>OX465293.1:64882343-65482343 GCA_949987695.1 Merzomyia westermanni
ACCTCATACTCAACAAATGATTTCCCGTAGTATCCCGCATCGTAGTAAATTTCTAACTCAGCCCCTGAAACAGCCAACTTCGTTTTTTATTTACAAACGCACATACCTACAGATGGTGATCGTGTTTACGTGTTGCAATTTTTTAATTTCCTACAAACAAAGCTTGTTGCGTTTCCATTTGCGCCCAATCGCCCTCACCTCGTTTTTTTCTGATTTTATTATTTTTTCGAATTAAATTTCTTGCTATGTAAAGTTTTGCAACGCAATCGCATTGCAACCGTGTTAAGACGGCTACTACCCATTGGCATTGAAGATCCAATCAAGCGCTGCATTTGCGTTTCGTTTTCTGTTTGCTGTTTGTGGCTATTTAATGGGGTTGTTTGCCGGTGGTTGGCTTCTTGGCTCGTCAATGACGACGTGGCAATGGCAGCGCTATGTTCGTTGACCATGCGATGGTGGAATATCACATGCAAGCATTTGTAAATATTTTAGGCGCTGGTGTTGTAGCGTTTTTACAGGTAAACACTTGGTCCCCTGTCCGCCTACTTTATTTTTATTGATTTTCGTTTTTTAATGTGCCCATTTTTTATTCTTTCCGTTTCTCAAAGCAGTGTGTGTGCTGCGATGGTTATTGTGGTATTGAAAGAATTAATGATGATCGCATCTTGTTTGTTGGTCGCGCATGCTTCGGGTGTAAATAAATACATGCACAAATATCCAACCAAATAGTGGCAAACTACCTCGCCTACCTTATGAATCATAAGTGAACTAGTCGGTCAACTGGTATTTATAACGCGAGGATGTTCTCCGAGTAGGGTTGCCAGAATTGATTTCATTAGAACAGTACTGATTTTTCAAGTACTTCTAAACTTTGATTTTTTTTAGACTTTTTCCAATTTTTTAAACAATATTTTAAAGTGTGGTAAAAAACTTAGTGCATATTAGCTAGAATTGAATTGAGTTAAACGAGAGAAATGCGCGCGCTTCGTGAAGGTATTGCCAACGGATTTGAAAGGAAATCTTTTCGTTGACTTATTTCTTCTCAACGTGTTACGTTTTAATAATTTACTTTTGTAAAGCACCAAAACGAAATAATTTGTATTTTATTTTGTGAATTAACGAAACGAAATAGAATGGTTTCGTCCGTTGAGCATCTGTAGCTCTTTTTAGAGGCTGGTTAAGAATTTTACTGCAGCGTAAGTACTCGCCTCACATGGAAGATGCCAGCGTCAGGGTGCTGCTGCCGGAAGTACCGAAATGTAAATTAAAAAAAGTCTGCTTAACTTTGATTTTTTACTTACTCGAAAATTATGATTTTTTCGAACTAGTTCGATAAAAGTCAGAAAATTGTAATTGTTTGTTAGCCGAGTTGAGAGGAAGGCCGTCGTCCTGTCAATCGATATCGTAATATCGCTCTTCTATTTGGATATAATTTTCTTAAAACCCTGAATATCACGGGCATGTAAGTTTTACGATTTCTTTAGTATATTTCGGGATAATAAAATCTTCAAAATGAAATTTTTTTAACACGATATTTCTTTGAAATAAATTTTTTATTATTTGAAATTAATTTTCCGACTTAGTCGTTTATATCCCAAACTTATGTTGGTCCGATCTGCCTGATTTTCACTAGCTAAATTACGTATGTGATATGTACCACACATATAGCCCCCATATAAAGCAGTGGTTGAAATTCAACCACAAAACTTTATTTTATTTCCTTTCCTACACTTTCATTATCGTACTTTAATCTGATGCTATCTCCTTTACATTTTTATTTCTTTCCTTTATTTTATTTAATTATATTTTATTTTATTTTCTTTTATTTTCTTCTTTTTTTTTCTTTTCTTTTCTTTTCTTTTCTTTTCTTTTCTTTTCTTTTCTTTTCTTTTCTTTTCTTTTCTTTTCTTTTCTTTTCTTTTCTTTTCTTTTCTTCCCCTTCCCTTCCCTTCCCTTGCCTTACCTTCCCGCCTCTCCCCTTCCTTGCCGTTATCATAATTCCTTTTAATTTAATTAAATACAATTTTATTATATTTTATTCTATTTAATTTAATTTTATTTCCTTCATAATAGTTAATTTTCTTGCATTTCATTCTATAAGTATAAAAGCAAAGTTTGCGAAAACAAAACAAATAATCTACCGTGTTGATTTTTCTGAGCTACAATAAATTTAACATGAATAACGAGTTATTTTCTTTTTGTAGACACTGTGTATATTTGCCCCAGTAAAGCACTTGTACACGCACACTAACATTAAAAATCAGTCAGGCAAGATTCCCTGCAAAAATCGAATGACTGAAACTCCAATTGGTATTCATGTCGGTAAAATATCCCGTAATTTTACGTGTTATAACAAATTTATTTGTATAGTTAAATGACTAGTAGCTGTGACACCGATGTGAGAAGTACAGCTATATGTTTATCTTGGGTCGAACTCGAGGAAAGAAACAGTGAAAAAGTCTACCGATGCTCTTAAAAACGGGAGAAATACGGCAACTTTCGGTATGGCTCCGGGTAAATTGACTAATCATTTTACCTGTATCGTTTTTGCAGGGTTTCTATGCACGCATACTAAACCAAGTCAAACTCAGTTATGCATAGAATAACATCAACAACAATGCACAGCGACGCAGTTTCAAGCAGCGGCAGAATCACGGTTACAGGCAGCGACGCTCTATCGAGCGTAAAGATGTTTACACATCAAAAACACACTGGCAGAAACAATGATAAAAACAGCGGCAGAGGCACGCTTACAGCCAGCGACGCGTAACTTTTCTGGACAGCCCCTACCGAGCCCCAAGTGGTTTACATATCAAAAATTTTAAATGATAAGTAATACTTTCGGATCGCTTCTTACTTTTCCTTGGTTCATAATATCTTAGAAATATTAAAAATTATGTGAAAGGGGTAATTCAACTTTTTTTTTGTAATTTTGGCGCCCGCCCCCCTAAACACAATTTCATTGCCAAGTCCCTGCATTTGTATTGACTACTGCATTACTTCCTTTATTTGGCTGCCTCATTCGGGTGCTTGATTGGCCATGTATGTATGTATCTATAGAGATGTGTATGCGTTTGTGCTTTCATGTTTTTCTTGCTCTGCAATTATGTATAAAATTGATCGTGAGGAATTCAGTATGGCCGATTGAGTGGTTGGATGCCTGCCTTAAGCCTCACCTGCCCGCCTTGCTGCTCATAAAATGTAATTTAATGTATGTGCCTTCTTCTTACATTATGCTTCTTTGTTTGCATTGTTTTAAGCGTTTTTTCTACTTTATGTTCTTTTTTTAATTTACTTTTAAATGCGTTGCTTCATCGGAAGTCTTCCTCCCTGAGGACCCAAAAGCCATGCAAAAAAGCCAATTGAAAACGCGCAGTATTTTTACCTGGAACCTCATTTCTTGTTTGCATCTTGAGAGCGTCGTTCTTCTGTATAGAAATGAGCTTCAATATTTCTACTTTTTTTTATAAACGTTGTAGTAGATTTGTTTTTGTTTTGGTTAAAATTATAGGTTTGCTTGTATGGATTTCATATGAAGACATTTTTACTCTGCTGTCTACATAGTTATTAGTTGGGAATATATGTGTATTCGGTCGAAATAATCGTACCTTCATACTACTTTGCGTTTCTTTAGAATAGCGCCTTATTCGTATAACTTTGATCGTTTCAGTGTAAAAGTTAACTTCGCTTAGCTGGCTTATTTCCAAAAGGAGAGTTGAACAGGAAACGCCTGTATTTAAATATATATGTACAGTGCCCGCCTATATTCCGAATCAACTATACATACATACATATAACGAATTAAGCCGAAAATTTCTCAATCAATGCTGATTCGAATCAATTTAAATTTTATGCGGTTTTTGGAAAATTAAGATCTTATTGACTACGTAATACAAAATGTGGGAAAAAGTGAGACGAAAAAAAAAAAATATAGGTACACACATCTTGATTGCTTTGAAGGCAATTTACATTAAGGCAATTAGGTATATGAAATCCACGTCCATATTATCAACAATCTTTCCTTTCTTTAATACATGCATTCTCAGTAGCATTAGCCTTTGGAGCATTTACATACAATTCCGACTGATTTTTATGAATTTAAATTCGACTAGAAGTTTAAGAAGATCTTACAGGCTCAATCTGCTGTACAGAGAAGTTAAAGATACGTTACATTGCTTCAAAATACCACACACGCAAAACGATTTGTAATTACATTAATTTTAAACAAGATACTTATTTCTCTTTTAAATAATTAAATATCACTGCTTGCGCCGTTAGTAAAAAAGTATATGTTTTATGTATACATTTTAAGCTGAGCAAATCTATAATTTTTTAGTGCAAATAAAACAAATTTTTATTCCACCTTACATCCCGACGTTTCGCCAATTTTCCTTGGCATCTTCAGGGGAGTGACACTATTTATTTATTTAAACAATAAACAAAATTAGATATAAAATTTAACACTATGAAAATATTGTACCGTAAACATGGATTGCATAATTAATTACTTACATAAAAGTGGAAATTATGAACTAAAAACGGTAAAATATACTATTAACACAAAAAAAAAAAAAATTCAAAAAAAAAAGTATATGCTTAAAGGGTTGTTTGAAATTGTATTTTATTTTAGTTAGTTGCCGAATTAATACCATTTATTGATGATTTTTCATTAAAATAACCGAACCAAAGAATTATAAGACTATCTCAGAAAATATACATAAATATCGTCGGTGACAGTTTCAATTCTGTCAAACATTTTATGGACCTCTGCCATCAAGATCTATTAATTTATTCTCAAGAAAACTACAAGTTGGTTTGGAAAATAATGAAAATAATCGATCTTGATGAGAGCTTTATCCATAAAGTAATTTTTTGTCTTTAAATTAAGCAATTTGTAGTTGAAAAACAGCCAAACCTAGATATCACTTACGCGGTTTAGCAGTGTCATGGGCGATATGTATGTATGCATTCACATATTTCATGAATTTGGCATTTTGAAATAAAGCAAAATCGTGGGATTCGGTGAGGGCAAATTCACTTACAGATGATATCATAAGAACATATGAGCAGCGGCGTTTAGTGTCAAAATAAAAAAATTCTATGCAATTTGACAGGAAAAGCCGCGAAAGCAAAAACAAAACACATGAAGTAGGTGGGTGTATACAGCAACGAACTCGACGCGATATTACCTGGTATAAATTCGCCTTGGATTCGATATTAAAAATTTTTATATTATGAAAAAAAAAATACAAAATGCTGAAACAGATGACTGCTTTGAAGGATCAAATGTTAAAATCCTTGCATAGCCGATTTAGTAATTTAAAAAGTGAAGACGGTTGCTACTTTGATCGATCCAAGATTCAAAGGAAAATATGTTACCGCAGATGAATTGGAGCAATGTAAAAGAAAAGTTACTCAAAGTTTTTGTAACTCTTATGATCCCAGTGATAGTAAAGAAACTTTGGATGAATCAATTATGATATTGGATTCCACTGACCTCTTGGAGTCCCATAATATATACGAAAAGCGAAAACTAAAAGTACTCTTGAAAATGAAATAACCCTGCAGTCAACTGCCAAACTGGTTAGTAAACATTCTAGTTCATTAAATAGAATTTCGTGGTCTTATTCATACCAGTTTTAGCGAATGCAACGTTTCTGTTATTATAAACAGCAACCACCCTCTAAAATTGTCGATACATGCATACGCGAGCAAAAAAGAAAACAACTCAGTATTCGGGCAGCAATCGTTCAGTTAACAAAGCCGTCCTACATTTTAAATTTCTCTTTAACTAATATTCTGAGTATTTAAATATTCATTTAATTAAATTAAATTAAAAATTTTCTTGCAAATAATATTTCTTATAGTAAAATCATAATCCTTTTGAGAATTTCGTGCTTCAAATAGTACATTTTGTTTGCAGATTATGTACGTCCGTGCATGTCAACAAAATCACCCTTATTTTTTGCGACGTCGCTACTGCATAGCGGCATACCAGCGACGCAAAAACGAGTAAGCAGTGCTCAAATAAAACCACGAAAAAAGTGAAAGCAAAAATTCAAAAGTGTTTCATTTTCCATAAAATGTTTCAGGAAAATTTAAAGATTTCTTCCTGTGAAATCAATTATCAAAATCATTGAAAAAAAGGATTATTTAAAAAAGAAGAAAATTACTTTTATAAATGTTTTCTAAGAGCAAAATTGCTATGAAAAGCGACTATACTTTTATTGAAATTTGTTCAATATAGTGAAGTAATAATTATTTTGATAGACACATATTTTATATATGATGACTGAATTTTCATATAAGTGGTTTGTAATGTAATTTTGAAATTTGCTTGAATTTTTCAACCCAAAATGAATTAAGCTCCTATGAAGTGGTACAGTAACTGGTTTGACGGCTGGTATGATACTGCTATATGTATAGACTAGTATACAAACTTTTATGATCTTGATGTATATAATAACTAGTGTGTAAACTGGTATATTGCTGATGCAGAGGCTGACTAGTAGCCAATTGGTGTGGTGCTGATGCAGAAGCGGACAATTGCCATCTCGTAGGACATCGCCGTGCTAAAAATACCAGTTGCTAATATGAAAAAATCACAGAACTCCAACTAGTTGAGCCGGTTTGGGAAACTAGTATTTGACTAGTATAAAACTAGTGGCGTTGACTGCAGGGAAAGACTACTTAGATCAACCTCTTGTTCTTCGTAGTGTTAATATATTCTATTATTCCCATTCCTAAAATTTTTTTTATTAAATAAAAAGGTTGCCAAATAATATTTACGTGCTCCTCCAACCAGTGTGGCTAGCAAGCAATTATTTAGTACAGCTGGTCAACTATATACCGATAGACGATCAAATCTCTTGGGAAAAAATGCAGATGAACTTTTTTTGGCATATAACATAATGCTTCTTAACTCTAAGTATTGGTTTTATGAATTTTATTCACATCGTTAAACTGTTATTAACATAAAGGCTGAACTTTTTTGTTTTTGTTTGCAACTACGAATTTTTGTAAGGTGTTTTATTTTTAATCAAAAATCAGTTAAAATGAATTGTTATGAAATAAATAAAATCACAAACATGAGTAAATTTTTTTTATTTTCGTATTCGGCTTCGGCTTCGATGTTCGGCCGAATATAAAATTATGCCCAATATTCGGCCAAAATTCCTGCCTATTATGAAGACCCAACGAAGTTATTTAGAGAAATTGTTTTGCACAAATGCAAAACCGCGTAAGTGATATCTCAGTTTGGTTGTTTTTCCACTACAATTTTCTTAATTTAAAGAAAAATAATGACTTTATGGAAACATTTCCCATCAAGATAGGTTCTTTAAATTATTTTCCACACCAACATGTAGTTTTCTTGGGAATAAATTAACAGATCTTAATGGCAAGGGCCTATGGAAGTTTTTGACACAAATGCCACTTACGCGGGTTTGCATTTGTGCGTTACGCGGTTTTGCAGTGTCGCCGACGATATATAGTTTTTGGAAAAGCCCCCAGGCTATTTAAAATAACAATTCGCCAAAGCTAGGAGTTTATTTGGTACAAAGTAGTGATATTTTATATAAGTGTTCTATGTATCAAAAAAATCTTGGTACACAGAAAGCGGTACGAGGATTAAACAAAAGTTAATTCACTATATCTGCGAAACTATGTAGACATCAGTACCCGCAGAGGAAATGGGAGAAGAAGGAGAGTAGGAATAGAAATTAAAAATTTAGAGGTGGTATTAGAGGAAAATGAAGAGGGTAAAGAAGATTAACGGTATATGGGGGTGGGGAAAAGCTAAAAAAGTATAAAAAAAACAAGAAGGTATAAAGATATATGTAGAAGAAGCGCCAAGTGAGGAGGGAAAGGACTACAATTTGCTAAATGTAGGCAAGTCAAATTTTAGGCAGGACAACGTCTGCCGGGTCTGCTAGTAATTCAATAAAGTAAAACGATCAATTTGCTGATTTGATTGTATATTGATTCTATAAATTTATTCGACAAACTGTTTTAGTTAATTGTTTATATTACTACCACAAATTAGAATGAAAACTAGTCGTCTTTTCTAGAAAATGAAGAGGATGAGAATTGTTACAATTTTAAGCAGATGTATTAATTGGCAGGATTCAAGCCGACGTGCACGGCATCAGAGCGATCTACCCACCGAACTACGAAACACACAAAAGTTTTCAACACAGAAATCTGCTATTTTCGTCAAAATTTTTAAATTTACTATTATAGACTTTTTATTCAGCTAGATTTAAGATTATCTTCAGCAGGTGCACTTTCACTCCTCTTAAAATTCCCGTAAGAAGTTTATAACAATGACACTTGTCAGCTGAAGCAAATTATGCCTCTTTTCATCTATCTAATAAATTACTACATGTCTTCGTTAGCACACGGAGACACGCCCCTATAAAGGAAATAACAGTTGTTTCAAATATTACAAATCTATGATAAATAGCAATCAATTGGTAATCTATTAATACTCTAACAAAAAAACTTATTATTCTAAACAAGTAGAAAGCAACAACACCAAATGCTACCATAATTTAATAAATGAAAATCTTCACAAAATAATAAAAAAAGAAAAAGTGCTGAAATGCGACATTTGCGTTTTATATCTTCTTTGACAAGCTCACGTTTTTAATATCCCAGCAAATGGATCGCATAACCACAAACTGATGCAAACCCATTTCAACCACTCGTTAGCAAACATTTTCACATCATTTTCCCAGACAACAAAAAAAGAAACAAAAGCAATTCAAAATAGAAATAAATGGGAAAATTCTTACAAAACCACAAAGGCGACGAGATAAACGTCAAAAGTAAAAAATCCAAACAAACGAACGATGCGCGAATGAACCAAAAAGTTTACAAAAACCAACAACAATAATACAATAGCTAACTCACTAACAAACGAAAGGATGTGGATTTACTAACTGTCTGCCAGCCTTGTTTGGATTTTTGGGTGGGTGCAGTGTGGGAGGGGCTCACATATGTTACCACATGTTAACGCTTGTTATCGCCATGTAAGCCATTTTCCTTGCCACATTGACTACTTAGTGGCGGCACAACCACAAAAATAATAATGAAGGGAAATGGAATAATACAAAATTCAATACAAGGTGTTAGTAGATACAAGCAACAACAACAAAAACCAAAACATAAAAAAAAACAATTACTGCCACCACCATTGCCCCACATAGTCAAACAATAGTTAGAAAACAGAAGAATAGTCCACAAATGGCGTGAGCTACAAAATGTGGCATTGTAGAAAATTTGTGCAAGTACGTGGATCTTCTGTGGCGCAGTAGCCAACATGAACCTTGATCCACTGGTAGGACGTATGCAGGTATATGTAGCAAGGAAAGCAGCTGTTACAGTGTTAAAATGAGTTTTTGGCCTACGAAAATTGCACCAGATTGCCGTTAAGACGTTAAGTGGGCATTGTTATGATATTAGATCTCCGTCTTCAAACCATTTTGTATAAATGTATGTGTATGACCCTATATTTACTATTAAAACGTAAAACAAAAATGTGAAATAATTTGTTGAAAAATGCTCAACTACCATTGGTAAAAAGATATGTAAGTTCAGTTAATGGCCTATTGATTTGCAACATTTGCCATGAAGCACATTCGCTGAGGGATCCTCTTTTCGATAGCCAATAAGCACAATGATTAACTTTCTCGTTGTGGCACTACCGCGTTGTTCATTCGGTTCTTATGAGCGCTGTAAGATATGGATGAATGCCACATTTACATTACCCGCCATGGATTCCAACTAATATTAATAATTTTGCGGAAAATATCAATTTTATCTCAGAGAAGCTCATATGCATTTCAGATATTCCAATTTCATTTCAGAAAAAGTAAAACTCCATTTGTGTTTCAGAAAAAGTCAATTTTATTTCTGAAAAAGTCAAATGTTTTCCAGTTTTTCCAATTGTGTTTCATAAGATGTCAGTTTTATTTCAGAAAATCTGGAATGTATTTTAGATATTCCAATTGTATTTCCGAAAAAGTCAAATGGTTTTTAGGTTTTCCGATTGTGTTTCAGAAAATGTCAATTTTATTTCCGAAAAAGGAAACAGCGGCCAAGACGAAAATGGCACAATCGCCAAAGGTGGCAACGGTGATTCAGAAATTTGTGGATTTTGTAAAATTACTACTTGACTCAGCTTCAGAAATATTTTATTTAGAAGTGAAATGCAGTTCTCAGTGGATCCTCTAAGATGGATATCTACATGTTTGCAATACTTTACTGGAACAGGTTTTCGCTGATGCAACGTTCTTATGAATTGATTGAAAAAAGAGGTATTGGGGAATTTGTGTCATTACTTTCTTTCTTCTTTCAACGGCCGTATGTATGTATGTGTACTTTTAATCCATGTTAATTTTTAATAAAAATTTATAATTATATAGTATGACTAGCACTATAACATAATTTTACCAAATTGTTGTGTCAGGATAAATATGTAAATAAATTGAAATTAATGAACAAACACATCACAAAACATATTTTTATTCCTATTTCGAAAACTCACCATATTGTACGATACACGGACACATTTTATATAGCCGAAAATCCTTACATGTGGTATTAGTGGTATATACATTGCTGTTTTAACGATGTACCCATTACATCATTCGAGTTTTGTAATCCCTATTCAATAAATTCATGATAAATTGCATTTACTGATTTCACATTATATACTGATGAAGCCACAGTAAACGACATCCAGAGAAGAGGGGTAGAAGTGAACCAATATGCACGCAGTCTTATCTGCTATGACAGTAACGATAAATATTCCGTAATCTATTGAAAATGTAATATCCTTATACGAGTACACGCCCCATAATATGAAAGCAAATGTGAAATCCTTTGGAATTTATATGTATGTATGTACATATGTATGTATATATGAATGCATATGTTCTTGTGTGTGATTTCGTTTTCAGAAATCCAATCCTTGATGTTTGGCATCATCAATGGCGAAAAAGAAATTTACCTCACTTAATAGAAAAATAATGCTTAGATCAGCAAAATGTTTTCATGTGGCTCACGAATGTAATCATAAATGCGAATAAGTAATACATGAAAACTAGGGATGCTAATTTTTGTATTTCGGAATTTTCTGGACCTGATTTAAAATCGCGGGATACCGGAATCAGTCCCGGGAATCGGGTATTTGTTACACTGCAAAAGTATAGCTTGAAAAATGTTAGGAAATTATTTAATAAACTCTTCAACTTTCAAACATTTAACAATTGTTTGCGATTTCGATATGATATATTATTTAATAATAATTTGGTGCGATATACCTCAGAGCTGCTTCTAATTTACGTACCAATCACTCGGACTTCCTTGTTGAATTTTTACTGTGTAGCTTTTTTATAGCAGAAATGCATTGGGACTTTTTCCAATCACAGACGACTGCATTTCAAAAGCTTTTTCAAACCACTTTTCATGCTACCTATCTTGGTAATTGAACTAAAGAACTTTTGGTATAGTAGGACCTCACACTACACCTACACCACCTAGACGCTTTTGAAGAAAACAGCAAAAATAAATTCAGGGAACGTAGATGGACTTAGGGACGGATGAATCTTGCTAGTAGCTCTTATCGAAAGTATTGCTATTCTGTTGAGAGTTTTTGTGTGAGTATTTCCAGACGAAGTAAATCAATTTTGTGAGAATTACAGTTGCTGTTGTTGTTGTTTACTCTTGCCAACAAGTGCTATTTAGATTAAGGTATCTACTCGTAGCAGTAAAGTCTCTTCTTATGCATAAAACTCACACTCCATGATTCATTTAACATGTCTGTCCTTATATATGGCGTAGATACTTGGACAGATGAGAGAACCCTTGAACTATTCAACAGAAAGGTTCTTAGAAAGATTGTTGAACGAGTGCGCTTTTTAGACGGTGGGCAAAAATTGAGATGGAAAGAATTAATGGCCATGTTATTGGAATGAATAAACATGAACTGGCTCAGAAAGCAATTAAGCCAAAATCTATTTCTTGTTTCGTTGGCAAGTTTAAGTGCAGAAGGACTTGCACTTCTCTGGTGTGCTGACCCCTCTCGAAATCTAGCGACTCCACTATAAATGAAGATATTGCTACAGAATTTATTTTATCGAAAGTTAAAAGCAACCCCTCCAGAATAAAAAATTCTGCTTACAACCCTGATTTGCTCAACATGCTCCAGAAAGCTTTGCTACAGCTTTCCTGATACTTTTCTCGACCTTTGAGCTGAATTAAATTTCCTATTTTTAGGAGCAGTATTTGAGGTATTAAATTACACCATCCCCTTATATGCAGTAAGGGACTACTGCTTTGAGATTATTACTACTTTATAACATATGCTGCCCGAAGCTTCAATGCAATTGTGGGGCACACTGGAACGTCATTTATAGCTGAGTGCCAATAACGATATCATCCACTACATGCATAGCCAACGCCAATAAAGGTTTCAATTTTGATTTTCATATTTGAGTTTCCTGCTTTTGCCTCCCCACTCCTGAGAATAGAATGTGTGTGCTTAGAAAATGTGAATTGTGCAGATTTATCAAATAATCACATCCATCGCTATATTCGCAACGACATGAAATCATCCCAAAACACACGCAAATACGTCGTGAACCATACCAAGGATGCTCATAATCTCATAAACTCGATTGGTTTACGATGTGTTGGCATTGGTTGAAAATTGATTACAAGAGGATTTGTAAAACGTTACGAATACCATGAGAAATCTCTCACTTGGGCGTCTGTATGTATTGGAGGTTTTGGTGGGCATGACTGTTCTTTTATTGTTTCTCACACACGGCAAGCTTCCAATTCCCAATTTGTTTGTTTTTATACTGATTTGTTTGTGTGTTTTTGGTTCTAATCGGTTTACGAATTGCTAGATTTACTTTGGTATTACATATTGTAATTTGTTACTCTCTGTTGTTGTCTGTAAATTGTTAAACTATTTGCGGATCATTTATTACATTAATATAGTAAGGAAGTTATTATGTGTGTGCAGCATGAGCTGGAAAGCAGCTGTATGGGAGTGTCTGGACATGTAATGAAATATGGCGTAATTTGATGAATACCTTGGGATTGAAAATTTTGTTTGAATTCTGCAAGTAATCCAATAAATTTTAGGAGATAGTCAGTTTTATTAGGATGCATATGTCTCATTTTTCTACAAAACATATAAAAATCCTCTAGAGGATATAAAACCAATTTTTCAAATATTTAAACGTGATTTTTTATTTGTTAAATTAAATGCAGGGTTTGACGAATATAGTTTTTTTTAATAATTTGTTTAAGAAAATGTAATAAACTTTTTTCGAAGTTTGCATATCGAAGGCTGTGTGGTTGATCGACCTATTTAAAAACAGTTTCTAGCAAACACCTGTCTAAACATTTTTTTTAAAGAAGGTCCCAACTCAGTTTGCGTTTCAGTAACGATCTGTTTCAAAACTGGGCCAAGAACCTCTCATTTTAGAATGATTTTCAATGCAATGAATTGGTGAACATTCACACAACACTTGGACCACCTAGGCTGCCTATCACTTATCAATCAGACTTCACAGCCATTAAGATCACAGCCCAGGACTCGAACATTTATTTTGTGATACAAGAGAAAATGTAAGCTTTGACCTCAAAAACGGCCCGGTTGGTGTAGACGCGCTTGCATGAAAAAGCACTCGATAAAAATTATCTTCGTCAAAGCACATAATGAATTCACTCTTATGGCGATCTATTCCTGGCTACTGGTTGTTTTAAGAAGGAAGTGATTTTCCCTGAGCATTTTTCACTGCACAATATTTACTCCAGGTACTGAGAGCTTTAGAAAATGTCATTGATCTTCTGGACTTTTGTCTGCTCCGTTAGCATTCTCTATTTATCACTAAGCTTGGTCATTGCAGTCGCAGACAAGCAGTCAGAACTCTTTGGAGAGACCCCGCTGGAGCTTCATTTGTCGTCTCAAATGCTGCTTGTAAGTGCTTGGCTACCGCAGCTCACTATCGGGAGCCAACCCACGAGCTGAATGTACTATATCTTAAACATTTTTAAATCTAATTTCGATCAACGCCAATAAAAGTACAAAAATCGTCCTATTATTCTTTGCTGTTAAATAAGCTCCGAACATGCCATAAACATAATAAATGTGCTAAATTTCAATATTTATGACTTTATTTTCCCCACAAAGCAGCGCATTTATTCAACGAATGTATACCTTTGACAATAAACTAGTCGAAGCAGGAGGCATTGAATTCAACGATGAGCTCACCAACGCCTCACTCACAGACAACCCACCGCAGCTGTACGTTCTTTACGCCCCAGCTTGAGTTCAACGCTGTGACACTTTGTTGTTGTAATGCCCTGTTAAACAGTGCAGTTTTACATTCCATTGTATTATTCCTATTTAGCCTGTTGTATGATCACCCTACAGCCCACTTTTCGGTCCGAACCCATTCTATAGCGAGGCCCAATTAAAAGCGCGGAATGATGGTGACATTTGTTAATGTTGCCTCGCAGCACGTGAATATAAATCAAGGAGATTAATCGAACATGGCTCAATTGCCATACCGACATGGCAGAGAAATGCCACAAGCAAAACACAAAAATAAGAACAACATTTACACTAAATAGTTAAAACTTCTTACAACAACAGTGCTTTTGAGACCGCCACTGCTTGCATGGTTGCCAGAACTGGCGCTCGACTGGTTAAATGACAGTTGGCATTAAATCGAAACTTCATGAGTTGTCAGCTCGTACTTCGATCCCATAGTCTATTTAGTTATATGGAACGTGCAATTCGCTTGCTTTTGGGGTGCTATTGTAATGGTTGTTACATTTGTTCGGCTTGTTTTTGCAACATAATACTTTTAGTATTATCGTTGTTGTTGCATTGTTTTACGCCTTTTATTACCATTTTATTGTCATTTGATTTACTTACATGGAAAGTTTAGTGCGCTTGTTAACAACTACGGTGTTATGTCATAGAGTAGAGTTGAGTGGAGAAGTCATAATGAAATGTTGAATATACAAGGTGGCGCAAAAGTAATCCTCCTATCAGAAAATGCTATAAATTTTGCGATTGGCCCCTAAAGTCAGTTCTGTTTTGACATTTGTGTAGCAAACACATGCGAAATACACGTTAATAAACAATGTTACGCTACACTGCTCCAGAACGCGGAATATTGCTGACTATTTATTTGACCAATAATCGGTCGGGGCCAAACGGTTACTGTGAATGGTGAGCGCTACAGAGCAATGCTCAACGAGTTCTTTTTGCCGCAACTTGATGAATTGGGATTGGAAAACATGTGGTTCCAACAAGACGGTGCAACAGTACACACTGCACGTGCCACAACCGATATGCTGAACATCGGAAGCTTACTGTTGCGCCACCTTGTACATACAGGGTGGCTGATGAATTTTGCTACATTAAGAAACTCAAATAATTTTTTTTTCAGTGTATGGAATTCATTTTTCTTTTATTCATGTTAAAGCTCATTAAATTTTATTAAATATAGCTTAATTAGTTTTAAAAATAATGGAATTTAAATGCCCCCCCATGCCTTACCAAAAAGTTGTTTATTACTGCTTGGAGAGTTGAGACAGGAATAGCCGCAATTGTTTCTCGAATGGATTGCCTTAGTTCATTCAAATTTGTTGGTTTTGCTTTGAAGACTTCCTGTTTGCAATAACCCCACAAGAAAAAGTCAGGTGCAGTAAGGTCAGGCGACCTGGGTGGCCAACGGAATGTGGAGTTTCTGGATATCAGCTTATTGAAAATTTTCGTCGCAATTCTGTCATAACAGGTTGGGCTATATGAGGAGTTGCACCATCTTGCTGAAACCACACAGAGTTGAAAGAAATTCTCATTCGGCGTAATTCTGGATAGAAAAACTCTCTCAACATGCTCAAGTAACCGTCTCCAGTAACCGTAACGGTGTGACCGTTTTCTTCGAAGAAGTAGGGCCCGGCAATGCAGCGTGATGAAACTGCACACCACACTGTGACACGAAGTGGATGCAATTCCGTCTCATGGAGTATCTGTGGGTTAGAAGCACTCCATATTCGACAATTTTGTTTGTTTATGTTGCCGTTTAAATCGAAGTGGGCCTCGTCAGACATGAAAAGACAGTTCAACATGTTTCCATCCTCTTCCACCATTTGAATCATCTTCTGGCAAAATTCCAAGCGAATCGGCAAGTCTGCAGCGTTCAGTTTGTTGGCCATTTGAATTTTATATGGGAATAAGTCCAAATCTTTGTGCATAATTGACTGTAATGACTGTCTGCTTACACCCATTTGGGCAGATAAGCTTCTTGTCGAAACACGTGGATTGTTTTGTATGGCAGCAGCTACAGCAGCGATTGTTTCCTCCGTTCGAACTGAAGGGTTTCGATGGTAAGGTCTTCTGTTGACTGTCCCATGCTCGGCAAAATTGTTTACAAGTCTTATTATGGTCCATCTGCTCGGAGGATTGCCGCCAAACGTGCGCCTATACTCTCTTTGAACCGAAACTACGGACTCCAGTGCGTGATAGCGGCGGACAATCCAAATTCTTGTTTCAGTGTCCCAGTTATCCATTTTTGTTAAATGTAAAAGTCAATCTGCAAAATAAAATAAAAAATTAACCAGATTCATTAAATAGAAAAAAAGTTACTTAATTTTTTTTTTGGTAGCGGCTTTCATCAGCCACCCTGTACATACATATCAGGGATACCAATTATTTCCACTGTCAGAATCCCAGGATTCGGGTCTTCATTATTCTCCAACAGTTACGAAATTGTTTGAGGGACTGTCTTACATTTAAACAAATAAAAACCCGTTGATTTTTTAATATGAAAGTTATCTTTACATATAATGAAATTGTAATTGAAGCCAAAACCAAAGTTGTTAGAATTTTTGTCTGTATGTTTGAACGCGCATCATTCAGAATCGACTGCATGGAATTGAGTGAAATTTCCACAGAAGTATTGCTTAAGGCTTAGAACTGGAAACTGTTATGTTCCTGCAAAATGCAATAGTGGGCATAAAGCAGGTTCAGCAGTTTGTTTGAGGGCGATGTCTGCTACAATAGATATTACGTAAAAAGGCATATTCGTTATTAGATCAACAGAATCCAAATATCTTTCGTTTTTCGCGTGTAGGGCTCTATTATATTTGTGCGCACATTACTAAAGAACAGCTGCATCGAATTCAATACGTTTAAAAAAATGTATTCCTGGAAATATATATTGCAAAACGAACACATGTTGGCGTTGCTGCTATAAATCGTTAGCTTAATTCACAAAGGCCCTAATCAACACTTTTTTCTAAACTGCGATTCTCACACCTGCGAATGTATTAAAATTCACCTTAAGTTGAAACTTGAAAGCGATACTAACAAAAATAATGCAGTTATACCACTTTTTAAAAAGCCAGCGAAAAACTCCTTGTCCACCACCTAGAGCATAATTTTGTATTTTTAGAATTTCGAAAATATTCCGAAAAGGTACACAACGATTCGACCTGGTATGTGTAATATGTATATATAATAGTGAACTTAACTTACGTACCAGAGATGCCACGAGTACTTATTTGACCGAATACCGAATAACCAATATTCGGCGAAACTCTGGGTCGAAGCGTATAATATTCGGCAGCCGAATATTTGTCAACACTTAGTACTTTTCACGGGTTAGAAGTTACAGCTCGGCATCTCTACATATAATAAAATTGTAACAGATCGATGTCCGTACATTGCATATATTTAAGAAAAATGTATAGGAATTCACAAATGTATTACTTTACATCTAACTTGAAATTTAAGATGTCCCTTGTTTCGATAACTCTACCGGTTTCGTAGTTATTGACCAATGTGTGGACCAGAGGTGATCCAAAATGTGTTAGGACAATATGGGTATCAAATGAAAGGTGCTAATGAGTGCTACAACAATAAGTGCGATTAACTTCAATTTCTCAATTGGTCTCGGAAGTATCTCCTAAAGTGTGAGAGGGAAATGGACGAGAGTGGGTAGATGCGTTCAAATTGGCGCGATCTGCCTTTGGGCGAGATAACGTCTGCCGGGTCCTTTCAACGAAATTTTTCAGTATAACGAAAAAACTCAATTGAGTGGAGTGACTAGCATTTCATAGATTTTTTGGACCTAGCAGGTTTTATTGTACTGATTTTAAATATTAATATGTTAATTTGCTGGTTAAATAAAGACCTTTGTGAGTAATATTTTCAGTTATTTTCTTTCATGACTTGCTATTCGGTATTCGTTTATTATTTTATGGTGATTTTGTTTTCAGGAAGAATGCGAAGTCAATCTGCTTCGCGTCTTAGCATATGATGCTTCGGTACAAATATTTTATGAAACTTCTATCTGAGTACCAGTCTCTACCTCAAACACTCCAGAAAAAAAATTTGAAAAAGTAAAACCAAACAAATTCCAATTTTTAAAAAGAAATCTACAGAATCTTAAAATGTTATTACCGAAAGATTGTTATTATTTTTATGAAAACATGCCATTTAAAAACTATTTCAATTGGGTGCTTGATATAACTAAAACATATAGCTGAAATAAACTTTCTTTGAAAAACTTTAAAAAAGTAACAGATTTTTAATCATGGATGCGATAATAAACCTGTTACGAAGTCTAAGTTCTAGTGAAATTTATTTTGGCATTCTACTTTAGTCACGCTATCTTTATCGTAAGTGCACACGGGGCCAGTGGCCAGGGCCCACATCCTCAAGGCCCCCCGAAGGACGGACAATTTTGCTCACCTTTTTCTTAAACCAAAAATGTCAATGACTCTTCAAATATTCATTGATTTGTCGGAATTAGTTAACTCTCTAATAGGCCAATTAAAATGAAAAAACTCATGTTTTGTAATTCTAGTGCAATAAACTCGAATTTTAAGTCATGTTTTCAAAAGGGTTCATGTTTTTCCACTCAGGACTGAAAACCCCCACACCCCTTCTAGCCGGACTTGACTGTTTACAACCCTGTAGGCGGGGTATAATTTTTGGCCCATAATTATATAAATATACATTGTATTCAACCTGTTATTCATAAGTTTGTATCCTTAACAATTATTTCCATTACCAACAATTTTGTTTTTTACGACAGAAATAAGTTTTATAACTTTTTAGTAGTTTGCCAAACCCACCTCTGTCAAAACTAATTTATGTTACAAAATGCAACCAGAATGATTATATCTTTACTCTACTACCACTTACAATTATTATAAAATCACGATTGCGACATAGAAAAAATATTTGCCGAAGATTATGTGTCAATAATTATAGAAGAAAATTATAGGTATACGTGATATATCTGTTTACCTTAACTCCGCCTAAAGGCGGTCTTTCTGGTTATAGGGTTAGTTAATAATCACATACTTAGCTTTTAATATATTTTTTCTTAAAAATATAATAGTCTAATATATGCCTGCAGCTCAGGAATCTACAAGGCTAAAAATTTGAGCTTAAGTTTTAAACCATTCGTCGGTTTAAGACCTACACCAATTTTCATTTTCTTGGAGTTTAGATATAAAACTGAACTGAAAAAAACGTCTAAAATTTTTGAAATTTTTTTTTATTTGTTTCTTAAGGTTTTTTCGAGTTAATTACAATTTTGTGTGCGCCGTAGCTCAGTGGGAAGAGCAGACGACTGTGATGCGACGAAGTGCGTCGGTTCGAATCCTGCCAACGGATACAAATGTCTTTTATGTTTTTTAATTGTTAAGACATTTCTGGTTTAAAATTTAAACTCTTTTCTTCACTCTCATTTTCTCGAAAACTGGCACAACTTATATTCTGAACCAAATTTGGTTTGGACATATATGTAGCCCAAAAAGGTTTTAAATTTAGGCTGAAATTTTTCGCAAAATACATCGCAAGCCATTTTTAAAAATTTTTCTGATACGAGCCTTGCTAAAGGATGGCCAGGGTGTCGAAAACGCATTTGGAGCAAGGATAACACAGAAAGTAGC
This sequence comes from Merzomyia westermanni, assembly GCA_949987695.1. Taxonomy (NCBI): domain Eukaryota; kingdom Metazoa; phylum Arthropoda; class Insecta; order Diptera; family Tephritidae; genus Merzomyia; species Merzomyia westermanni. The sequence continues at coordinate 64,902,345 of OX465293.1, forward strand.
CATAATTATCAAATTAGACATCGATATGGAAATAGTTTAACTTCTGAATTACATAACCTGGCATTCTGCAAAAAGGTTCAATTTGTAGGTAATGAAGCCATTTTGATTAGTCAGTGGGCAATATTTTCTGAGATGGACACGCAAACCCACGAGAGAGTTAACAAAACCAAACAGGGCAGCATTTACGCGGTTTTGAAGTTTCACCGACAATATGTATGTATATACGGAATTTGCAACAAATAATCAATTCATTTTTAATTAAAATTATTTGACGAAATGTCAACATAGGTTATTCTAAAACATAGTTAAGCTTTCTTTAGATATTTTCGAATGTATTTACTCAAAATGTATATCTATTTAACAGACCATTGATTGACTTATACACACATGATGTTGTTTATATAAATGAAATAAACCTTATATAATCTGCAAAGTATTTTTATTGGGTACGTATGCCATGATTGTTTATTGCCGGTTGAGGTCTAATTGCATTAGCTGCTATCAATTAAATAATCATGAGCCTCATTAGAGGAAAAATTGAATTTCCGTCAGAACTTTCATGCAGGGAACAAACATAAACAATGTGTAATGAAAAACAAAATGGCAGTGGAAAATAGTTTTTTTTGAAGGCACCAGGTCATTGAATTTTCCTTGTTTTTCTTTTAGACTTTGGCTAATTAATACAGTTATTACCGCAAACAAGTTCGCTCATACCCACTAACATTCATGTGTACCCAATAAGCATTTTTGTATAAACTCAATTTGGAAGTATTTAATAATACAAATCTCAACTTCTCAATGCATCTCGTTGACAGTGTTAGCAAACTAAAATACACATTTTTAATAAGGGGGTTCACAAATAGGGAAACTCATACACTTAAAAATTTTTTTAATATTTTCGAAACGGTTTCGAAAATTTTCTAATGTCTATATCTCATTTTGTACTCAAATTGACAATAAACGCTTGATAAGCTTGCGGTTAAATTGAATATATTTTTTCTATGGTTTATGGGGTAGTTATTAATTAGGTATATATACTTATTTGGCTGGCATTTGTTAAATTTATTGTACTTCCATTTTATTCAGCTGTCGTTTTGCGTGTTTGCGCTGGCATGACGGAACTTAATAAAAAGAAAACTCCATTAATTTTCCAACACCCACCTAACAATCATTAGGGTGGGTAATTATACTTTCCAATTTACTTAAATACATAAATGCATACATTCATAGGAGTATAAGTACATACATACATACATACATATATGTGTTTATTTGTTTTTCGGGTAAACTAATTTATTTCGGCGTGAGCAAAAGTGGCTGACGAACCTCTATGCCGGTATGTATGTACATACATACTTTTTTCATATTAATTCATTACACAAATTTATTTTCAGATGCTTGCAGTGACTAACAGTGACTTCTTCAGAATTTCAAAATTATTTCTGAATATGCAGTTTTGTAGATATTAAATTTGATCTAACAGCGAACAAGTTTTAAGACTCCTAAAATTTTTGTTGTTTTTTGTATTTTTTTATACATGGTGTTTAGTATTTTCTTTAATATGAATCCCAAAATCATTCTCGGAGTGCTCATAATTGAGGAGTCATGAGCCTGAGAAATATGATCATACATGAGTCTATTATGACTCCGATGTGATGAAATTTATGAGCCATGTACCGAGAGTGCTCTAAAAACTTTGGAACAAATGTTTTTGAAAAAAAAAATACAAATTTTTAAAAAAAAAAGTGTTTGGAAATATTTAGAGATAATCTTTTGAAAAGTGTTCTCCCAAAAAGAGCAGTTTGTAATGTACATAAATCACTCCGAAAAGCTTCCTTTAAGAGTCTTTATGGGGTCCAATAAGTGCCGGTTATCAGGCCCAATGGTGTCATATACGATTGTTATTCAAGATCATACGATATACGAAATTAGGCTCATATAAGGCGACCATTGCAAGAAGGAAAATACCGTAATTTTATACTAATAAATTGGGTCATAGAGAACGTAAACGATCCTATTTAAAACTTCTGCCTGACTTATTTATGACATGGTTATTCAGCAGAAAATACGAAACATCAACAACAACAAAAAAATTACTCATAATCAACACAATTTTTAAGAGTGTTGAGGCTTGCTCTCTGTAAGACTAGAATTTAATAGGCTATAAAACTGCATACTCAAAAATTATTTTGAAATTTTTGTTTCAATTTGAAAACGCCGGAAGATCTTTAAAAAAATGTGTAGCTTTCAAACAAAAAAACAAATTATTTGAGGCTCTAGATCTAGAAAAATTTTATTAAACCACAGTGGCGTCGTGAGGTGTGGCATGGGGTGTCATCATGTTCTGGGCACTACTCACAAAGGGGCCCCAAATGGTCCGCAAAACAAATGGCTGAATGGTTTTTATTTATATTATAATTAATTGATTCAATTTGATTTTAAATTGTGTCTGTCTGAATGGAACTTGCATCACGTCACGTCTATCTTAAAATTTAGGATGACCATTAATTCGATATCTAGACCGGTTCAGAGTTATCGACTATTATGTGCACCAGGGCGACCCAAAATGTATTGGTACAATATCGGTATCAAACGAAAGGTGTTAATGAGTGCTGCAATAAGCGATATGGTTGAGTCCCATATCCCAACTGGTTTCGGAGAAAAAATGATTAAAATCGGACTTAGTCTATTATAAATCTGAGGCACAGCGAAGAGTGGGCGGTGTGCTAGTAAACTTATATTTATCTAGCAACGTTTCATTATTTTTTTCCTGATTGCTGTATTCGAGTGACTGGCGAAGCTTTTTGCGGTCCTGTAGCTTTGTGGTTATTGTCTTTTACATATTTACGTATATGTAATATTATATGGTTTCGAAATAAGGGGAGAACGGCGCTAAAAAAGTATTGTGCACCGGAAGCGAGTTAAGCTCACTACGCCACTGCTAAACCATCAAAATTATGGCCTTGAGCTCGTTTCATGAATACTTGTAAATGTACAAGGTGGCGCAAAAGTAAGCTTCCGATGTTCAGCATATCGGTTGTGGCACGTGCAGTGTGTGCTGTTGCACCGTCTTGTTGGAACCACATGTTTTCCAATCCCAATTCATCAAGTTGCGGCAAAAAGAACTCGTTGATCATTGCTCTGTAGCGCTCACCATTCACAATAACCGTTTGGCCCCGACCGATTATTGGTCAAATAAATAGTCAGCAATATTCCGCGTTCTGGAGCAGTGTAGCGTAACATTGTTTATTAACGTGTATTTCGCATGTGTTTATACACAAATGTCAAAACAGAACTGACTTTAGGGGCCAATCGCAAAATTTATAGCATTTTCTGATAGGAGGATTACTTTTGCGCCACCCTGTACTTATTTAAGGGATTTCGGGGTATTTTCCAGCAGTACCATTTGAAATGAGTTTGGAATTTTATTTGAATTATTTTTTATGAGGCTTAACTTAACAATTTTGTCTCTCTATTCGTATTAAGGCGACGTCAAAATTTTTGAACAAAATTTTTATAGGGTTTAAATTTCGAGTGTCATTTCGTGGCTTTAAAATTTTGCTGAACGGGCGGGCTACCCCCTATTTATTAAACTACTAGTACATAGGCTTTTAAGTGTTATAAGTTAGGTTGAACTCGCCGGATATGTTCATAGTGTTAAAAGAACTCGACAAACTTGGAAATACCTATCAGGACCCAAGACCAACGTTAAAGAGTAACTCCATCTTTGTTGGAAAATACTAGAAGATATTACCCCGCCTGCTAGCTTTCTCGAGATCTTATAATTGCGGAACTCCTGATGGAAGAGCCTTAATCTGGCTAGCGAAGGACAGGAGCACAAAACATTCTCTTCCTGCAACCTGCGCTTTCTACATCTATTGTAATTCCCGAGACCTAATTTCTACACATTGGATGTCAGAAGGAAGCTACCATGAGCCTAAATCCTTCTCTTTTTAAGAATAAGAGCAATTTTGTTAACCTAATTTCTTACGACGTGCACATGATCGTGCCGACTTTCGAACCCAACACTCCCAAGACTTTTTTGCTTGGTCATTCAGTTGCAACTCTCGCCTGCTTTCCAATTTTCTCAGACTTATTGGGAAGGCCACCGTACATTTTTCAAGAGACGCCCCTTCTTGGCTTTAGACGCCCTTTCATTGTCATCCATACCTATATGACCAGGGACCAGATGGAAGCAGTCAAGATAAAGCTAGATGGATAGGGAGACTGAGAGAGATTGGGGAAAAGTAATGAAAATATTACTATTAATAGGATTGAAATAGAAAGAGAATGTTGAAGAGGGAATGAAAGAGTCAGCGGAGGGAGATACGAAGAGTAAAAGGTTGATTAAGGTAAAGAGGATATTGGGAGAAAAAAAAGAAATAGGCGGAGATGGAGAGTCAACTTAAAAATAAGCTACAGGTTATTAGGGATAGTACAGTTTTTCGTTTGCAGGCAAAATACATTTTTGTAGAAGGATAACGTCTGCTGGCCCGTCTTGTACTCGAATAAAAGTATCCGATTTCACCCAGTCTCAGTAATACCCTTTCTGGTTACTAAGGAGCTGTCCTGTTACACTTCTTAGCAATGCTTTGAGACATGAGATTCTTTTTGGATGCGGTTTTCTAATTCTAAAATTTTAAGCTTGCGAAGACATGGATCAATTTAAGACATCGTCTAATCACATCATAAATTGTACAATTTTTTCTAATACATATTCCTCCTTTCCCAAGATTCCTCTGCTTTCAATTATGAATTTCAGAGTTTCGATTATTTAAATTACAGTAATTATTGTAATAAGTTAAATTTCTGCTCTGACCTTCCCACAGATCGTTGTACAATGCGCCCAGCAATGTGCCATCACGCAACTGTGCGATGTTGTCATGATTTTTAATTAACTTAAAATTTACTGCAAAATCATAAAAGGCAAAGAAGAGCAAGGAGAAAGCTCATGTAGTTAAATAAAGTGAATGAGTTCGTTTGTTAAGTGGCGCATAATTTGATTACCTTAACTCTTATCATACGAATCACAGTCATGAACTCGCACCCACTAAATACACGCAAAACCCACTCCACACACACACACACGGATATGAAGTGGCGTGTCATCTTGTTTGCACAGCAGAACTAGAGGTGGGTTATTATGAAACTGAATTTGCTGTTTGTTTGCGTTGATGTGGGCGAGGGTGGAAGGATGTTCCTTGTACAACGAATTCAGATTTTGTTTGGGAGAGCTTCAGTTTTGCATGGGGTAGTGTGCCTTACTATAGATAATAAATGGCTGTGAAAACATCCATGCACTTTGCGGAAGCAGCTTTCTCGTCTCATCGATTGTGTTCTAAAGCTGTTAAAGCTTCCGTTGATTGCAATGTTTCCATGATCGTGTTTTTCTTTTTCTTATGCCTTGTGGAGCGCATGCTGTGAAATGGTTCTTAGAATATATTTGCCTGTGCACCCCGTTATTAGAATCCAACCACACGCTGAAGAAGAGAGCATCTTTACAAGAGGCAGTCAAGCACTCTAGCTCAACTCTTACTTCAGACTCAACCCTACCGTACCATAAACATGACCAGCATGTGCTATGTTCGCTCATGACACCAAGCATTTCTTGAGCTGTTCAAGAGAGCCTACTCGTCTAGGACCAATCTCGCTTTGGTAAAACCTTATCGTGGGCAATAGGCTTCCCTGACTGGTAATATCAACAACAGCTTTAGTATTTCTACATAAACCTTCGAATTTCCCAACGCGAAGAGCTCACCAACCCAGCTCAAAGTCTCTGAGAAAAATTTCCAACCTGCAAAGGCAGTTCAATGTCCAATCACTTTATCAAGCCACTGGTTTTTTAAATTTTAGCTCTCAGAACTTGTTTGTACAGGCTTGGTAGTAATCTTCTTTTAAAGTTAAGAAGCGTGGATGCTTAGAGCTTTATCGGATGCTCGGTAAGCTCTCCCAATAATTCGTGGTGCCAATCTATTTCTTTTTCCTTTATATGGAGGACCACAAATTTGTATCGATCCAAAAGGAAAATTACTAGAAACCATTTTCTCAGCGTTGCCAAAGACTCAACCCCGAGATCTGTGAATCTGGAACACGCTACCCACTGTTAAACGAACACGCAATCTGTCCTTAAAAATTTTCCAATAACGCTGAAACCATAGCCTCCACGTTACATAAACTGAACCCTTTAACCCTATTTCCACGTCCGGTGCCACTGCTTCTCATTGAAACTCCCAGCTTTCACATCCCATGAACCATATTGTTGCTTATTTTATACGCAGGATAATAAAACGATTTCCTTTTGGATGTCATAAACTTCGTCGGTATTTTAATTCAATTTCAGCCAATTCATTTCAATTTACGTAACAGGCAGATTCAGTACATTCCATTTTGTATCTTTCAAGCTCAGAAATTTACTACTCAAGATTTGCTTTATGTTTGAAGACTGCGAAGTGGATTACTCATACTCTCATTTACTTGGTTGCTAGACTTTTATTATTCCATCAAAGTTCACTTCACTGCCCTGGTAAATATAGGGATGAAATTGAGCTTATTTCGTACAACAACAACATTTATGAACAGCTTAACAGCTCGAGGTATTTATTTGTTAAGGAAGTGAACTGCCATTGCGGACACTCCCCAGTGTATCATCAACAAATTGCCATGATGTAGCACGAAGGTTTACGCAACCCTAAGGAAAGCCATTAACTCGAAACACAACAAATGGCTGTTACAATAATAAAAATGATAACAACAACAATAGCTACGCACGCACCCAATAATGCTAATATTAAAGCGTTGCATAAATGCGTAGCACAAAGCAACCACCAAAGACCAACGGACTAAGTACCATGTGGCAGCAGAGAAGCGAACAACAAATTCTGTCGGCTGGCGTACGGTGGGGTACACGAATAACAATTTTCCAAAAATAACAAAAACCGATCTTAGTTGAAGGTTTCCAAGTCCATCAAAGCAAATGCATGTTTAAACCAAATCCTAGGGTGTTTTTCAGTTTAATCCTAATCTTTCATATCACAAACTCTTAGAATCACCTTTTAGCCTATTAAGTTAATGATCGATTAGTCCAAGTAAACTGATTATTGCAGTTTCTTCCACTAGGAGACTGGAATGTACTCTAGCATTTATTACCTTGGACAGAAAGATCAATATCAACTCCAACAGCGAAGCCACCATCAAACACTTAAATTCACTGATCGAGGAAACGTCTGAAAAACTCATTGAAAACGAGAAATCGTGGCTAATAAACAGGTCGTGTTATTTAAACAGCTGAGCAGCGGCGTCTTGTGTCAAAATAAAAAATGCAATGTAATCAGACAGAATAAGCCGCCAAAGCAAAAACAAAACACATGAAGTGTGTGAGCGTATAGCAACGAATTAGGCTTGACATGACCTTATAAGAAGAGAAACAAAAGTTCCAAAATGTTATTAAATTTTCCAAATCAAAAATCAATTGGTTAGCTGTGATATGGTTGCGACTTGTCGCCATTAATCGATTATATTGCTCTCATAAGTTTGGTTCGATCAACGGTTTAATATAGATATTTTCTTTTGACTACTTAAACGAGTCGCCGTTTTTTATTCGTCGGTTTTAGATAATATTTTTTTCTGCTTGCCTAAAAAAAATTTGAATTGAGAGCACCCAAAAAGTAAGCAATACGAATTTTAATCGCTCATTATTTTTGTTGCTATCTCGCAAGTGACAAGTACACATTTGATTTTCAAAGCGAATTTCAAATTTTGAAGAAAAAAGTAAATTTTGTTATTTTATTCCTAAGTCTCTAAGTGCTTACGAAAAAAAATCGGTGAGTGCCACTCAAAATGGCCTAGTTGGTTCTTGCCAAGGCGAATCTATATAAGGTGACATTTTCCCATCAGCTGATTGCTTCTTCTTCCCTGTACTGAAACGGCGAAAGTTTCAAATTATTTCTTTTGTTGACATAAACATTTTTTATTTACTTATGAGTTGAAAAAAATTAGAATGTGGACGTGAGAAAAACTTTGCATGGGAGACTTGACTATAAAACATTCTATACAGCACCGTACTTTTTGCTGTTTATAGACTGTCATTCAAATTTTTGGTCTCAGTAAAACTATTTCTAGTAATAAAAATTCGGAAAATAAGGATTTGGTAGTTTTCAACTTTTTCTCAAGAACTGCAACAAATATGAAGGCATTAGAACATTCTTGTCTATATTTTAAAAAAATTAAAGTGGGCCGAATGACTCCCTAAAATATCAAGATCAGCACGCAAGCGTTAATTTTGCTTCAGGCTAAATTAAACTTTTATACGATATGAGATCAAGATGAACACAAACCTCAGCAACGATATTGTCATAATACTCGAAATGTCAAAAATACACTGGATATATTTAAATTGAAATTGAAATTGAAATAGAATATTATTAACTTTTTTTAGACGGTTTAGTGAAAAACACCCCGCATTTAAAATATTCTTGAAGAAAGCCCTATTTCAGATTTTTTTCCGAAACGCCCCATTTCTTAATTTTTTTTTTTGAAAATCGCCTATCTCAATTCTTTTTTCAATAGGATCTAGTTTCGGTTTTGACTATATCAACTGAAAATGTATTGAATTTACTTTGAGATAGGCCATTTTTTAACCTCTCTGTACTAGGCCGTTTTTTCCAAGTAAATTAGATTAGCATTATCACTCAAGGATTTTTGAAAATGTATTGATCCACATTGGCTCTGAGAACTTCCGTTATTCATAGAAAAAAAGACCAAAAGGTTGAATATTTCTATAACAGCGGGCAAATATTTACAGAATCCACCACAAATAACTTAACATTGGGGTTTAGCTGCAACTTCAATGTTAACAATGAGATATTTTTAGCAAGTTCGATGAGGCCTCAAAACAATCCCCACCAGTATGAGTGGCATCGGCAAAATAAAACCTCATCATTTGAAAATAAACATCACAAAAATGATAACACTATTTAATCAATAGTCATGTTTCTCAGGAACTCGTTGTGGCACAATAAGAGCTTGTGTTGTAAAATCAGCCCTTCAATCTAAAACAGGAAGCCCTATAGCTCCTTAGGCTGCAAGTGTACCTACCCACACTCAAGCTGTTTAAAGCTATTGTTTTTATTGGGACGTTCTGTGGGGCACAATATCACCGCCAATCTGGATGTAGTTCGTGATAAAATTAATACCAGTATATATTTAAAAGCTATTAATATGTAAATGTTTATAGCGCATCATGATTCAATTACAAGAAGGTTAGCTCTCTAGCTGAGATTCACTTTTGACACTTCCATTTTCTGGGTTTCTATTGCGAACGAAAAAAAAGTAGGAGTATTTTTTTCAATTGTCTAGGAAATGGTAGTAGAAAATCAAAAAAGTAGGAAATTAGTAGTAATACATTTTGTAAAGTCAACTAAATACAAAATCGAAACATGTCATCCCATACTATCACTGTTTTAATCGTTGTAAATTTTCTCTATAATCAATTAAAAAACAATAAAAAACGGTCACGTACGCACTTCGCCTTCTTGCCAGAATTATATATGTGCTAAAATTAAAATGTTGGTAAAACAAGATTAAAAGTTTGATTTCGGTGTACATGGACATCAAAATATTGTGATTTCGGTGTAAGCAAGAAACCAGAGATTTTCGTCAAACTTAGAACATTCAATGGCTAATACAGTAAACTTATCAACTCAAACTCTGAATAATTGCACATGCGTGCTTCTGACTATAGGGCTATGTTTTTTTTTTTAATTATAATGACAAATTAACAAGATGCATATTTGTTGGAAACCTTTGAGGGCATACTGACAAACGGACATGGTCTACCAAGTGGATAGTAAACTGATAAGTTTCAATAAGATAGGATTGGTTCCTATTATTCATGCACATCTAAAACAAAAGTTGACTTAAAACTGTTGCTTTATACTTAAGTTAAGCCAGAACTGATTTTCAAACCCAGAGAATAGTAGTTAAGTTTTGTTAAAAACAAGACTTCGAATCACATAAGGAACAGTTTTGAAGTCACGATTGACCTAAGTAAGTATATAAGTATGCAGGGACAACATTTTAAGACAGTCATTGCTACATACCGGAATGTCCCGAGTTTTAAACGTCCACGACTACACTACACTCCCAAATCGATCTAAATAATAGTGCAAATTAATCTATTTTCTGAAACCATCATATTTAAAATTTTGTATAATATTACATTTTTAACTACTATTTTTACATAATTTCGATAAAAGGCAACCCAGAATGTAAATGACAATTTTTCAGGCAGCAAGATGGCGGAAATTGTCAAAATATGTCACTAGAGAGCTAACCTTGTAGATATTGAATCATGATAGCGCATAAAATTTCTTCAAAACAAAAATTGGATTTATTTCATTTTTGACATTGCACTCACTTTCTACAACTACATGAGCGTAGCCAGCAAGCCATCAAGAAGAGAACGAGCATATAAAAATTTTTGTGTGGATATTTTCAGTTTAGAAAAAGTACACTTTTGGGAGTAATTAAGTCCAGTCATTCAGCTTAGAATGGAAGATAAAAAACTCGCAATTCAGGTCTTCATTTAGAAACATGGTATTATTTTAAAAGACGGTTATACCTGATTTTTATCAAAAATGATCGAGGGGGTATAAAGGGACGAATTTTGGCCTCAGTTCTTATAATCCGATAGCGGGGTTAAAAGTTTTTGATAACACTTTTTAATAGCGAATATTTAATTTTTTTGACATATATTTTTTGGATCAAGGCTAAAAGCACGCTATATATACATTATATTTGTGATGAATCACGTTCGAATTAGCAACATCATTTTGTTAGTAACTTTTGAAAGAAGTAAAATAATAAATTTCGGCCCCTCTCTCTCTCTCTATGGCGCGATATACAACAGGTATATCATCATAAACCTCCTAAGAGATTTTTGCGCCAAGCTTCTCTTCCAATTTATGGTGTGCCGATTTGAATTTTCCCTACAAATTGGTGGGACCTACAGTTTTTTGCCGACTCCGAACGGCATCTACAAAGGAGACGAATTTTTGCTGAGAAGCCTGTCATGGCAGAAATACACTCGGAGAGTTTGCCAAACATTGCCGAGGGGCGACCCCGTTTTGAAAAACTTTTTTCAAATCACTTTTGATGTTACCTGTACCAGGGCTCGAACCATGGACCTTCGGTGTGGTAGGCCGGCAACACTACCTTCACACCACGGCGGCCGCTAGAACTATGAAATTGTATAATATTATAAAAGGAACTACCCGATCGAGCTTGCTGACTTGATCTACGCTTTTGTGAGTGAACTTTGACTTCAAATTTAATACTCCTGAAATGTGCACTTTTTCTGATATAAGTTATTTAAATTCCCTGATATTTCTCAATTATAAATAAATAAAATACATAAATGTAATGGACTGCTCAAACAGTACTTGAAATGTAGACTTACATTTCTCAGTGAGGCAACTTCCCAAGATAAAATATCATATCAAAAACATACTTTTTTTGGATGGATAAATCTTTTTATGAAGCTCTGGACCGTTATTATTCATTGCTGCTTCTGGAAACTATTATATGACTAAAGCTTGATAGTATAAGCAATCGCTATCTGCTTAAGATTATTGAAAAGATCTAAAGGAAATACCAACAAAAAATATAGAAAAATACGAACTGCTTTAGTGGACTTAACTTTTCAAATTTAATACAGCGAAGTTAATAAAATAGGGGTGAGGGACCTTAATTGGATCTCTCCCCTTTGCCTGTGCCCATTCATTCTTATGTGGTTTCTGATATTTTACTTATTGCGAACGAATTCGCACTTAGTTGTTATTTTAGTGTATCTGACATTTGAGCCATTCCAAGGCAACAACAAAATACATGGAGTAGATGTGTTTTGCTAGAAATCCGACGAAGAATCACTCTTGCAAACAAATGCTACTTCGGACTGAGTAGGCAATTGAAAAAATAACACTCTACAAGTCACTCATCGCACCCGTCCTGCTATATGGTGCAGAAGCGTGGACACTAACAACATCTGATGAGGCGGCTCTGGGAGTATTCGAGGGAAAGGTTCTTCGAAAGATTTGTGGCCCTCTACGCGTTGGCGACGGCGAGTACCGAAGAAGATTTAATGACGAGCCGCCGTGGTGTGAAGGTAGTGTTGCCGGCCTACCACACCGAAGGTCCATGGTTCGAGCCCTGGTACAGGTAACATCAAAAGTGATTTGTAAAAGAGTTTTTCAAAACGGGGTCGCCCCTCGGCAGTGGTTTGGCAAACTCTCCGAGTGTATTTCTGCCATGACAGGCTTCTCAGCAAAAAATTCGTCTCCTTTGTAGATGCCGTTCGGAGTCGGCAAAAAACTGTAGGTCCCACCAATTTGTAGGGAAAAATTCAAATCGGCACACCACAAATTGGAAGAGAAGCTTGGCGCAAAAATCTCTTAGGAGGTTTATGATGATATACCTGTTGTATATCGCGCCATAGATAGATAGATAGATAGTATGAACTTTACGCAGACGCCGACATAGTTCAGCGAATTAAAACACAGCGGCTTCGCTGGCTCGGCCACGTAGTGCGAATGAGCGAAGATGCTCCAGCCCAGAAGGTATTCTTATCGGCACCCGCCGGTGGAAGCAGAGGAAGAGGGAGACCACCACTCCGATGGAAGGACCAAGTGGAGACCGATTTGCGATCCCGCGGTGTTTCCAATTGGCGCCAGTTGGCGCAACGAAGAAACGACTGGCGAGCTATGTTGGACGGTCAAAATCGCCCAGGCGGTTAGATGACCATTTAAAGAAGAAGAAGAAGATGTGTTTGTGCTGTTGCGATCACTTTATATGAATTCGCCTTGATTCTTGCAATATATTACGAATTCCTCTACAGCTAATTTGTTAATTTCATATAAAAACATAGATATTTTTGTCATAGAAATCTTTTGAATGAGTGCTTCTAAGCTCATGCAAAAATTCCAAAAATTTTTTGAAGATCCAAAAGAAGTCGTGAGAACATTTAAATTTGACGCAAGAGTTTCAAATGATTTCTGAGTACGCAGTTTTTAGCCCATTAAATTCTAGTCTCACAAAATGCAAATCTCAAGACTGTAGAAGGTACAGTTCATTTTAGGTAATTTTTTTGGCATAGTGTTTGATATTTTGGTCCATATTAATTCAATTAATATGACAAGGTCATGTAGAAAAAAATACCAAACACCATGTAAAAAAAAAGAACAATCCCTTGTTTTTTTTTGATATTTCCAAGAATTTTTAAAATTTTTGCCGAATTTTACCTAAAGAAGTTTTCCTAATATATTACAATAACCAAGTGGGCCGTTTTGAGTGCCACTTACTGTGGAGAAAATGTGGAAAAATTTAAAACAAACACCGTAGGTTTTCGAATAGATCGGAAGCTGTCGAACTACACTTATCAATAAACTCTTTGCGCCACTTGGCAATCAGGTGGTTTTTAATATGTCTGCTGATGTTTAATTATATTATTGTATTATATTATATATATATAATCTAGTGCTATTACATCCATAGATGAGGATTTCCTTTGCCTTCCCGGCATTGTAAAATCAAATCCCGAAATGCTGTAAATGTGTGTCATATTCTCATTTTGATATCACAAAATTTAATTACTTTTATCCATGGCATAGTAAACCATGTTGACAATCGCTCCTCTAAATCGTCAAAACAGCATAGTACATGTCAAAGTGTAAACAAACCGATTGAGAGGAAGTTTGACAGTTTAGAAAAAATAAAAATGAAAAAAAAATCGAATCAGCTGTTGAGTTTATATTACCATGCTTTTACCTAAAAATATAGGTCTTCAGGCCCATAGTGCAAAGCGAGAGAACCAATAATGCGATTTCATGCGTTGCCCACACCTTGTTGTTGTTAGTAGCGTGATAAGGGTGGCAGCGCAGATGCTGCTCGTAGCTTACTTATCTTCTTGTTGATTTTGTTTGTTTTTTTGTAGTTGCGTTTTGCGGTTGTATGATAATGCCACCGTTGCAGATGAACCCGATGGTGTTGATGGTGTTTACGATGCCATCTTTTCTCTCACTCCACTTTCTTCGTCCTCGCTTGCTTTTGCCATTACCGTTAAGTTGTTTGTGTTGTTTACATGGCTGACACCGGTGGTGGTTTTGATTACTCTCCTATCGCATCCACCATATTTACCTTTTAATCCTTGTTAAGTGTTTCATTTCGTGTTTGTGTACAAAGAGCCAAGTGGCAGGCACTTCACCGTTAGCCTGATTAGTGGTTGGGTTAGTGGTTGAAAGTACTTGAAATTTTAATTGAATTAAGTGTTTGGTTAATTGAAAAACATGCTCGTGAATATACTTTGTGGAAGATCCTATCATTGCGTTAGAGCAGATTGTGGCTGATGTTGCGGTTGCTGGCCGTAAGGAGTATGTTTTTATGTTGATACTCTACTCTTCGTGCGAAAATCTAGTTTATCAATTAATGATTTACGTTTCACGGTTGCTTGTATAAGTACTAAAATACATTCAAGGTTTAGAGCTTAGCCTGAGAAATGGGAATTTTATAATTATCTGATGTGGACAAATCAGATAAAGTTGTAATTGGATAATCATGAAAACTTCAAAAACGAAACATGTTTCTAACTCACTCCATATCCAAGATTTGGATACTAAATTTAGTGTACCACCGAGATCGATATCGAAGAGTAATTGGTTCTAGGAGCAATGCCTCACAGCAGCGAAAAAGAATGGCGGTACTAGAGGTTAACTGAAAGGTTTCAAGTCAGGGACAAATTCTTTCAGAAATAAATAATATGTATTTAGTAAGCAAATGTTCAGATCGTATATAAATTATGGTAGACACACTTCCACTCATTGAACGCGCAAAAGATTCTGAACGTGATGGCCATAGCGGTGCAATCTATGTTAAGCCACCCGACTTAAACGGCGTGAGATTTACAAAAAACAAGTAAGGAAGTCTAAGTTCGGGTAAAACCGAACATTATATACCTAGTAGTGATCTATTATGGCATACCAATTTACGCAGGTCTATTTTAATACATTTCAACTCGTATAATAAACATAAAAACACTTCAGTTATGAGTTTTGGGAGGTAAATAATTTAAAAAATATATAAATGTATGGTGCGATGTACAAAAGGTATATCATCATAAGCCTCCTAGGAGATTTTTGCTCCGAGCTTCCCTTCCAATTTTTTGTGTGCCGTTTTGAATTTTTTCCTACAAATTGGCGGTACCTGCAGATTTTTGCCGACTTCGAACGGCATATACTCGTACAAAGGAGATGAATTTTTGCTGAGAAGCCTCCAATGGCAGAAAGACACTCGGAGATTTGTCCAAAGCACCGCCGAGAGGCGACCCGGTTTTGAAAAACTTTTACAAACCACTTTTGATGTTACCTGTCCCAGGACTGGAACCTTGGACCTTCGGTGTGGTAGGCCATTCAATTATTTGTATATAAATAGCTTCCCTACCAACAACTGCTAACCACATTTTTTCAAAATACCTATACATGCACATTTTATATTTGAAAAATTTGCGTTCAAATAGACAGATGGACAGACGGATGGCGAGACGGACATTGCTAAATCGACTCAGATTATCGTCCTTATTATTTCAGTTTACTTACCCATCTCTTCTTCTTCTAATACTTACAAACATTTCATGTTCATTAAAAGTATAAAACAAAAAAGATATATAACTTAGCTGTTGCAGTGGGGCCTAATTTTTGCCAGCAGTATACTAGATACTATTGAGAAGCAACTGACCAATTTTTATTGAAATATCTATCAAATTACAAGTAATATCCTTTGAAAATAGCAGAATTTTTATACTCAAAAGTGGGCGGCGTCGAGCCTACTTCCCCAAAATACGCAACATTTTTTTGTGGTCGAGTTTTTCTTAAAAAGCTTATTATGTGTGCAAGATCTTATTGATATAGCTTGCATAGTTATAGAAATATCGCGTTTTACATTTTCCAATAAAAAATTTAAGAACTATGCTAAAAAACTAGGCGTGGCCGTTAACCGATTTCTACAACAAACAGTTGCCTCTATATGTGCAACAGTTTCTGAAAATATCGTTTCGATAAATCAATTGTTGCGGGAGTTAAAGTAAAGTTTTGTGGAATAATCCACTATAAAAGGGGTGGGGCCGCGCCCATTTTCTAAAATTTATATTTTTCGGCTTTCTTCATTCACGGACACTCTGTAGGTGATATAGAAATGATGTAAAGCTATTGTACGCAAAGTTATTGCCTTTTAAATATATCTATGATCCTTTTCCAAATCTTTCGTATAAAAGTGGGCGTGGACCTTAACCGATTTCACCAATTTTTTCCCGAAACATTCCTTGTATTATTATAAGTACGTTTGCTGAATTTCGATATCTTGAACGGTTTTTTATTTATGATTAATAATATTTCTAAATTTGGCTTAATCAAAAGTGGGCAGTGCCAAGCCTATTTTCACAAATTTCTTGAAAAATGTTTTTTCTGCCTTAAGGTTAATGTACACACCAGATTTTATCCTTATAGGTATATTATGTACAGAATAATCACTTTTTGTATTTTCGAAAATATTTTATGTATAAAAAGTGGGCGTGGCTATCATCCGATTTCGCCCATTTTAAATAGCGCTCAGAGATGAGTACCAAGGAACCTGCATACCGAATTTACTCAAGTTATCGTGTTCACAGACGGACGGGCATGACTTAATCAATTTTTCTTTTCGTCCTGAACATTTTGATATATATAAGTCAGGATCTATCTCGATCCATTTATGCCGTTACATACTGCCGTTAGGCGACTAAAGGTAATACACCTTGTGTGCGTAGCACTACTAGGTATAAAAATTGTGAGAAGAATTTGCTTAAAGATGACGGAGTAAATGATGAGCTCAGGGCCGGATTTACTTGAAATGCCGCTCTGTGCCCTGTTAAAAATGCCGCCCTTTTATCTTCATGAAATATAGTAAAAATGTATTTTACGTATGCAATTCAAAACTGAAATATTTGTATATAAGTAACTAAATCCCTAAAAAATCCCTGCAAAAATTACCAAAATTATTGGAGCATACCTCCTTTAATGAAAAAATGATGTAGCTTCGGAGTTTTGCTCAAAATTTCCACTTCTTTTTTAGTTTTGTCCAAGGCTCGCTTTTTATATGCAGCACCGCTTAATCTTTTGCGCCCATCACTCATATTTTCAAAATATAAGGAAACTATTTCACCCAAAAGGATTATTATCGATTGAAATTATAAAAACTTCAGAGTTAATTGCTAATAAAATCACAGCTGATCAGTGTTGACCAGGGTTAGAACTTTAATACGATCGTAGCGGGTTTACTACTTTTTTGGAAAAATGGAAATCTACTTCGCCACTAGGCTTTACTCATAATCTACTACGATTTCTTAGATTTGAAAAAAGAGTGATAGGTATTCTGTAAGTAGTTAAGGCCGTGTTACTCATACTCAACTAAGCGGAGCATAGCATGAAAACTGTCATTTAAAAAATGTCCTAATGAAATTTGTGTTGAATAATATGTTTAATAATAAGAATAACTAAAGCCTTAAAGGGAGGATGGGGCCGTGTGCAGAAGTCCACGCAAGTGGGGAAAGTTCCTGATCGCCATTCACCTGGGAATGGCCAGAGCGATTCTTTTGCATGCGGTTCAAGCAGCTCGCTACTTCCGGGCTTTGCGCCCAAGTATCCTCTGGGTAACCACCGAACACCCGTTTGGTGGTGAGCTAAACGTGAGAAGGCGACAACCTGGTAAGGCCACTCCGACATAATCGGTTTAAGGGCTTGCAGGGGGGTTCAAACAGCAGCGTCTGATCACCATGGGGTGCGGCTACAAGCGGGCGTCTGTCTTGGATCAAGCGGCTCGCTATACAAACGTGTAATAGAATTCAAATTCCCGTGAAACGGGTTGTGCGTTGGGTTTGGGACCCACCACATAAAACAACGTTCCAATGAAATTCAACAACAAAGCCTCGGATATGAGAACCCCTTTTTTAGATGACAACACCCGCAAACGAAATAAGGATTATGAGATAAGGGCATGTACCTGGAATGTCCGGTCCCTTAATGGGGAAGGTGCCGCTGCCCGGCTGGTTGAGGTCCTGAGGAAAGCAAAAGCTGACATCACCGCCATACAAGAGATGCGATGGACGGGGCGAGGAAATACGATCAGAACACCTTGTAACATCTACTGGAGTGGGCATGAAGACAAGCGCAGATTCGGCGTGGGATTTGTGGTGGGAGAGAGACTCCGTCACCGAGTACTGTCGTTCACACCCGTGAACGAGCGTCTCGCTGCAATCCGCATAAAAGTACGATTTTTCACCATATCGTTTATCTGCGCTCATGCACCGACGGAAGAGAAGGACGACGTGGAAAAGGATGCATTCTACGAGCGCCTAGAAGAAGCATACGAGCGCTGCCCCCGTCATGATATCAAAGTCGTGCTTGGCGACTTTAACGCCAGGGTGGGTAAGGAGGGTGTATTTGGCCCCACTGTCGGGAAGTTCAGTCTCCACGATCAGACTTCGCCAAATGGATTCAGGCTGATCGACTTCGCCGGTGCCCGAAACATGGTCATATCCAGCACTAGGTTCATGCACAAGAAGATCCATCAAGCTACAAGGCTGTCCCCCGATCGAAAAACACGCAGCCAGATCGACCACGTTGTGATAGACGGACGGCATGCTTCCAGCGTTTTAGATGTTCGCACAATACGAGGACCTAACATCGACTCTGCTCACTACCTAGTAGCAGCCAAGATTCGTACCCGCCTCTGTACGACAAAACAGGTGCAACAAAAAACGCAGGGAAAGCTCGACGTCGAAAAGCTGCAATCGCAACAGACCGCCAATCACACCTGCTCTCCGAGAGCACAATTCAACCTAGTGGAATGCATGAGCAGTGGGATCATATCTCAGGAGCACTCCGTACCGCAGCCGAAGAAGTAATTGGATTCCGGCGAACGCGAAGAAACAACTGGTATGATGATGAAGAGTGCCGCGCTGCAACGAAAACAAAGGACGAAGCCTACAAGGCAACGCTGAGATCGAATGCAACGAGGAGTGTGTGTGAACACTACCGCGAGTTGAAGAGGGAAGCGAGGCGGCTTTTCCGGGCGAAAAAAAGAGAGGCAGAAAAGCGTGAAATAAAGGAGCTTGAGATGCTGGCCAAAGGGAATAATGCCCGAAAATTCTATCAAAAAATTCGGCGAATGACAGAAGGTTTTAAACCCGGGACAAACTCCTGTAAGAATGAGAACGGCGACCTGGTGGCCGATGTTCAGAGAGCACTCAGAATATGGAGGGATCACTTCTCTGCCCTTTTAAATGGAGAAACTGAGCAAGAAACCAGAGAAGATGCCGAACCCGAGCCCACAATCGAAGATGATGGAATTGACGTTCCACAACCCGACTATAATGAGGTGCGAATAGCAATTTCCCGATTGAAAAACAATAAAGCAGCTGGCGCTGATGGTTTGCCTGCTGAGCTATTCAAACACGGAGGCGAGGAGCTGGTAAAGCGCATGCATCAGCTTCTATGCAGAATATGGTCGGATGAATGCATGCCTGAAGATTGGAATCTAAGTGTTCTCTGCCCAATCCACAAGAAGGGCGATCCTGCAAACTGCGCCAACTATCGCGGAATCAGCCTTTTGAATATCGCATATAAGGTCCTATCAAGCGTATTGTGCGAAAGACTGAAGCCTGATGTGAACAGACTGATTGGACCTTATCAGTGTGGCTTCAGATCAGGTAAATCTACCATCGACCAAATTTTTACAATACGCCAAATCTTGGAAAAAACCCGTGAAAAGAGAATCGACACACATCATCTCTTTGTTGATTTTAAAGCCGCTTTCGATAGCACGAAAAGGAGTTGCCTATATGCCGCTATGTCTGAATTTGGTTTCCCCGCAAAACTTATACGGCTATGCAAAATGACCTTGAGCAACACCGCCAGCTCGGTCAGAATTGGGAAGTACCTCTCCGAGCCGTTCGAAACTAAACGAGGTTTCAGACAGGGTGACCTCCTATCGTGCGATTTCTTAAATTTAATGCTGGAGAAAATAATATAAGCTGCAGAACTTAACCGCGCTGGAACAATATTTTATAAAAGCGTGCAACTGTTGGCATATGCTGACGATATTGATATCATTGGCCTTAACAACCGCGCCGTAACTTCTGCTTACTCCAAATTAGAAAAAGAAGCGGAGAAAATGGGTTTGGTGGTGAACGAGGGCAAAACGAAGTACCTTCTGTCATCATGCAAAGAGTCAGCGCATTCGCGCCTTGGCAACCAAGCCACTGTTGGCAGCAATAATTTCGAAATAGTAAAGGACTTCGTTTACCTGGGAACCAGCATTAACACCAACAATAATGTTAGCCTAGAAATCCGACGAAGAATTACTCTTGCAAACAAATGCTACTTCGGACTGAGTAGGCAATTGAAAAGTAAAGTCCTCTCTCGACGAACGAAAATAACACTCTACAAGTCACTCATCGCACCCGTCCTGCTATATGGTGCAGAAGCTTGGACACTAACAACATCTGATGAGGCGGCTCTGGGAGTATTCGAGAGAAAGGTTCTTCGAAAGATTTGTGGACCTCTACGCGTTGGCGACGGCGAGTACCGAAGAAGATTTAATGATGAGCTGTATGAACTTTACGCAGACGCCGACATAGTTCAGCGAATTAAAACACAGCGGCTTCGCTGGCTGGGCCACGTAGTGCGAATGAGCGAAGATGCTCCAGCCCAGAAGGTATTCTTATCGGCACCCGCCGGTGGAAGCAGAGGAAGAGGGAGACCACCACTCCGATGGAAGGACCAAGTGGAGACCGATTTGCGATCCCGCGGTGTTTCCAATTGGCGCCAGTTGGCGCAACGAAGAAACGACTTGCGAGCTATGTTGGACGGTCAAAATCGCCCAGGCGGTTAGATGACCATTTAAAGAAGAAGAAGAAAGCCTTAAAAATTTTGGAAAAATTGTGTGTTTTTCACGCAAGATATACTGAAGGAAACCTACCCAAGAAAATGTTTACAGTTTTCCGGAGCATCCAGTACTCAAGTAAAGCAAGAGGGCCCCAAAAAATATTCAAATCAACTTGAAGTAAACAACCCACGGTTGGATATTTGCTATTCTGGTAATCGCCTTGGACTCCCTAATAATTTCCATTTCACTTCGACAGGCAAATCGAAAAATTATCTCGTTTTTGGGAAAAACAGAATAGCTGTCAGAACTGTAACTTCGGAAATTTTAATACTACGAAAATTCTTGCGATGTATTTCAAAATATACCATAGACTTTTAAGAGAGGAGTGATCTAAATTGAAAAGTAATAAAAATGTTGGCAAAAACGATTAATAGTGAAAATACCAAATAAAAACTATTAAGAGGTAAAAGGTACACATTTTAGTTGACTGCAGATTTTGAAAAGATATACTTTAAAACAGTCTACTACGGAATTATGATTTTTACTAAGATTTATTTCGTCATTTACTACGATTGTTCTCCAGGAGTTCTAACCCTGCTGCTGAAAAGAGCTAAACAGAATAAAAGGGTACTACAGTTTACATAAAATATGTAGTTTTGTGGCACTTTCCACGGTGAATAACCGCATTACTTTGAGTTATTAGTTCCTATTGATTTCTAAACACAAACGTCAAACTTTTGATTCGTACAGAAACAAAAATTGAGCGCATTATCAAAAATATTTGTAAAAATTTAAACTTATGTTTCGAAATCTGCCGCCCCCAAAATCTGCCGCCCTGT
This sequence comes from Merzomyia westermanni, assembly GCA_949987695.1. NCBI lineage: Eukaryota > Metazoa > Arthropoda > Insecta > Diptera > Tephritidae > Merzomyia > Merzomyia westermanni. The sequence goes on from OX465293.1 coordinate 64,924,148, forward strand.
GCCAGTGCTCCGAGAGCACCTAGTGTAAATTCAGGGCTGGATGAGCTGATCAAAAATCGAAGACCTCTCCGAAACATTTGAGACAAAACAAGAAAACTCTAGAAGTAGCTAACCAGCAACTGATATTGATTTAATTCCCCTGACAGGCGACGTAAGTTCTGGCTTCTCTGAGCTTTATAAAAGGGCGGCAAAATTCTTTTGAATGTAGCAATTTTCACTTAGTCGCGCAACATGATCCAAACGTTACAAGATAGAAAATGTTAGTATATATTTCGGTAATTGATCTAGCGAAATTGTTATAATTATACAGCAAAAAGTTAGCAGAACGAGTACTTAATGAAATTGAAGTTGTCGACGGCACGCACAACATTTGAGCGATCCATTCGTTCCACGTTCGGACAATTTCAACTATTATGGGCAACCGCTTGTCACTTTGTGTCGCCATAAAAGCACTGCGTCGCAATCTTGCGCATGTTCTGTCTAACCCAAAAGTCCAAATGCTTACAAGATTGACTACTGTCCGTGCTTGTAAGTCTAGAGTAAATAAAAAACTGTTTCGATTTTATTTTCCTCACGCCACCTTCACCTATCAAATGTTACAAGATCATAGTTGTGTAAATATTGACAATTTACGTCACTTGCCAATAAAATAATGATCGTTAACAAATCATTGCGTGAAGGAAACATAGATACACAAATGTAAGTGCTGAGATAATCTATTGTGGGAAATAGTAGGGTTGCCACTGTCAATATCTGGCAGATTTGCAAAATATTAAAAGCTACTCAAAAATCATGTTATATATAAATGCGCAAGCTGAACTATAAATTTAGGATATAAATAAACAAACATACACTACCACCTCCTTTGCGTCGTGGTTACGTTCCAAAAAAAACACTACGCAAATTGAATTATGAGTTTCTATAGCAAACCATGTAAAGATTGACGATAGGTTTCAGGGTTACGAAAATACTGCTTTTTAAAAAGAAAATTGAACAAAGTGAATATTTAAAAAAACCAAAATAATACGAAATTTTATTACATACATAAAAAAAAATGTATTATAACAAAATAAAATATTCAATTAATTTATAAAAACAAAATAAATATGAATCACTGCCTGATGAGTCCATAGTGGCTGTTGTCGTAAATCGGCTTTCTTTCACCAAAAATGGCATGCCACAATTAAAATTCGGTTGATTTTCAGTTAGAAAGGGAATCTCCGAGTTTGGATGACATGGCGCAATTAGAAACAGAAGTCGTGCCGCCTTTTAGAATAAAAAGAAGGTTTAAAAAATTTTCAAAAAAAAAAATTAAAGACTCGAACTCACTGTCAAAAATTGTGACAGTGGAACTATCAGTCAGACAAGCAGAGTTGTATTAAAAAGGCGGAATTTCGCCCAGCGAATGACATAAGTATGGAGAATTTCCACCCGAATAATTGGAGAATGAAGGAAATTCGGGGTTGCAAATGAAACAATTATGCGCGTCTTAATACGAAAATGATTTTAAAATGTAAGCCTGATGGCAAAAATATATTTTGTAGTATATTTCAAGAGGTGTTTTTCAAAAGATTAACACAACAGCTCGGGATCTTTCAATCTCGTACAAATTGTTATGGAACTGAGCAAACAGAACTTGCCTCAGCTACGCGTAGACTATTATAATAAAATGGCGTAAGATGCACATAACCTCGAGCATTTCATTAAGTTCAGTTGTGAATTTATTTCGGAATATATAAAACAGTTTTCTATTTTCATTTCAATAGCTGTGTATTATTACCCTCAAAAAATGAGTTTCATATTAAAAAGTTGATTTCCTCAGAGTCGACTTTATTATATTTCAACGAATAAAACCTTGTGCGGCATTCGTATGAATTAATTAATGTAATAAAATATTAAATCATCAGGTCCTCAAATTGGTTCGTAGAACAGGAGTAAAGGTGTCTTTATGAGGTATCTGATATGTGCTTAAGTGTGCCCCTCTGGCAGCCACTTAAACTTAACCTAACCTAATTAAAATTTGTATCGAAATGAATTCACATTCAACTTACACACTTTATTTATTACTCTTAGCTCATTACAATTTCCTACAAGTGAAAATTTTTGACGACTCCTCTGTGCCCTCACACAACTGTCTATATTTGCCAGTTAATGCAGCTCATACCACATTTTTTTGCAAATTAAGCAACAGCTTGGCTAAAACTGACTGTTTCCTTACCAATGTGTAAGCAGGTAATATTCCTTAAGGAACGGTATTTTCTAAGTTAACCATATTTACATTTGTGCCCGTGAATTAAATATAATTTATTAATTTTGACGTACGATCTAAATAGATTTCGCGTACCACCAAATGCAACTCTGTGCAAAGAGAAACTCTGCGAATCAGGTGAATACTGCTGTTATCTATTGTGAATGCTTCTGTTGCAATTAAAAAGCTAGGAACGTAAAATCAGTTTTAGTACATTTTATATTGTAATGTGTGTAGTGAAAACCGCCCAGATCGGACCAACATAACATATAGCGCCCATATAATCGATAGCTTCGATAAATGGGTTTTGGGCTATAAATTTTGCAGTTAAAAGGCTAGGAACGCAAAATTTTGCACGTTTAGTACAGCCCTTTCCTTCCTTGTTTTACGGTTGTCAAAACTTTTTTTTTTTGTTTACAAAACATTATAAGAGGGTCATTTCAAAATATTGGCGCAAATTCTTTTAGTTAATTTGAAATTCAGTTGTTTGTGTAAACTTTTTAAATTGTTGTAATAAAATATCGTAATGGTGAAGTGCGCATTGTGTTCGAAAAAAGTTGGACGAGGAAATGCATCGTTTTTCTATTTACCCAACGGTATTATGCGGAGGTTGCAATGGAGCAGATCCTGCCAAATAAAATTTGGGGATAAAAATGTTTTGTGCGCCAATCACTTTTCCCCAAGTGATATTATACATGGGACAAAGAGATCGAATCTTTTACCAAAGGCGATTCCACAGCCCCCTTCGTTGGTCAATAGTTCCGCCCACAAATCCCTCATAAAAGAAAGGCAATCAATATGTGCCGCTGCATTTTCAGATATGCTGTTCTAAATATTTAATCCAGCTTTTAAGTTTTTGAGCACCATTTGTGTATCATATAATTTGCATCATTTAATTTATAGCCACACACTTTTGTAAATATTTATTAGTTTTATTTGGAGATGGAACTCTATGCTAAAATATCAATACGTTTTACAAAATGTTGTACTTTGAACGAGAGATGAATAAATCGAAATCCACTTCCCGGAAAAAAAAGATCACATATTTGTCTTCTGGTTCTAAGCTACCTCCACACCAATTTTCAGCCGAACTGATTTTGACGTTCTTGAGTTATAAATAGTGTAACTAACACGACTTTCTTTTATATATATAGATTTTGTGATTTTGCCTCAGTTTCCTGGGTCATTGTATCCTTTAGGATATCAAACGACGCGTTTTGCCCTCGGTATCAACAATCCGAAAGCGGATTTTCGAATTTTTCATCTTTAATTGCAAATATCTTTTGACAGAAATAAAATATTTAATTTTGGCTTTCGGATTTTTGTTACCAAGGTCAAATCTAGTCCAGACATTTTTGGACGTGTTTTAGCAGTTGTCTCCTAAAGGAAACAATTACTGTTTTCTGCTTTAAGGACGCATGCTATTATTTGTCTTTGATCTCATACGATAGAGGGTGAAACATATCCAAACATATTCACATACATTTAGGAATAGGTAACCAGTATGTCCAATGGCAACCCAATAAGGTAAGTGTCCCTAATTTCGTGGTATTTCGATTTTTTCTTCCAAACAAGGAATTGGGGGAGTTTTTTTTAAACCGAAAATTTCATAATAAAGATTGGTTTTTATGGTATAATAATTGATATTTTACTAGTTTTTTAATATTAAATGTCAAGCAATATAAATTAGCCTGTTGTAAGGAGGCCTCTTAAGTAAATTGTTAAGGAGTCCAGTGTATTTTGTTAAGCCTGTAAAAATTTTATCGTTAAATTTTTTTTATGATGATAGATTTTTTGTGTTTAGTGGACATTTCTTAAACGTTTCTATTACTCTATTAATTTTTTTAACTTTTTTTTTTTAATATTTCTAACCCACGAAATTAGGGACACACTTTTTTTGTGATGTACCTAATTTCGTGGTACCCACGAATTAGTTTTATTTCATTTGTTTTAACGCAAGAGAGGTAGAAAGTCAGAAAAATTCTTAGTACCATATAAGCTCACTTCCACAACATCTTTGGGTTAGCAGAAAATTCTGCAACAGATGTGTGCACATGCAAATCTGTTTGATTTCAGTAGCCCCATTGTGCACATGTATACCGTAGGACGGGAATGTTTAACCTGAAAGCCGTAAAAGTCTCTTATACTGCAGCGAATTATTAGCTTTAATTTAGGTGAAACTATTGTAAGGTGTCCTGGGAACCACATACACCTAAAAATTAAAGCTTTTATTAGGCCAGGCATTTTAGTAACTTTAATTGATATGTTTACTCACCAGAAAGTTCTGTGTAATGTCAATTTTTCGCATATAATTTAATCTTCTCCGAGCCGCAAGCATTTCAATGTATTTTATTTTTACTTATTATTCGTAAACAAACCAATGCGATTTGACAATCATAAGACAATCATAAAATATTCAACAACAAAAGCAAACACATGCGATCTTTATCGAATTCGCCGTGCGACCACCTTTCTTATTTCGCCATGATAGATAGTTATTCTCATGGCATACATATACAGGTAATATCATCTCAACAGCTGATTCGTTTTTTTTTCATTTTAATTTTTTCTAAACTGTCAAACTTGCTTGTAATCGGTTTGTTTATATTTTAACATGTGCTCTCCTGACATTTTAGAAAAGCAATTTCCAAAATGGCCGCCTTGCTTTTACCTGTTTTATTATGCCATGGTTATTCTCAAGCTGAGTTGGGATAAGTAAAAAAAAAATACACTAAAAATGCCAAAATACGTATACATCGAGACGCCGAGAGCAATTAATAGGCTTTAAATGTTTTGTCAATTGCCGAATTTAAATTTAGGACTTAGTTTGGGGACGTACACTCACACCACCTTTATATTTTCAAATCTCAGAAATTTATTGCAATTGGTATGACTAAAATTGTAAAACTCAAAATCACAGATACCATGTCTTTGTTTAAGGACAAATTTATTATTTTATTAATTTATTAAAATTATTTTATCATATTTTTATTTACCATTTTTTCCTTATTTTAGTTTTAGGTGCATAGGTACATATTTTAAAGCCTACTTCGCATTCAAAAAGATTCGAGTTCTCTCGAAATGGTATGGACGAGTAACACAGCAGCACAGTTGGCCCAATGCTACTCTGATAATGGTTATTAGTTGATATGTTCTGTAATATGGGTGGACATAAGTTAAGTTTAAAGACTTTAGTTCAAGTCCATAGGTCGTCGAAAAATTAGTTAAAAACCAATAGCAAGATTCTCTCCGTGTTTGATTTCTACAAATTATATTGTCCCTGAGCTATGAGCTAAGTCCCTAGGTCATCAGGAAATCAGATACAAATTTATCGCAAGATTCCCAATTTTAAATGAATTTTCAAAAAGCCTCCAATCGAAATTTTTTGATCAAATATTGCATTGTCACCGGGTTCTGAATTATGTGACAAGTTTCGAGTCTCTAGTTTACCGGAAAGTTGCTCAAAAATCGATTGCAAGGCTCCCCCCATTTTTCAGAGATTTTTGTGCTATAGTTTAATTTGCGCTATAGTTTATTGCATGGCATTCCATTGTTGATCTATGTATGAAGTTTTAATGCTATAGCTTATCGGGAAGTTGCTTTACAATCAATCGTAAGATACCAAATTTTAAATCAATTTTACGCATATCTCGATCCGTGCGCCACCTTGCGGATATTTTTTTTGTTCACATTGCATTGTCACGGAGTTCGGAACTATGTTAAACGCTTCAAGGGTCTAGCTCAACGGGAAGTTACTCAAAATGACTTTGCAAGATTCAGAAAATTCGTATGGAAACGAGCGGATAAACAAGAAATGGAGTTAATAGAAAGGTAGTTAAAAGAAAAGAAGGATAAGCTTCTCTCTTTGCTCAGGAAATGAAGTAAAATATAGCAAAAAAATTATAACTAAATTGGTATTATAAAGTGGTAAAGAAAAGACAGGTGCAAAAAGGAATTTAATTACAATTTATTTTTAAGTTGTTAGGTGCTTACGAATAAAAATAAGCTAACATTTTCTAAAAGTTTACTATCAACTTTTTGAAGAAGAGTTCTTCAGAAATATATTATTTAAAAATCAAGTGGCAATCTTTACATCCGATTTCGCCAACGAATCGATTTCGTTTGAACTTCTCCTGTCAAACCGCATAGCCCAGTGATTGCGTTTACATGCAATCGATATTGAAGTGATGATACCACTTATTGAATATGGTCATATAATCATTGCAATTACAAGTTGTCAATAATTTCAAACATAACCAATAATAATAATAATTGCACAGCATCATCGTTTGCAGTTGTCACACGAATTGACCAATGCAACCAATGTTGTTTGGTTGTTGTCGCAACAATATCGCTACCGGCCATATAAAGCGGTCAACCGCAGAACAAAACATATCTTTAACTTGATTGTCGTGAATGATGCCGCCATCGGTACTAAAGCCACATTGTCGCCACCGTCACAATTATGATTGTAAATCTCCAAAGTGGTTGCTTATGATGCCTTTATCAAATGTCATAATTATAAGACGGTGGACCTAAAAGTCTACGATTTGTTTGAAAATTGTGAATGCCTAATTTAAGGCTTAGGAGCCCCTACAGCGGGAAATTATTTATTCCTACAGAATACAGTGGTGGCCTTAAGAGTAGACACACATACTTTTTTATACATATAGTGAAAAAAAACAATAACAAAATACAAACGAAAATATTTTTCAAATTTTTCTTAATATTGTTTTCAGTTCGGGTACTTTTGCGAACACCCTCATAGTGGGTAAGTACGAACGTCTCACCTGCCCTCCGTGTAACGCAGATAGAGACGCGAAGGAATGCGGGCGACAGTTTGAGTATGTTATTCTTTGACTTTTTCTTCAGGCCAGTTTGTCTCTTAAACGTTGGCGTTGCGGTCGTTGCAAGCATTGACGTTGTCGGAGCTGTTAATAACGCTACATACATTTTTATAAATAAAGTATTTGTGTATATTTTTTTGTATTTTGTTATTTCTTTTTCCAACTGTCATTTTTATATAATTGTCAAGTTGCGCGTGTTTCGCAGAAATTATTGCATTCATCGAATGGCGCTTTTTTCTTCATTTTGTTTTTGCTTTGCAGCCAACAGCCGCCTTATTGGCTCATTATTTTCAACGTTAAAAGCACTCTGTATCGGAGCAATCATAAATCTGTCTTCATGAGCAGTTTAAGCATGATCTCTGCTTGCTTACAAATAGATAATAAATGTAGTAGTTTTTTGCAATAAGCTCTCATTGGATACGTTTGGTTGTTACGTCGGCTAATTTTGTACATTTATGGTGTAATAGCGTTAAATCCTTGCCTCCATACCCTTTGGTATTTAGAAATAATTGTATTTGCGTGATTATGTTGCTGCCTTAGCGGGTTGTTAATTAGTCGATGATCAGGTCTACAAACATATACATGAACATTCCTATCAAAAGATGGTTTAAGCGATATAAGGGAAAAATTAATACGGCGGCAGGGCTGCATATAATACAATAGCTGTACATTTTGGGGATGAGTATTTTTCCTGATTTTAGCGATCCGAGATTTTACGATCCGAGCTGACAGTCCTGGTATTAGTCAAAAGATTTCCGTGATATTATTATTATTCTCTAGCAGTTTAGCTTAAAAAAGAAGTGAAGAAAATACCAGAAAAACTATAAAAGTTTAAAATATTCGACAAATAATTATATTTGTACTTTTCCTGAACATAACCATGACTTTGGTCCGATGTTTGTAAGTATGAGAAGAAGAAGAGATAGACCCACCAATAAGTATACCGAAATGATCAGGGTGATGAGCTGAGTTGATTTAGCCATGTCCGTCTGTCTGTCTGTTTGAACGCAAACTAGTCCCTCAGATATCTCGATGAAATTTGGTATCGGGTCGCCATTTTGTAATATATTACAAGATCGGACCAATACAACGCATAGCTCCCATACAATCGATAGTTCCGATAAATGCGCTTTGGGCTATAACTCTTGCAATTTAAAAGCGGGGATCACAAAGTTTGGTAGCTACATACTCGTACTTATTACATATGCAATGTGTGTAGTGAATATCATCAAGATTGGACCAATATCTATATCGTATATCCCCTATACAATACATTTTTTTGATAAACGTGGTTTGGGCTATGTATCTTTAAATTAACAGGGTAAGCCCATCAAATTTATTTATTTATTGTAAGTAAGCATGGGACACTTAAAACCGGTGCGTATTCATGAAAGGTATAAAGCCTTCGGCACAGCCGAAGACAGCGCTTTCCTTACTGGTTTTATTATGATTTTTATTTAAAACTATACATAATTATTCATAGCAAAGAAAAATCAAATGCTGGAAACAAAAACGGTAGTGACGGATTCAGTAAGTGGTGCAGCTTTGTGCTACAGATTCTTCACATCCTCCATGACTCTGGGTCCCAAATAGTTCATATTTATGATGCAGAATCACAAGTCATTATATCGATCTAACAATATGATGTTCATATTGTCATGGTTGGTTCGTCGCGAGAGAGTTATAGCTAATGTGCCGCTTACTTACTGAGGTTTTGTGTTTAAGTTATGAAGAATGAAAATATTCCTGCATCAATTCAGTCTTTACATATTTCAGTAAAATCTTTTTGTAGTATTGAAATCCTACTTGTAATATGATTTCATGTTCGGGTGAGATATGTATTTTTGAGCGGTCCTTAGTTTTCTAAATATTCCATTCCTCCGTCTTCCAAAGTACAAATTGCCCTACTGAGTGCCATTCCTTTTATACTCCTACTTCTTGGCAAAACCGGCTTAGGTATCGCAAGAAGAAAAGAAATATGTCATAGCACTATTCAATCGGAAAGAAATCAAGAGGGGATCCATGTCCTCTTTATTTCATTTTCTCGAAATAGTGCAAAGTTTCCATTGAAAGGCAGGATTATTAATAAATTTGTTATGAGCACCCAAAAGTTAAAGAACGCTGAAAATGTGTAAACGGGGCATGTTTATATCAACAAATAAACATACGGTACACATGGATCCCATTAATAAAAATTTAGATAATAATACTTCAATGTTAAAATGCCGATAAAACTATTATTTTAGACCAGTTAATTACTTATACATCAAATAATCATTTTTCATATAAAAAAAATTTAGATGTGAACAAAAAGCAATTACTTTCCTTACAAATCGATTTATCTTTAGAAAAAAATGTACTGTTGAGCAATCAATTCTTTCTATTCGGTGTCACATCCCTATCATATTGCATAGAAACTGAACTTCCAGAAACACCAAAGAATGATGATGATTCTGTTGATAGTGGGTAGTGCACTGACCGAGCTAATTTGTTTATAATTATTATATTTCTATTCGGATATCAGTTTTTAATAGTTTTAATAAACAAAACTAAAGAGCACATTCGGCGTGTCAAAAATGGACTCTAAGGAACAAAAATACATCATTAGCAAAGGGGCGGTAAAAATTAATTGGTAAACAGAGTGTGCCAAATTTATCTGATTAAGAAGTCTAGTAGCTTCCGAAATGGATGTATAGAAAGAGCTATGACGATTACCTCTCAAATTTCTATTCAAAAACGTTTAATAATTAATAAAAAAAATATAAAAAGAAATAGAAACAATAATTTTGTTTTTAAAATTTTGATTCTTGTACTTTTTCATGTTTGTAATACTTAAGAACAGAGCTGGGTAAATTCAATTCCATTACAATTACAATTACACTCCTAAGTAATGGGAAAAGTGATCGATTCCTTTGCCCCACATAAAAGGAATTGATTACATTTTAATTCCTAAACAAAATTACCAAAGGTAAAGGCAGACTAAAACAACTATCAACATTTTGCTATTATTTTCAACTAAAAAACAAGTAAGGAAGTCTAAGTTCGGGTGGAACCGAAGATTATATACCTAGTAGTGATCTTTTATGGCATCTCAATTTACGCAGGTCTGTTTTAATACTTTCAGTTCGTATTTGCGTTTAAATAGACAGACCGACATACAGATAGACGTATCGAGAGACCGACATGGCTACATCGACTCAGCTCATCCTCCTGACCTATCTCTTTTTCTTCTCATACTTACAAAAATTTCATGTTTATGAAAGGTATGAAAATCAAAAAAGGTATACAACTTCGCTTTTGCAGTGGGGTATTGACTACTTGCCCGGATATTTTACTTTTCATCCTAAACGTTTTGATATACATTAATAAATATATATCTCGATCCGTTTATGCCGAATAAAGTAATATACCTTGTGTGCGTAACAAAAATAGATATAAACAAGTAAGGAAGTCTAAGTTCGGGTGGAACCGAACATTATATACCTAGTAGTGATCTATTATGTCATCCCAATTTACGCAGGTCTATTTTAATACTTTCAGTTCGTATTTGCGTTAAAATAGACAGACGGACAGACAGATAGACGTATCGAGAGACAGACACGCCTACATCGACTCAGCTCATCCTCCTGATCATTTCAGTATACGTACAAACATTTCATGTTCATGAAAGGAATGAATATCAAAAAACATATACAACTTCGCTTTTGCAGTGGGGTATTAACTACTTGCACGGATATTTTACTTTTCATCCTGAAGGTTTTGATATACATTAATAAATATATATCTCGAATCGTTTATTCCGAATGAAGTAATATACCTTGTGTGCGTAACAAAAATAGATATAAAAAAGGGTGTCTTTTATAGGCGTCAAAGTACGCAACCGATCTTTATGAAATTTTCACAATATATACTTGGGTTAACTGGGTACAGCTTAGACAATATATAGAGTTGGAAAAGTGGGCGGAGCCACGCCGCCAGGCTATATAAAGTTTCAATTCGTCATAACTCCGAACTTTTTTGGTATAAATTAATGAAATTTGGATATATGTGTCACTTAGTCAATATCTACAGAATTTTGGAAAAGTGGTCGGTGCCACGCCCACATATTTTGTATTTTGTTTTTGCTCTTGAACTTTCACGATAGGCTCAGGAGTTCGCTGGGCACGACACAGTCTGTATGTAGCTTTTGGAAAAGCCCCCAGGTTATTCGGTATAGTTAGGAGTTTATTTGGTTCAAGTTAATGACATTTTATATATAGATGTGTTCTATATATCAAAATGTCAAAACAACGTCTATCGGGTTTGCTAGTATATTATAAAACGGCGAAAGGAAACAACGAATTTCAGCATTCTTTTGTAAAACTAAGAGACTAGTTTGCGTTCAAATAGACAGACGAACAGACAGACAGACGGACGGAGAGACGGGCATGGCTAAATCGACTCCGCTCATCGTGCTGATCATTTTAGTGAACTTTTCTCTTCTTGTTCTCATACTTACATACATTTAATGTTTATGAAAGGTATGAAAATCAAAAAAGATATATAACTTCGCTATTGCAGTGCGTTATTAACTACGTGCCCGAATATTTTGCTTTTGTGTTTCCCGACTTGGCTAATTTTTAGCAGGAGTATAATACATACTACTAAGAAGCAGCTGACCAATTTTCACTGAAATATCAAGATTGAATTACAAACGATTGCCTTTGAAAATAGCAGACATTTTATGCTGAAAAGTGGGCGGCGCCACGCCTACTTCTTCAAAATTGACAAAATTTTTTTGCGTCCGAGTTTTTCTTAAAAAGCTTATTATGTGTGCAAAATATGATTGATATAATTTGCTTAGTTGTAGAAATATCGCTTTTTAAATTTTACAAAAAAATTTTTCAGAACTATGTTCAAAAACTGGGCGTGGACTTTAACCGATTTCGCCCATTTTTACAGCAAACAGTTACCTTTATATATAGAACATTATCACCAAATTTCGTTTCGACAAATCAATTTTTGGCGGAGTTATGGCATAAACAGTTTTGTGGAATAGTCCACTATAAAAGGGGCGGGGACACCGCCCATATTCGAAAATTTTGAGTTTTTGGATTTCTTTTCTTTTCTTCTCTTAAAAGTGAAATATAAATGATGTAAAGCTATTTTACGCAAAGTTATTGCCTATTTAGTATATCTACGATCCTCTTCAAAATCTTTCATATCAAAGTGGGCGTAGACCTTACCCGATCCCGCCCATTTTTTCCTGGAATATTCTTTGCATACCTGGAAACCTGCGTGCTGAATTTCGTTTCGATATCTTGAACGGTTTTTGATTTATGATTAATATCATTTATAAATTTGACTTAAACAAAAGTTGGCGGTGCTACGCCCATTTTCAAAACCTTCTTGAACATTTTATTTTATGCCTCAATCTTAATGTATACGCGAAATTGTATCCTTATAGGTGTATTATGTACTAAGTAATCACTTTTTTGTGTGTTTCGAAAATATTCTATATATAAAAAGTGGGCGTGGCTATCATCCGATTTCGCCCATTTTAAATAGCGCCCGGAGATGAGTACCAAGGAACCTGCATACCAAATTTCATTAAAATATCTCCAAATTTACTCAAATTATTGTGTTCACAGACGGACGGGCATGGCTTAATCAGTTTCTCTTTTGGCCCGAACATTTTGATATACTCGTATATAAGTCAAAATCTATCTCGACTTAGGCGACTAATGTTAATATACTTTGTGTGCGTAGCACTACTAGGTATAATAATAGCTAAGCTGGTGTCTGAGAGGAAGATCACCCTGTTTGAAAACATTTTTCAAAAGCAGACATATTTCAGGGTTTGGTTCAACAGCCGAATCTCCATTTTGAATAAAATTCTGAGATTATTTAACTGTATGGTATCGTTTTAAAACACCTTTAATGCCTTGGGTCATGCCGAGTCCCCAAAACCTTTCTTCCTTCGGGGCAACTGCCTCCACCCTATCTCGGCAGCCGTGCTTGCCTATTTCGACTATTAATATTTCAAAAAAAGAAATCCGAATCGCAAATATTTTAAAAATATTTTCACAGAACTAAGCGGCAAAAATTCAAACAAAGTGGAAATGTATAATAAAAAGAATTTGTAAATGCCTGCATTAAGTTTTCCACAGTCAAGCTGATTGGACGGTTAGTTGGTTGCATGTCGCTTATTGTGCGTGTTATTGCTGCTGTGAACTGAAAGTGTGGGGAGCTCTTTTTTTCGCTTTTGAGCATGCGAATACTGCTTTTTAGCGCTTAAGTGAGCGGGAAGGGCGTAAGAAGAGCTGGCATCTACACAGTTATGGTTTTAATAGTTTTTAATTATGTTCATTAGCAGAAATCGCATACGACTTTGCAGTGGAATTGGCTGCTCGCAAGTACGCTTGAATAAGATGAATGGGGTAGGCGAGGTTAGGTGCGCATATGCTGCTTTCAAATGGCGGTGGTTGTGTATAATACATATTGGCTTAATGTTTATTGCCCCACACCATTTGTACAAGTACAAGGCATTGTTGTTGTTAATAGCTAAACCAAGCAAGCAATTGGAATTGGCTATTGCAATTGGCGCACAAAATTGCGTTGATTAAAAAATATATAGCTTCAAGTATGCATGTATGGATGTGTGCATATTGTGTGTTTACGCCATTGTCCAACAATGTTGATGATTACTAAGTTGAGGCTTTTTGAAAGCTTAGCTTTGATGTGGCGACAGCGCGTGTGATTGCCCTCATTTTGATTTGATTATTGCCGTAATCACGCTAAATAGCAACAACTTCATTCACTTGCCGGAGTATATAGTAATGCAACAAAAGGAAACAAGAAAAAACAATAAAAAGAAACGAATAATGAATGCAATAAAACAAAGCCACAAACAACAATGAGCTTGATTGATGTATCTAAAACTGGAAAACCAGTAGCCAGTGGGGTATAGATAACAGATCTGTATTTGTGGATGTATGATTGCACATACATACTTCCAGTATTTTAAATTGATAGTAAAATTTAAGTAGGCATATTATAGTTAAAAAGGAGAAACATTTTCTTGAAAAGAGGGGCGTGATTATTATCTTATTTTGCCAATTTTATTAGATCCCCACCGGAGATGCACTTTATATCCTTAGACGAACCGAATTTTCGATTTCATCTGTTAAACATCGATACATTTATTCACTCGATAACGATATTTTTTCCCCTATAACCTTATAACACTAATTTTAGGGATCGGGCAACCGACGAACAGTATTCTATCGAGTTAGAGGGTAAAAAGAGTGGACGAGATCTGGTAACGAAAAAAAAATTAGCAAAATTCCTTATTTTGATTTCGTTTATTTCTAAGACATTTGTAGGTTAAAGTTTAAACCCTTTTCAAGACGCTCATTTTCTCGAAAACTGGAATATTTTTAATTCTAAAATAAATTTGGGTTGGACCTACATATGTATATGGAGCTCAAAAAAGTTTAAAATTTAGATAGGAATTTTTAGCCTTTTAATTGGGATATGTTCCTTTCTCAACTTGAGGCGTTATGTCCTTCACAGCTAATAACATGTTTGGCGACTGTAAGGGACTTCGCATAGTCGAGAGAATAGTTCTAATATATTTTCAAAATAAAGTATTTCCAATAAATAGGTTTCAATCACAATTCATGTTCAAAAACTTGGGAATCCTGCTGGCTGAAGTCGTATCTTAAGGTTCGGGCGATCTTTAAATTTTGAGCTAATCTGAATGCATACCAAATTCATTGAATACATGCTGTGCTTATGATATAAATTATTTTTTAACGATATAAACTAATTTTTTAAAAAAGCTTGTTGCGTCCGCTTTTAGCCTTTACCTTATTGAGTTCACTTAAGACTTAAGGTTTAAGACTAACTTAAAATTACACCTACTATTTGCCTCACGTCACGTTGCACTTGCATGTGACCAATTGTTGCTGACTGTTGTTTTGGCCGAATTTACCAATTGTTGCTGACTGTTGTTTGTTACTAAGCATCAGCAGTTATTTAGTTGCATGTACAGAGTTGATGACCGTTGGAAATGGTTAACTTTTAGATTATTAAAGCTGTTGCCTTAACTTAGATATATAATGTTTTTGTGAGATACCTAAAGTGACCAGTATTTTCTCTATTTTACCCATCATTACCGCCCAGCCGGGTTTTAAGATATTGAGCAAAATTAGGAGCGACCTAGAATTTCCATTTCAAGTGTAGAATAAGAGGTGCCAATCAGGGTAAAGATGTGGAAACGGTTTTCTGTCTTGTAACTACAAACTATAAATGAAAAGAAAATAGCTATTTGCAGATCATTACGAAAGTGACACTAAAATAGCACAATGTTAAACCCGCTTTGTCTCCAAACCAAGTATGACAAGTGATGTGAAAAGTCGTAGCAACAAACACTAAAACATATATTTGAATTTCGGCACAACTGTGCTTATGACAGAATATGTTTTCCTTGAGATATCCAAACCTGTTTCCAAGAAATCGGGGCAAATATGGCCGGAATGTGGCATCATTCGGAGACATCAGCCAAAGTTTTAGCAAGCTTAAACTTGATGCAATGAACAAGGCCTTCAACGCATATACATTGAAATGCCAATTTAATTCTTTAGTGGAGATGGCCTTGTTTGGAAAATTGACTAAGCCGATGGTTTATGTGATCTCACAAGTTTACATTTAACCCTGTCAAGTTTTTATAAAAGATTCCCATGTAAACATCAACCAAACTTTCAATACATTTTTAATTGAATTAAATTTTCACGCATTGATTTAATTGAAAACAGATCAAGGGCCCTTTATTTGTGTTTATTAATATGTCTAAAACCATGTGTATACATGCAAGTAGTATATAAGTATATACACTATGTATGATATATGTATAAGTTTGTAGTTATCCACTAAATAAAAAAAAAGCGAAACAACCATTGAACGCATGGCATTTCAGCTTCCACGAACGCCTTATAAATAAATAGTAGACATATGTACATAAATCAATTTAACCAAAGCGAAACTATGGCGGTCAGCAGCGAGGAAGCAAAAAAAAATCTCTAACAAAAGCAATAACATTTTACGAATTAATACAAAAACGATAATCTGTCAATTTAAAATAATTTATGTGAAATTAATTTCGAGTTTATTATGAAGGCAGCGACCAATCGTTCTAGAGGAGACAAAAATAACAGTTTGAAAATATTAAAATGCCTTTAATTCTATTTGTAGTTTGGGTTTTTTTGCTTGTACAATACCGTTCGCGTGTTTGTGCGCAGGCGCGACATGGTCGACACGATCAACGACGTCAAATAGTTTCATTAAACGCCACTGCATGCCATTGCTGCACATTTACGATTTGTAAGTTTTGTTTTGGTTTGAGGCACAGTTGGCGACTAACTACTATTAGACTCATAAATATTAAATTACCAACAACATTTGTTGCTAGTGGCAGAGAACATTTTTAAAAGTCAATTTACACAATTTATGAAATTATTTTTAGTTAACCAACCAAACAACACAATAATCAAACGGCTATTTTACTCGCATGTAAGCATTGGTTATTGATAAATGTAGAAATTTAATATGTCGTCAGACATGCATATGTACTAGTACCAAACTTATGTACATCGAAATTCTTTTGTAGGTAATTGAGTATCGGATGGTACATAAGTAAGTTTACCGGAGGCGCAACGGTATTTTTTAATTTGATTTATTATCGGGGAAGGAATCGAAGGTAGAGCCCACATACATATATTCTATAGCGCCTTTCTATTGTAAACAAGGTGCAAAACAACACATGATATTGCACGGTCAAACATGTAAGGCACCATACGAAATTGAGTTAATACATAAGTGACGATGAACCAGTTCGATAACAAAAACGAATAAAGAGATTGGTGCCTTCGGCTTCGGCGAAGGCTTTATCCCTTTCATGAGCAGGAAATGCGATTTTCACTTTCCGATTTTAATTTACAATAAGTACAAATTGTGCTGAATTTGACTGTCCTACTCTGTTTGTTCGGAACAACCAGTGGTATGGGGACTATATGTTATATTGGTCCGATCTTGTTGGCTCCGGCAGTTGATTAATACATTACCGAATGGCGGCCGCAAACAGCTAGATAACAGTACAACCGAGGGAATAGTTGTGTTGAAAGAGACGGACGGACAGATGGACACGGCTAAATCGACTCAGCTCATTTTGGTATACTTATTGGTGGGTCTATCTCTTCTTCTTCTCTTACTTAGAGATATCGGACTGGAAAGAAAACATACTTCAGCGACAAAAGTAGGGCTCTTAAAACCCTCTGTTTACGCAAAAGAGTTTTCGGCAACCGTTGGGAACTAAGCCCCAGCATTTGCTGGTGCAGTTACAGTGCGTTATTAAGGCCCATACTTCTGTATGGTGTTTTAGTGTCCGATTGAGGCAAATTGCTAAAACTCAACATGTTTTCTAAGGTGTAGAGATCCAGCATGATATGCTTCAGTGGAGCCCTCACAACTACCCCAAGTAAAGCGTTGAGTGTTATTTTGGACTTCTTAGGACACGGCGTCCGTAGGTTACTCTGGCATAGGTAGTGAAAACGGTTAACTTCCTGCTTGGCTATAAGATAGTTG
This sequence comes from Merzomyia westermanni, assembly GCA_949987695.1. Taxonomy (NCBI): domain Eukaryota; kingdom Metazoa; phylum Arthropoda; class Insecta; order Diptera; family Tephritidae; genus Merzomyia; species Merzomyia westermanni. Next base: position 64,941,866 of record OX465293.1, read on the forward strand.
TGCTTCAACCAGACTCTCCAACGCCAAGTTACATGGAAGAAGGGGCAGCGGGTTCTTCGGCTAGATGTCATTGCAGTGTCTGCCAGACTGAGTTCTCTGCTATCATGAAAGCGGTGAACCATATTAGTGACGAGGTTGTGAGAAAATATATATTATTATATTTGATGAATGCCAGCCAGGCCGCGATAAGTTCGCTAGGCTCATTCTCGTTTAATTCGAAACTGGTACTAAGCTGCCACCGATCTCTGTAAAGATGGCCCAACAGAACAGACAACACCTCGTCTGGATCCAGGCCAGAAGGACATAGAGGGCAACTGCAGCTAAACTTGCGAGGCAAAGTACGACGAAGCAGATTCTTCGGGATCAAGAACGTATGTGAAAGATATTGGCTAACAACATATTGTCGAAGGGCGAGGTTAACGTGCCCGCGATGGTACAGGAAGCGTTCTCGTAATATATGCCACCTAACGTGGCACCGTCTTATTGGACGGCATGCAGAGAGGCTGAGACGGTAGAACACTTTCTCTGTGGCTGCTCAGCCCTTAGTAGAATCAGATACCTGTGCTTAATGCACCATTCTTAGATGACCTTGGTCAGCTGGCAAAAATTGACGTCACGGATCTAATGTGCTTCATTAGACTCTCCGTCTGGTTCAAGAAGGCGGTTTAAACTGATTATCGTGATACCGCAAAGGGCCTACGATATAGAAATTCACAGTCACTGAGGTATCTTGGCAAACTTGGCCGCTCTAAAATGAGACCGGAAACAGGTTCGTAATGAAGGTTAATAATCTCCATTCATGGGTCAATTGAACGTGGAACATGAAATAGCATGGGAATGCAAACTGACACAGATTCACGCAGGCGTTTCTTTTGCAGATGCCATTCTCTCTCAAAACACGCATCGAATGCTTAGAATATACACAATGTTGGGCGTTAATCAATTAAATTTTTAATTGATTTATTAATTGATTAAGAAAGTAATTGCAATTGAAATAATTGCAATTAAATAAATTGATTTAAAGTTAATTGCAATTAAAATTTTAATTGCTTGTTGCAATTAAATTATCTAAAATTAAATTAATTACAATTGAAAAAATTCAAATTAATTTCTCAATTGTATTATGAAGCAATTAATAATAATTAACCATTAACCTCGGTAATTCTTGATTGATTTCATTCAAATATTTAATGCAATTTATCAGGGGCACCGAATTTTCACGAAAGTGATATTTGAAAGTAATCAAGCAATTTTTTTCCGTATAATTAACTTACATGTTCTTGCAGTAGGAGCTTGTCGCAATAAAACACCACGGTACCCGGCTAATAATATACTAGATAGCGTCCGGGTAGCGTGTTTATTGGTAAATTCATAAAACAATTGTAACTAACAAATTGTTTGGTTTGTTTATTTTAAGTATATAAATATACAAAAATACAAAATTACAGCACTAGCTCGAGGCCATCAGCTGATCTTACATTAAGGAGAGAGAATATATGTATATAGTTTTAATATCTAGATCTTATATCTATTTTAAAGTGTAATTATTATCATACGTTAAATAAGATGTGATATGTTACATCGTGTGAAAAAATTTGATATGGTGTTTATATTGTGCGGTGAAGTGTTGGTGAGGAGGTTGGTTGAAAGCGCTGTGCCAAAAATCGTTCGCCTTATGCTGTTGAAGTGACTGCAGTCATTTAGTATGTGTTTTACTGACGTGCTAATCGCCCCGCAGAAACAACAGGCATCGTCCCTATTGTTTAATAGGTGGCTATGGGTGAGTTGTGTATGACCCAAACGTAGCCTGGTGAATATCAGAATATCGGTATGTTTACATTCAGCAGAAAAAATGGGCTTAGCTTTGGTGGGGTTTATATCCGAATAATGGTTGACGTACTCCTTCCATTTTGTTAAAGACTCTTTGTAAAGATACTCTTTTATTGAGCTCTTCAAATCGGATTTTTCGAAGGTATCGAAGCAATATACGGGTTGATTATGTAGTTCCTTAGCAGTGCAGTCGGCGAATTCGTTATCCGAAATTCCGCAATGGCCTGGTACCCACATCAACTTAATTTTGGCTTTGTGCTTGATAAGTAGGTCTCGTATGCTGTTGTTTCTGAGGTTGCGAACGGCATCAATAGCTGATTGCCTGTCGCTACATATGCAGAAGTTCCCTTTTTCTTTCGAAGCTATTTCGCCGGCTTGGTAGACAGCAAAAATTTCGCTGGTGTAGACGGAACAGTATTAATGCATTATTCCTTTCCTCAGGACGGCAAGATCTTCCGTTACTACGGAGGAAGATATTGATCGGTCATTTTTAGAGCCGTCGGTGAAAATAAATTTGAATGGTTTCATGTTCTGTTGATATTTCAGTTCCAAAAATATTTTTTGGTAGGTGGTTGGAGAGGTGTCTGGCTTTCGATAACATTCCAGGGTGTTGATAAATGATGATTCGGCGAGCTGCCACGGTGGGAATTTAGGATACACTTTCCGAGTGGGTTTAATTGTGAAGTTCATTTTCTTAGCCATGGTAAGTACTCGATGTAAAGATGAAGGTTTTTTTGGCGAGCGTTTCCGTTTCACTGCGTTCATGACGTTGTTATAAAGGCTGGTGTTACTGCAACATAACGTTTTGTGTACGAGGTGTGTTCAAAAAGTATCGCGAATTTTGAATTTTCGCTGGTTACGTATATTCGAATTTCGAATTTTTTGTGGCGTTATGTTGGTACTCATGTCTCTCACTTATGCCGACAAGCTCGGCCATTTTGAATGTTCAGTTAATTGTTGACAGCTGCTTTGCTTGCACGTGTTTTGGATCGTCTTCGATTTTTACGCGAAATTCGTACCAAAATTGCTCAATTGTGACCAAAAACAGCATCGCATGAACATTGCTAATGAGATGTTAAACTCTGTCCCCGACGACCCAAATTTGCTCCAGAGGGTCATAACTGGTGACGAATCGTGGGTTTATGGTTATGACGTGGAAACCAAAGCTCAATCATCTCAATGGAAGCTGCCGCACGAACCAAGACCGAAAAAAGCGCGCCAAGTTCGGTCGAATGTGAAAGTTTTGCTGACAGTTTTCTTCGATTGCAGGGGCGTGGTGCATCATGAGTTCTTGCCACAGGGAAGAACGGTCAATAAGGAATATTACCTGCAAGTTATGCGCAATTTGCGCGAAGCAATCCGCCAGAAACGCCCGGATTTGTGGAAGAACAAAAATTGGCTTTTGCACCACGATAACGCCCCTGCTCACGCATCGTTGTTTTTGTGCGCGACTTTTTGGCCAAAAACAACACACTAATGATGCCGCAGCCACCGTATTCCCCAGATCTGGCCCCCTGTGACTTTTTCTTGTTCCCTAAACTGAAGAGGCCCATGAAAGGACGACGTTACGCTTCTCTTGACGAGATAAAGACGGCATCGAAGGAAGAGCTGAACAAGATACAAAAAAATGATTTTTTGAAGTGCTTCGAAGATTGGAAAATCCGTTAGCACAAGTGTATAATATCTCATGGGGTCTACTTTGAAGGGGACAAAATAGATATTCATGAATAAATAAATAATTTTTGAAAAAACACAAAATTCGCGATACTTTTTGAACACACCTCGTATAAGCCCAGCAGTCATATAGGTCACCCGTTCAGATATGCTGGAGAGCCCGGATCCAGCCAGAATGTTGATTATAGGAGTGGTGGCGGAAGCACGTAAGCTTCTCCGTATCGCAGCGTGATATGGCGCGCAGAGAAGATTTAGGTTACTTTTGGCACAAGCTCCATAGATTGGTAACGCATAATCAATGATAGATAACATTACTGATTTTACAATAGAACAAAGTGTGGAGATATGTACAAATGATTTCTTAGATGAAAAGTATTTTACAATGTTAAGACGTTTGAAAAGTTTGTTTCTTATATAAATGCAATGAGATCTAAACGTATATTTGCAATCGAAGTAAACCCCTAATATTTTCATTTGGGTAACATTATTTATAAGTACGTTATTGTATCTGATTTGTATGTTGGAACAGTTTCTCTTCCGACAAATGTGCAAGATGTTGCATTTCTCGTATGAAATAATCGCTCCGGACTCGAGCGACCATAGAGAAATGTCATCAAGGATGTTATTAAATATTGTTTTAACTGTTTCTGGATTGCTTTGTTTGGTAAATATTAAAAAGTCATATGCGTAGATGCTGTGACTTATGTTGTATTTGTCTACTATTTTGCTTAGTTCATCAAAAGCGATGACAAATAAGACTACGGAGAGAGGGGATCCTTGAGGGATCCCATTTACCAAATTGTACTGCTCGGAAGAGGAACCGTTTATGCGGACTACAAATCTTCGGTTTATTAAGAAATGTTTAATTAAGCTATACATTTTTGGACCAACAGCTAATTTCTTTAATTGTCTTAGAACAATATGCCCACCAATGCGATCGAACGCTTTTGTGAAATCCAGGGAGAGGGTTGAAACGTGATTTTTAGTCGAAAGAGCGGACGAACAGAAGTGTTCGAAAGATAGCAGCGCATCAATGGTGCTGTGATCTTTCTTAAAAGCGACCTGATTTGGACTCAACAGTTTGTGTTTGGAAGCAAACCACATTAGTCGACTGGCAACTATTTTTTCCAGAACTTTGCTAATACATGGTAATAAAGATATTGGTCGGAAATTGGATGGGTTATCTGTTTGTTTACCAGGCTTAGGAATCGGGGAAATGACAGCACATTTCCAGCTTTAAGGAATTATGCCAGAACAGAAACTGTTGTTGTACAGACTTAAAATTCTTGCTTTAGCGGACGCAGGTAGAATTTTCAACATTGCATAACTAAACCTGTCCAGTCCAGGTGAGGATTTTTTGGTATGGTTGACAGAGTTTTCAAACTCCGTAAAGGTGATGGGGCTGTCTATTTCGATTGCTGACTGAAAGAGCTTTTGTGGTGGACGATATTGTTCATTCAAAATGCTATTTTTCTCTATGACAAAGTTTTGGGGGAAATTTGTATCATCTGAGTACTCAGACCAATGTTTGGCGAAAAAGTGTGCCACTTCTTCAGGACAGGTGATGAGCTTGTTATTTAACATAAGTCGAGGTATAGTGATAGTATTGTAGGATCCAGATAACTTTTTTATGTTTCTCCAAATTTCCTTTGGTGAAGATGACGGACTTATTGAACTCGTGATCAAACTATAACTTTGTTTTCTTGCTTTTTTCGAAAAGAATTTGAATTTGGCGTTGGCAGCCTTATAAGTCATTAGATTTTAGTTCGACCGGGATCTTTTAAAAGTATACCAGGCATCTTGCTTTGTTTTACGTAGCTCAGCCAGTTGTTTACTCCACCATGGTACGGATTTGCTAGAGGTTGGGGGGCGCGTTTGGGGTATAGATGACGTAGCTGAATTGAGAATAATCTTTTTAAGGGAATCAGCTTCTTTATTAATGTTTGCACTGAAAGGAAGTAGTTGACATTGCTCTTCACATGATAATTTATATTTAACCCATTCCGCTTTATCGGTTTTGAACTTAGGTATATGAACAAATTTGTTCGTATTGTTGCAGTTTAGGTAAAAAATTATCGGGAAGTGGTCACTCCCACATAGCTGATCTATAATCTTCCAAGAGAGGAGTGGGTAGATACTTGTCGAAGATATGGACCGTCAACATGAGTAAATGTGCCATGCGTGGAAAAATGAGTAGGGGATTTGTCATTTATGAAGGTTAGGTCTTGTGAACAAATTAGGTCTTCAAAATCTTTGCCCCTTTTGTTTTGGACTGCAGAGTCCCATAAGGGGCTCCAAGCATTAACATCTCCTGCTATTACCAGTGGCTTAGGAAGGGGGGAAAGGATTAAATTGAACTGGGTTATATCAAAAACTTTACCGGGTGGGAAGTAAACCGATATGAGGGTAAAACTAATATTAGCTTTAACTTCGATAGCAATAATGTTCAGGCTGGTTTGGATGTCTATTCTTTTATGACAAACACTTTTCTTGATGAGAACACCAGTCCCGTGTTTGCGTTCGTTGCTTGGATTATGGAAATAGGCTGTATAAGGCAAAGGTGGCACTGGATTACAATTTTGGTCAAGATGTGTTTCTTGAAGGGATATAATATCAGGCTTAAATTCAGAAATTAGCAAGCTAAGCTCGTGATAATTGTTGAAGTATCCGTTCAAGTTCCATTGAAGAAACGTGAACATGATAAATTTTTGTAATGGATAATAAGGGTTAAGATGAATCGAGAAGGGTATAAAATTAATGGATTTGCTTTTAAGTTTTACTCGTCGGAAGAGTCCGACATATGAGATAATTGAGTTAAAGGAATAACTCTGTGAATCGATGGGAGTGGGGTAGTAAAATTTGTGCTGAAATTACTTTCAGTAATTGTTTGTGTGTTTGTTTGAAGATAGTTATTTGATTGTTGATTTGGAGATGAAAAGTGTTCTTAGTGCTTTTAGATGTTGTTTCGAGAGAGGAGCTCTCTTGATTTATTTTGTTGGTGGGTGTGTAGTTGCTTGAAAAAAGGGGCGCTTGATCATTGGAGACTTTTTGATTTAAGTAAAGGGTGTTTTTTTTAGGGGTATAGAACTTCGAATTAAAATAAAACACAAGAAAATCGTTTTAAGGTCCATCAATTTGGCTTTATTGGAAGGATAATTTTATGCCATTAATGTTTAAATATGATTTCGGGCATGTGGCCGCCGCGGCTGGCTCGAATAAAGCCAATTCTACAGGTCCAATTTTCAACCACTTTTTCGAGCATATGGGGCCGTATGTCGGCAATAACGCCACGAATGTTGGCTTCCAATTCCCCTAACGTTTCTGGTTTGTTGGTGTAGACGAGCGACTTCACATATCCCCAAAGAAAATAATCCAATGGTGTCAAATCACACGACCTTGGTGGCCAATTGACAGGTCCATTCCGCGAAATTATGCGCTCATCGAATGTTTCCTTCAATAAATCGATTGTGACGTGCGCTGTGTGGCATGTAGCGCGGTCTTGTTGGAACCACAACTCATCCACATTCATGCCATCCAATTCGGGAACAAAATAGTCCGTTATCATGGCTCTATACCGGTCTCCATTAACGGTAGCTGCATCTCCAGCATTATTGCGGAAGAAGTATGGCCCAATGACTCCACCAGCCCATAGAGCACACCAAACAGTCAGTTTTTGTGGATGTAATGGCGTTTCAAGGGTCTCATGTGGATTCTCTTCACTCCAAATGCGGCAATTTTGCTTGTTGACGTAGCCATTCAACCAAAAATGAGCCTCATCACTGAACAAAATTTTGCGATGAAAATCAGCATCGAAATCAATCTCATTTTCGGCCCATACACCAAAATCACGACGCATTGCATGGTCTCGCGGCTTTAATTCTTGCACAAGCTGGATCTTGTAAGGTCGCAAGCCAAGATCTTTGCGCAAAATCTTCCATAAAGTTGATGGACAAAGCTCCAATTGCTGTGCACGGTGGCGAATCGATTCATTCGGGTCCTCTTCAACACTTTGCTCTACAGCGGCAATTGTTTCTTCGGTGCGCACTGTTCGACGTCTCTGCGGATGCCTATTATCACATAGAGTAAACGTAGTGCGAAAACGATCCATGGTTAACCGAATTAATTGCTCTGATGGACGATTATGTCGACCATAAAATGGACGGAGCTCACGGTAAACTTCGCGAACTGAACCATTATTTTCGAAATAAATTTGCACGATTTGCAAGCGTTGTTCTTTTGTCAACCTGTTCATGATGAAATGGCAAACCAAACTGAACATAAATGACATTAGAGTTGCCAGATTTGACCACAAAATGCCAGTTTTATCTCTATTCGAAAAACAAACCTGTAAAAAAAACACCCTGTAGTTATATAGCTCGAAGGCTTTTGTGTTGGTGTCGTTTTTTTCGTTGTTGTTTTCACAGGTAGTAGTTTTTGAATTAGCTGTACTTTGTGTAGTGGTAGCGAGACAGGAATTTTTAAATGAGAAACTTGTGGTCGGAGTATTTTCTTCTTCTTGATTTGTTTTTTCGTTAGCTGTTTTGGCATTGATTGTGTTGTTGGTTTTGTTTGTTCCAGTTTTCGAGTTGGATGTACTTTGTGTACTGAAAGTGGGTGGAGGTGCTGAAAATGAAAGGGCAGCAGCATAAGTAGTTGACTGACTGGTGGGGGGCAATGTAATTTGTGTACGATATATTTCCCTAGCTTCGCTCATCGAGCACTTGTTTCTTGTTTTTATAGCTAAGATGTCTTTAGCTTCTTGAAATTTCTTGCACTCTCTTGATGCCGATGAATGTTGCTCTGAGCAATTGACACACGTACTTCGGGTACAGGGTTTAGGTTTATGAGGGGAGAGTGCACACGTGACGCATGCAGGGTTATTTTTACACTACTTAGTTGTATGACCAAGCAATCGACACTGTTTGTACCGCATGGGGTTGGGAAGGTATTCCCTAACTTTGACGGTGTGCCATGATATGTCTAGTTTAGTAGGTAATATGTAAGTGTCAAATGACAGTTGAACTACACCGGTGAAGACATCTTTGCCATCACCACTTTTTTTGAATTTATAGATGGATGTGACATCTTGGCTGCTTAGTTCTCTTACTATTTCTTCGTCAGACACGTTGTTTAGATAGGGAGCGTAGATTGTCCCCTTAGTTGTATTGAGTGAGTTATGGTAGGCAAAATTCACCTCGCATATGCTGTGCAATTGCTTAGTAGCAACGAATTTTTGGGCTATTTTTTTGTCTTTTACCAACAGCAAAAGGTTTCCATCCCGGAGTTCGGTGATCGATATAACCTTTTTACTGATGATTTGTATAGCCTTGCGAAGAGCAAAGCATGAAAAATCGCGTATTTTTTTGTTACTATCAGCACACGATAGAACAAGATATTTAGGATCAGGCACTACCACTTCACGTAATACTGGGTATATGTCTACAGGTTTCCCGCTTGTAAGTTTCTTTTTTTTATTGGGGGTCGCAAGCAAAGCAAAGCGATTCTCCCTATGATCACTTGCCCCAGGGGGCATTTTCACCAGAAGAAAACAACACCAAATGAAAAGAGAATTTATTCAAGTATACCGAAATTTATGTAAAAAAGCCAAGCGAATCAAATAGTTAAGAGAAAAGTATGATAATCAACTCTCACTGAGTGAATACGAGAAAATATGAATTAACACGACCAAACACCTCGAATGCCAGACGCTGACTGAACAAATTGTTAATTATAGAGAAACACAATTAATAATTAAGTAATTGTTAATTGCGAGCATTGTAATTGATTTATTGTTAATTGTACATTTTTGCAATTACAATTAAAAATTGTTAATTGTAAAAGTTGCAATTAAAAATTGCTAATTGTTGAAGTTGCAATTAACAATTAATTAATTGTTTTAACAATTATAATTTGCCCAACACTAAAAATACTACAATTATAGTTAATGGCAATCGAAGAGTGTTGCTAAAGCCAAGACATCTGAGATTTCTCACGTTAATTACAAATCTAAGGGTTAAGTGAACTGAACTTTTCTATAATTAATATTCGTTACAACCCAGTCAGCATGCATCGCACTTCGCCTTGGACTGTTTTCTTGGTTAATTTGAATGAGTTCGATAATTAGTAAACGTTCGTGGCATGCCACAACTTTTGATTAACGTCATCTTCTTTCAAGCCATCCTCTACTCTAACAAAGAAATCCCGACTTTTGCTTTCTCCGCCCAGTTTGGAAAGTATGCAGATATTAATAAGGAAGAGGGTGGGTACAACCGCCTGTGGGTGGCTTTTGGCTTTGCGTGTTAAGGACTTTCTCTCCTTTTATTTGTTTGTGTGTTATTGTCCCCAAAGGTGATGAAACTATTTTATGTGGGCTGTTTTCAGTTTGAACTAGGACGGTGGTCGCGATGGCGTTATACCGACAATTTGGCCATAATAAATTTATGAATTTATTAGACGAGTTTTATGGTAATTTTGGTTAATTAAATAAATCAAACAGTGGCGGGTAGCTCGTCGGCAGTGTACTTTGTCCAGCTGCCTTCTTTTCTTGCTTTCTTGGCTGGTTGTGCGCCGGTGGGTTGGTCATATAACCGCCATACATTTCGCCCTCTCCTTTTGTTTGATGGCGTTGTTAGTGCTATGTAATTAATTTGTAATTTGACATTTGAAAGCATTTTTCGGGCGTATAATTACTTTGGTAGGCATATTAATTTTCATATTACGCAGCATATTTTAAATTAATATCCATGACGAAGAAATTGTTATTAGCCGCTTTGGTGGAGGTGATGGGCGATAGTCGTTGTGGCCTTATTCTGGTCATTTCTAAAAGTGGTTGTGTTCTCATGAACTTAGAGCTATAAATGAGCGTTAAGAGGGTAATGGTGGATATTGCGATTTGATTTTCATTTATATAGTTGGTAATAAGAGATAAATGCGGGTGTGAGAGCGCTCATTAAAACAAGTTATTATACATTTTTTCAAAAGCTTAATTGTTTTAAACACTATTTCACCCAAATTGATAGCAGGGAATATACGAAAACTTAATGGTCGGAGAGCTGTCGGCAAAAAGCTATTTAGACTGGCAGAATGACTCATAATGCAATATGATTTAGTGGTATTGAAGGTGAATATTGTAAAGGGTATGTTAGCAGGCGGGAGGATATCGCTCACATGGCGTAGGGATTGACACGCTTCGCCAAGAGTTCGTTGATAACTAAAGTTTTGCAACTTTCGAAATAGATCGATGCGACTAGCTATGGTGTTTGTTTTTTTCCCACACTCGATTACTCAATTATCCATGTTTTTCAGAGATAAATCGATTAGTAAAAATATATTATGAATAATTAATTCAAGTAAAAATCATTTCATAGAACAAGTTTAAGAAAATAATAATAAATAAGGACTTTCAAATTTAAAATTTCGAATTCTTCACATAGAAATTTTCAATACGTTTTAATATTTTACTTCAGTAAAAAAATACAAAACAATAAGAGTCTTTAAACTAAAATACAAATCAACGCCAGCTACAATTTAGAGGTTTAGATAAAGACAAAAAACGAACATGAATAAATGATGAAAGGACCAGTGTAAGGTTTAAGATTTCACTAAAATAAAAATTAAACCAGCTGATGAGTTATAATAATCACCTTCATTTTTTTTGTTTGATCGAACTATGTTCACCTATCGCCAATTTCGGGCCATCAACATTTCGAATTAATGGTGAACAAATAAATCTTTATGTATAAAAACCTTCTATACGTCCGTTGCCACTAAACTCCTTCTAAACGTTTGTACCGATATTGATGAGTTTTTTGTGTGCTTGTGTGCACTCAACTGGGCTCGAGGATTGTTTATAGGGGCGTGGGAGATGCCCTACAAATGAGATTTTCCGTACTGCATATCTTTGGAAGTATTTATTATAGGATATTGAAATCTGTTAAGGAGTTAAAGGAGACCAATCTCTGACACCTCAAGAAAAAGGGGTGGAAGGGAGAAGAGGGCGTGACACCTCCCATAGAAATGGGATATTTCTTACTGCGTATTTTGCAAATATTCATGGTAGAATGTTGCAATTTGGCTCAAAGTAATATGAGGTTAATCTCTACAACCTTAAGAAAAAAGGTTGATATATAACTAAATTAATATTACTCGTCAACTTTTTCTACGAGCTATGTAATATTTGGTATAGAGATCTTTTATATGAAGGATATGGCGGGATAGGAATATGGTAAAGAAAGGGGTAAGGATAGTGATAGGGAGAGGGGTAATGATAGGCAATACTTCTAGATCCATGCAGGTAATTTTCTGGGTAGGACAGAGTCTGAACAAGCGTACATTCTGTTGAAATAAAGTTAAAATATAGTTTAAAAGATATTTGGAAACATGTATTGTGTTGCACTTAAGGTTTTATTGATCGCACGCTAGGAGAATGTGAATTTTAAAGCAATCAGGAGGCAATTAAAGGTCAATTCTTACCATTTGGAGCTAAGTGATTCACTCTGAGTTAAGAATAACGGTTTTCGGCACTTTTTAATTAAAAATGTTACAGCTAAAAACCCGGTATTAGAAATTTGCTAAATATGATTGTTAACTTTGCGGCCATTGCACCAAACATTTAGAATTCACTTATTTGCAACATCTACTCAAGCAGCATTTCTGAATTAGCAGCAATTCTGATTTGCTCTAAAAAGTATGTTTAATGAAAATCACATTTAATACTTAAAACAAAAAAGTATTTCTCACTTGCCCGATTGCAAAATGTACAGCTGTGTTCATAATAATGGTAGTGAAATTAAAATGGATATCGTTCGACGAAATAAGAAGAAGCTGTGATTTTAATAATTTTCATTTAAAATATAACAATTTTCATAACAGAAATCACATAAAAAGAAATTTCAAAATATGTACAAATTTCAGAAAAGTTAATTAAACTTTAAAAAATGGCCAGAAAAATCTTAAACTTTTTTAGAAGAATTTCTTGCAAAATTTTTGAGTACGCAGTTTTGTAGACAGATCAATTTTAGTTCAACATTGTGTAAGTTAGAACTCGCTCAAAAGTTTCCCTAAATTCAGAATTTCAGAATTTTTTTCGTCAAGGTTGTGGAGTGATTTCTTCCATACAACGCATGAAGAAAAATATGGAAAAATTAATTTTGTATGGGAAAAAATACCCAACATCCTTGACAAAAAAATGTTAAAATTCAGGTGAAATTTTGAGGTACTTCTAAAAATATTGTGATTTTGATGTAAATTTTTATAAGTTTAAAAGTTTCCTGAACTTTGTGTGAACTTTGAAATTTCTTTTTATGTGGTTTCTGTTATGAGATTCACTATGTTTTAAATGAAAATAATTGAAAATTCACTACAATTATATTAAGCAAAACTGTAAGTGAATAAATTTGGGGTGTCGCGCTGTTCATTTCGCTCGAATAAAGAGTTGTCAATAAGGTGGAATGTTTTTCGAACACGTAAATTTATTTCGCCACTATCTACTGTAAGTTGAACAAAAAATGTGAATATTTTCGGGTGAAGTAATTAAAAGAGTGAATAAATAAATGGGAAACTGTTTGCTCTTAAAACTAAAAAATGCAATAAGTTTTTCCTTAAACTTTAAGTTTAAATAAGAAAGCAAAAAAAAAAGATGCCGCAAATGTTCAGGGTTACGTAATTTGACTAGAATCAAGTTTTACCGTCTTAGAGATGGCACAAAACTCGATTTGAAATATGTAATGCTTATAGTCGGTTTATTGAAAGTCGATGTTCACCATTAATAAAATCGATCTGAAAAACTATTTAATTAAGTAAAAAAGTTGTGTAAAGTAAAAGTAAATTATTTATTCACAACCCCATTTTGCAGTGGTTCGAACTATCTAGCCGACGTTTTTTTCGCTATATGCTTTTTACCAGCTAACGAATTTTTATAGAGTTACGTCTACATACACTAAATTTATGTGTGACGGAATTTTGTTTATTTTACAAAAGCCAAAATTTATTTATGTAACTTACACTTTACAGAAAAATCGCGTTTTAAACTCTAAAAACAAATGTTTAAGAACTTTTTTCAACACGATGTTATGGTTATAAAATTAATATTTTCAGCTCCTACATTTCGAAACAATTTCGGGACTGTTATGGAATTCCAAAACTACACAAAACCATACCGAAACAGTCTAGAAACTATTCTGAAAACAATCCCGAAACAAAAATCTGGGAAATGTACGGTATAACTCGAATATGCTCATATTGACATACCTTTGCGAGATTTCGCGGTACTTACATTTTATTCCTACATGATCGAACAGTAATTGAAATTTTATTCGTTATTAAAATTTTTTAATAACCAATGACATTTCACTAGGCACTCAAATTTTCTGAAATAATGACTAAAAATTAATTTTTGGGTGAATAATTTTTTTTGCATTTCGGGCTTGTCTGCCTCTTCATTACGCTGCATATTCCTGGAGCCTTCTCAATCGAAAATATTTACATAACTCCGAAGTTTGGCACATCCGGTTGGGGCAGGGCTACACTACGATTAGAACAACCACCATTTGACCGGCCATTAAGGTTAGTTGGAATTTACGTTGCGTCGGACATATTGCCACCGCGCGCACACAAATTTAATTATTCACTTCAATGGCTATTTCTATGTGTGTATGTCTGTAGATGCGTGCAAGTACTGTCACTCCACAAAGAGGGTAATAGAATGTGTAAGTTTAAACTTGTGTCCGACATTATCAATAAAACTACTAATTACGAGCGAATTCAAGCAAACAACCAACCAAAGGCCTGTCGAAGCACTTAAATGACCATCGAGTTGTTCGATCTCCCCCACCCGTCAATAACGAAAGCGCTTCAATTGCTGGTGTCACACTGTTAAACTCAGCCAAGTGCGTTAATGTCTTAAAAGCAGTTATTTATTGTTGTTTTTGCTGTTTTCTGCTGTCAATTTGTCCTTCTCTGTTTGTATCTAATTAAATATAATTTTTGTGGCATTTTAACTACGCCGCTGCATTATAATTAAGTATTTCTACATATTTTCATTCACAATTACAAATATAACTACACATGTCCCAACAAAGGACTCTATATTCAACGCCTTGAGTGGTGTACAAAATGTACCCTTCCAAACTTGTTCGCCGCACTTGTTCGTCGAGGTTTAGGGCTGCCTGGCTAGCTGACTGGTTGTTTGCTTGATTTTTACGCACTTTTAAGTTTGAAGACCATAAAACGTCGCTAATAAAATTATAAATAAACGCAGGCTAATGAATTATTCACACATAAGCAACTAGCAATTAGTTTTCGCTGTAACTGATATTCTTCTTCTTCGACTATTTGCGCTCTTGCTGGCCCTTCTGCTACTACTACTTGATATCCCTTGAAATTAAGTACATTTTTAATGTGTTTTCCAAGCCGTTACCTTTACTAGATGTCATTTACAAGCCGATGTATAAACATGACGGGACCAACAAAAGTTCGGCTTCAAGTCTAATCATTCATTTTAATTAATTTCTGTATTTCACGAACTCACTGGTCTGTCCTGCATAAGTTCTGGCAAGGACTAGATTATGTTTTTGTGGAATTTTTACTTGATTTTTTATTTCAGATAGGTGGCAACTCCATGAAACGATCCTAAGTGGTAATAAATTGGAAAGAGAGCTTCGATTGTAGCTGATAACCCATACACACAACTTCAAAGAAATGTGTCAAGTAGTTTTCAAGATAAAAGCGGTTGTACAAAAGTATAAATACAATAGTAACAGGTGACAACTCCATATAAACCCACCTAGAAATATTTTTGTTGAAATTCTTGATGAAATTCTGGAAATATCTTGCGTTTGACACCCACATTGGCATATCTAATTTAACTTAACTATTTTAATTTCAGTTTAGGTTGCAACTCCTCCAAAAAATCCAAGTGGAAAATTTTTACTAAGAGAGCTTACATTGTAGCCGAATGCGATACCCAACATTTTATTGAAAATGTCTCGAGTAGCTTTGGAGATAATAGCGTGCATGAAAAAGAAGAACATTTAGAGGACTAGGTAGCAACCTTAGGTGGTAAACTTACTTAGAAATTTGTTTGTTGATATACGTCTCAGAATAATTTTTGTTTGCTTGCCATATTGACCAAACTCTTTTATTTACAACAAATTTCAGATATTTGGAAAGCCTCGAGTGGCAATACTTTGAGAGGAGAGCTTGGAGTGGGTCAAGTTTGTTTTTCAGCTTATTGGAATATTCAAAAAAACCTTATGTATATAATATGAATAGATTTGAGTTATAAGGTTCTGACGTGCTGCCACCATTTTTTCCTGCTTTCGTGAAGGCTTGGGCATTTCGACGGCTGAGGGTAAGATCACCAAATTTAAAAAACTTTCTAATATTTTGAATTTTTTTTCAAAAACGCATTATTTAACATTTGGTTGAAGAAGGCCCTATCTCAAGGAAAATTCAGTGCATGTTCAGCTGAGATGGAATGTTTTTTGAAAACACTTTTGTATAAGGTCGTTTTTAAAAAATATTTTGATATATGTTGATCTTCCAATCAGCCGTCGATATGCAATCATTGGTAATGAATTTTTTCCGAACATATATGAGTCCATCTATAAAATATATATATATAAAGTTTGTAAGTATTTGTGTACTTCAGCAATTCATTAGTCTTATTAAAAGCCCGCCAGTTGTCCAATGTTTTTTATTGCTTCTTCGATAGCCTAGTAATTTCAATAGTTGAACTGTCGTTAGCCTCAATGACCATTTATTTATGCTATTTATTTCCTGTTCAATGCCCACAACAAATACTTTTATATGTATGTTTTCCACAATTTTTCCTCTATTTAACTCACTCTTTGCTCTTTCAATTTTCCAAGTACTATAATTAAACTATATTCTTACTTCTGTGTATTCTTCTCAGAGCATTAGAGCGTATCGTGAAAATAAATTCAAAATGATACCCACGTTATCTGTAAACAGAACAGAACGTTGTAAAAAAAACTAAGTTAGTTTTTCTATATCTTTTCCATTTATTTTTATGAATGCTCTATTTCTGTTGTGGTATGTATCAAGCGCATATTTCGACGAGTGAATCACCCTGTTTCAAAATACTTTCAAACACTTCCTATCTTAGAATTTATGTCAAGAACACCTTATTTCTACGAAAATTCAATACATTTTACGTGCGACAAGGAGCCATTGAAAAAATTCAGAGATAGGGCGTTTTGAAACTAATTCTGAGGTCGGATATTTTCAAAAATATTAAGGAATATGATGATCTTCTCCGCAAATGTCGATTTCGTCTATAGACCTTTACAAGTCATAGATTAAATACAAAAAATAGAGTAATTGCATTAAAAACCCGATTTTTGAAAACCTCACATTTTCAACGATTTTCTTCTCACTAATTGATGATAGGCCTTAAACCGAATACTGTTAGTTTGCTTTCTAGCTTTTATGTATGTATATATTAAATGGTATATTTCTTGTGTTTACTAATACTTGTACATTTGCTAAAAGCCTAACCAACAAATTAGATTTGTTGGCCTGTTTGCTTGCAAAATACAATCTGTTGACTTTTCCATGGGTTCAATGAATAAATTATTGCACAATTATGCAATAAGTGTTGGGTACATAATATCGCAAAAATCTGGGGTGGTATACATTATGGTGAAACATAGCGATATGACATCTCGACGCTGAGGGAGTCAATTAACGAACGACTGTTTTTGACCACCCTTGTCATTCCTGAAATGTGGAAGCAGGTATGGGTAGGAACCAGGTAACGAAGAGGAGTCGCTTCGGGCAATTTCCCTTATTTTCGCCAGTAGTCAAGACAGCTCTATACCCTCTCTCTTATTTCTTTGAAAGAACAACGACAACCCTTCTTTCCCTTCTTTTCGACCACTAATTACTTAAGCAGTCGTCTGTGGAGTTCTGAAGCTAACAATCAGACTCTTAGGATTACGCAATGGGTACCACAGTGTGGTATCCTATCCCTGTGTCTGTTTAACTGCTAAATAACATTCTTCTAAAAAGGTATATACCTTCCTTCATCGCCTCACGCAAAGCACTCACTTTCCGTGCTGGTTTAGACTGTTCGCAACGTGACTATGTAGGCAGTGCCCTTCTTTTTCGGGGCAGTTGCTTTTCGTGCTCACTGGAATGTCCCGGGTAAAAACAATTTAGGAAATTCTATACTAAGCCTAGCCCCTGTCTAGATTTTCCCTACAATAGACAACTCTGCATAGGGCCTACCAGGGCTCTGTCATAAAAGCATATGTTTTCCAATTTACGGGCAATTTATCATATATTCTTTAAGGGGCCTGTCTAGTTTTTTTCTAGCTTGCGCCTACTTACTTTTCCGATCCATGGCCTGCCTAGTTTTTCTTCGATTATTAAATTTATTTTATTAAGTTTTTCAATTGTCGAATATATTTCATTGATTGTAATAGCACAATGGATAGAGAAGACGACTGTGATGTGGAAGTGCCCTTCTTAAACGCTGTCTCATATGCAATGACAGTTTTTTTTTTAAGCCATTGCCTTGAAAAAACTGGATATCTAGGCCCTGTCCCGTTGAAGAACCTAACTTTGATATGGATCGCAACAAGGCCCTCGTTCACGGGTTTGAACTATAGTACTTGGCGACGCACTCTTTTTCCCAAAAGGACTTCTTGTATTGTATTGTTTCATTGTCTGGCCACTGTGGTAAACGTCGCAGGGTCTGATTGTCTTCATGACTCGTTGCGTAAATCCCATTTCCTATGATGACAACCTTTGCATTAACGAGGACGTCAACCAGCTGGGCAGCGATAGATTCCCCTGCGAGGGTCCGAACATTTCAGGTACTTGCTCTCAAAGCATTGTCTTTTTGCGTTCTGCGGGTTCTGCACTTGTAAAAAAGAGTTCTTAAAGGCTTTTTTTTATTATTTCTCATTTGAAGTGCTTTTACGTGGCGGCTTCCAAGCCCAGTGCACAATGCTTCTACTGGACTGTGAGAAATATGTTATTCCTTTCCTGTCTGCGCTGGTATTTCTGCTCAGGCTGTGTCTCTTTGGCTACGTCGTGTGCACTGGCATCAGCCCGGAGCTTCAGTACCGTGGGTATCCAAAGATACGTAACCTTGAGGTAAGACACAAAACGAAGAACTAATGAAACAAAGAAAGATTTGCACTCTACCATAATGCAACTGCATCACCCATATTCCTTACTTTCTTACCCGCTTAGTTTATTGACGTCAGCATCCACGAAAAGTCGGTGACCGCCTTCTATGCCCTCCCTACCTTGGCTCAATAGGTGTTAGTCTAGCCCCAACAACAGAAAAACACAGGAACAACAGAAAAACACAGGAAGCCCACAAAAATCACATAAGTTTCAGACAATAAAGCTTCCTTTTAATTACACATTTTAATATTTATTAAATAAGAAAGTAAAATTATATATATAATCTTCTGAAAACATCAGAATTCAATATTGGAATATTTAACTTTGTTTAGAGCATAACTTTACTAAGTATATAAATATATGAACATAAAAAGATTTTCAAAAATTATTACTCTCTTTTTTTTTTGGGTTTTGGTAAAATTGGTAAAAGTTAGAATATTAAAAAACAATTTCAGGTTTCTGGTAACCTCTTGCTCATTCATAAAAGCACAGGCTAACATATTAATATATGTCATAAAAGAGGATGAATAAAACTATTTCGAGACTCGAAATCAAGTCAGTGTAAACAGTCATATATGTACTAGTAATAATAAAAAATGTAGACTTACATACGTTGGTTTTTTGATGCTGCGAAACCGATGATCCGTTTGAGAGGCCTCCATAACGTTGTTGTTGCTGTTTATTTTTGTACATTTTCGCTCTAAATGATTATATCATTACAAACTACACGAAATAAGATATATATATATATATATATACTTTTTTTCTATTCTTCACCTTTCGTCTTATTCACCCACTATATATAGATAATTAAGTGTCCTATGCCTTTAATGAACAAGCGTTTACTCTACTAATTTTTCTTTCTTTTACTTTTCTTGTCTTTTACCATTACAATATTTATATTTTTCATTTCTTTGTGTTTTTTTATACCTAGTAGTGCTACGCACACAAGGTATATTAACTTTAGTCGCATAACGGCAGTGCGTAACGGCATAAACGGATCGAGATAGATATTGACTTATATATATCAAAACGTTCAGGACGAAAAGAGAAATTGATTAAGACATGTCCGTCCGTCCGTCCGTCCGTCTGTGAACACGATAACTTGAGTAAATTTTGAGATATCTTAATGAAATTTGGTATGCGGGTTCTTTGGCACTCATCTCCGAGCGCTATTTAGAATGGGCGAAATCGGATGATAGCCACGCCCACTTTTTATGTATATACTATTTTCGAAAACACAAAAAAAGGGATTACTCAGTACATAATACACCTATATGGATAAAATTTGGTGAATATATCGAGATTGAGGCATAAAATAAATTTTTCAAGAAATTTTTGAAAATGGGCTTGGCACCGCCCACTTTTGATTAAATCAAATTTAGAAATAATATTAATCATAAATCAGAAACCGTTCAAGATATCGAAACGAAATTCAGCACGCAGGTTTCCAGGTATGCAAGGAATGTTTGAGGAAAAAATGGGCGGGATCGGTTAAGGTCCACGCCCATTTTTATACGAAATATTTTGAAGAGGATCGTAGATATATTAAATAGGCAATAACTTTGCGTAAAATAGCTTTACATCATTTATATTTCACTTTTAAGAGAAGAAAAGAAATCCAAAAACTTAAAATTTTCGAAAAGGGGCGTGGCTCCGCCCCTTTTATAGTGGACTATTCCACAAAACTTTTTATGCCATAACTCCGCCAAAAATTGATTTGAAACGAAATTTGGTGATAATGTTCTATATATAAAGGTAACTGTTTGCTGTAAAAATGGGCGAAATCGGTTAAAGTCCACGCCCAGTTTTTGAACATAGTTCTGAAAAATTTTGTTGTAAAATTTAAAAAGCGATATTTCTACAACTAAGCAAATTATATCAATCATATTTTGCACACATAATAAGCTTTTTAAGAAAAACTCGGACGCAAAAAAATTTTGTCAATTTTGAAGAAGTAGGCGTGGCGCCGCCCACTTTTCAGCATAAAATGTCTGCTATTTTCAAAGGCAATCGTTTGTAATTCAATCTTGATATTTCAGTGAAAATTGGTCAGCTGCTTCTTAGTAGTATGTATTATACTCCTGCTAAAAATTAGCCAAATCGGAAAACACACAAGCAGAATATCCGGGCAAGTAATTAGTACCCCACTGCAAAAACCAAGTTGTATATCTTTTGTGATTTTCATACCTTTCATAAACATTAAATGTATGTCAGTACGAGTTATCAGAACGATGAGCGGAGCCGATTTAGCCATGCCCGTCTCTCCGTCCGTTTGTCTGTCTGCCGTTTGTCTATTTGAACGCAAAATAGTCTCTCAGTTTTACAAAAGAATGCTGAAATTCGTGGTTTGCTTTCGCCATTTTATAACATACTAGCAAAGCCAGTAGAAGTTCTTTTGACGTTTTGATACATAGAAAACATCTATATATAAAATGTCATTAACTTGAACCAAACAAACTCCTAACTATATCGAACTGCAGCTTTATATAACCTGGGGGCTTTTCCAAAAGTTATATACAGACTGTGTCGTGCCCAGCGAACTCCTGAACCTATCGTGCAAGTTCAAGACCAAAACAAAACACAAAATATGTGGGCGTGGCACCGCCCACTTCTGAAAAATTATGTAGATATTGACTAAGTGACACATATATCCAAATTTCATTAATTTAGACCAAAAAAGTTCGGAGTTATGACGAATTGAAACTTTATATAGCTTGGGGGCGTGGCTCCGTCTACTTTTCCAAAACTATATATTGTCTATGCTGCACCCAGAGAACCCAAGTATATATTGTGAAAATTTCATAAAGATCGGTTGAGTTCTTTGGCGCCTATAAAAGACACCCCTTTTTATATCTATTTTTGTTACGCCCACAAGGTATACTCGTAAACATAACGGCGTAAACGAATCGAGATATATATTTATTATTGTATATGAAAACCTTCAGGATGAAAAGTAAAATATCCGTGCAAGTAGTTAATACCACACTGCAAAAGCGAAGTTGTATATCTTTTTTGATTTTCATACCTTTCATGAACATGAAATGTTTGTACGTATACTGAAATGATCTCGATACGTCTATCTGTCTGTCCGTCTGTCTATTTGAACGCAAATACGAACTGAAAGTATTAAAATAGACCTGCATAAATTGGGATGACATAATAGATCACTACTAGGTATATAATGTTCGGTTCCACCCGAACTTAGACTTTCTTACTTGTTTTGTTTCAAATTCCACATATCATTTGCAATAATTTAAACTTTGCACAAACCAACAACTAATGCGAGTACTTAATACTACATATTTATTTCATTAATAACTCTTTCTATTATTTTTCATTTATTTGGGTTTTTTTTATAGTATATAAGTAATTTCTTTATGAATGAAATTCCCGCGTGACTAAATATTTTGTTTTTTTTTTGGAAGCGATTTACTAGCAAAAAGGAAAATTAAGAAACGTCAAAAAAAACGAATTGCGTAATACAGCAAGGGATAGAGTGACCACATGCACGTGGAAAATCTGGTGAGAATAACCACGTGAAAACTATGCCTGCTTGCGTTTAAAAGAAAGGAAATTGCATTTTAATTGATGTAATTTCTTTATTTCGGTTTGCCGGAGTTATGAAGTAAATAATATTACCCAGTAACGAGCGTCACTACGATATGATAAAGGTTACCAGTAGTCTTTTATATACTTTAATCTCGTGTTCACGGGTGATCGGAAAGTATGTGATTTCTTCATAGAAAGCGCCTCCAAATCCAGATTACATCTGAAGATGATGAAGGAATATTATGGTCCCCTGCGGGTTAGGGGTTTAGAATATGCCCGAGGTAGGCATACCTATCGTTAGAGGTGACTAATATGCACAGAGGTAATGACGTGCAACTCGATGGTTGATGCCTCTAACCTCTCATTACCCATCTTATCCTTCCTTACGGAAGGAGGGGTGATATGACCTAGAAGGTTTCACTGGTCATGAATTGCTACCACGACAGTCGGGCAGTACCGGAAGGGAGTACGGAGCGTACCGATCCGGCCAAGCACTGTTAATTCGACAACACTCCCCAAAACCTTCGGGGAGTGTTTTTGTCATTACCACAACAACAACAACAAGGAATATTATGATGTCATCCTAGTTGCAGTTTCGATATACATATATATGTCCTTAGACCAGGAACTAGACACTTTACAAAATTGAAGCAGGATCTATAGTACTTATCTCGGAAAAAGAAAGAAAAACCCTATCCGGCCTAACCGAGATGGCTCCGGTCAGTCTATTCCCCGCGGGTGTTGCCTGTTTCACTGGTTTTTTTTACTACCGGCATAAGCTGAGGGATAGCAAAAGCAAACTCCGAATAACAACCAAAGTCCGTGTAAGGGGAAATGAATGCTTTGATACCTGTACTCGTACAAATATTTGCACAGTTATCTAGCGAGCGGCTTGCTCTATGAGTGAAACCAGCTCACCTTCTGGTGAGCAGGCGCTGTGAAAAGGCCTCGGTGTGCCCTTAGGCCGTGTATGTTAGAGTAGTTTCACCAAGGCTCCCTCTCTTTTTTCGGCGAGGGTAGATATCACACGGGACCTAAGCGCCGGGATTGGGTATATTCGCCGCTTTGGTCCTGCTTCCCAGCGACACAACCACACCCTATTACACTGCAATGTACACAGGTAAGTTTTCTCTCATAAGAAAGATGTGGGAGCAATTGATCCAGAGCTCGAATTAGTCCTGTAATAAAAAGTTTAAACAAAAACTATAGTCTTTAACAGACTTGTTATAAAGACTTCAAAACAACTTCATAAGATTTTTTTCTCTACATATTAAAAGTACAATAAATACGCACATTGTATCTATGCATTTCGTTTACTGGCTTAAGCCCATATAAGCAAAATAATCTTGTCATAATTTGCATGTCAGCGTGTGTTTTATCTCCTAATAGAATTTGAGTCATTTAAGCGGCTCCATCTTTATTATGGTAACCCGACTAGCCAACAAAGTTCCACAAACTTGTCTAGGATGTGTAGATATACATATATACTTACATATAAATATAAATATTTCATAAGCAAGCGAACGATATATGGAGATTGTGGCATAGGTTGACGTCGCCGTTTATAAAGTCATTGCAGTTGTCGTCGCTCGACGTTGCAACAGGCAATTTCTTGTCGCTGCAACATGGCTATGGTGTATGCAAGCGCACATAATAGTTAAATATATATGGCTAACATAAACGATTGTATGCTGCAAAATGTATTGCAGAAAGCGCCATTGTATTTAGCATAGCAGACGATCGAGGCTGAGGGCACTAAACAAAAAAGTATGCGCCACGCATGCGCACCATATATGAAACACGCGATTGAGCAAAATAAATAAATCGAGTATCAATACGAGTAGGGATGTATGTATGTCTGTATCATAACTCCGCCAGCGACTTGTTGCATGCAACGATGTTAAAATTCTTGTTGTTTTTGTATTAAAAAATAAAAAATCGGCCAAGAAATGGTTTTCGATTTGGAAAATCACTTGATTATGTTAAATGCAACATCGATAAATTACGCACATACAACGAACGAAAAACAGGCGCATTCCACACACATACATACACTCAAAATGCATCTTAATATGTCCTTGCGGTAAAATTTCGAGCCGATCTGCAAAATAGACAGTATTGAGCTACACGCTTTGTGAATCGTCCTGTGCCGGTTACAAAAGGGATACTTTAAAGACAGTTTGAAATATCGGATATCGATAATGACTCATCCAAACTGTCCATAATGGCACAGTTTGAGAACTAGCCAAAGCCAAACTATCTTAGAATTGTCGAAATGGAAACCGGTTAAGGACGAGTTGCAAAGTAATGCACTGGTGACAATTGCCACCGCCAATGACATCGCCATGCAAAGCATTGCTTGGGTAGTGAGCTAGAACTGGTGGTCAGGAATAGTTCTGAGCTAGTCCAATTTCCTGCAGAGGTATTTCGATCTTTGCATGTATGCAGCTTTTTGCAATGCTTCCATGCCTGGAAGCTCTTATTTGGTGTGCATCTGCATTTACATATTAGACTAGGAGGAATTTTTATTTGTTTTGAAAATAAAGTTGATATTATTTTTCAAAACTACCAAAAACCGTACTCTTGAAATTTAGACTTCAATATTATTTGTATTGTTCTATCAATGCTGGTTTGATTTTTTAGGACTGATCTCATCTTTTTTAATCAAAACTGCTTGACTATTGAAGTAAAAAATTTAGCTGCATGACGTTTTGTAGGAAATCAAATTCCCCACAAAAAAAGTTCTTAATAACAATATTTGTCAGGTGAGCCATTCCCGACTAGACAAGCTTTAAACGTTGTCATCGTTTTTTTATTTCACGCTTTTGATTTGCAATTTTGTCATACATTAAAACTTCAATACTGAATACGGGATAGATACAGATTCTAAAAGGAAATTAAAACCATTTTTTTGCAATGTATGAAAAAAATGCAGGGAAAGGGTTAAGTCTGTAGTGTTTATCGCATTTTTTTTAGCCCAGTCTAACACATAAGCTGACAGTGCAGAGGATTCCTCCTGTCTGCCTACGAGCATACTATGTACATGCAACCATATAATCAAACCAATCCACATATATGTAAATGCAGTAACCTCTTAATGCAGTTTTAGTTACCCTGCAGAACTATAATTTTTGCTTTTTACTCGTCCATTTCGATATTACATCTTTTGCTTGTTTTTGCTTTATTAAACGTTTCATCCTTAAAACAAAGGGTAAAAAAAGGTTCGACTTAAATCAAGCTAAAATGGAGATGCGCCTTGAGGTGTTTGTTGTTTTTAAGCGAGCACTGCACTATGAACTGGGAGGCTGCTTGGCTGTGCCGGTATTATTCATATGATGCGTGCACCATAATTGTATGTTAAGTCAATGCGACTGGGCTACATTAAAATGCACAAGACATACGAGGCTGGGTCGAAAAAGTTGTGATAAAATCATAGGAAGCCAATATGCATATCTTACGGAAGCATGAATATTTGTCGCAAATAAGAAAATCAGCTGATTTTTTGGGGATATTTCGCACTTTAGTTAACATTTTTTTTGAAAATTATATTATCAAATATTATTATATTTTTTAGCAAATTTAATTAGATATTTAACAGATGCGTTATTTCGCCATATTAACGTTACTTAATTGACATGACTCGTATTAATGATCGTTGTGGAACATAACGATTTACCCCATTGGGCATTGTTGTTATAATCGCCGCCCATCGAAATTGATAATTTTGATTTACCGTCTGCCAGTTATTATTTATAACTTACTTACGCAGGTCGACTAGCTTCGATTGGGTGGGTAAGAGTATTATTGTGTATCTTTTATGTTGAAAGTGCAAAGCATGATCCAATAATGCAGGTCGTGTTAATAGACCAGCTGGTTTTTACTTTTGGCTCGAATTTTGACATTACTCTCATTTTTCAGTACGATTTTGACGTTAAACTCACAAATTACAAAAACAAAATACATGGAAATTTTTTGTGTGTTTGTATGTTTGTCGAGCTGCTACGACCTGTTGTAGTTGGATCATGGTGCAAAGCGTGCTTTTATGTTTTTATAAGTCTAAAAAAATATTTTGAAAATATAGTGATTTTACAATTAAAAATTTAACATTTTTATACCCATATTGGCATATTTTTAAGTATGAAAAGAAGAAGAGATATACCTACCAATACTCAACGCAAAGAGCTGAGTCGATTTAGCCATGTCTGTCTGGCTGTTTGAAGGTGTTTCACTGAAACTTGGTATGGGCCGCCATTTTCTAATGAATCATATTTCGGAACCATCAAGATCGGATTAATAAAACATACGAGTATAGCCCCCATGCAATCGATTATTTCGATAAACAGGGATTGGGCTATAACTCTTGCAATTAAATAACTAGGAACCTAAAATTTTGCAGATGTTGTACTTATTGGATATGTAAGGGGGTTAGTGATAATAAGTGAGATATCCCACATACAACCCATTTTCCCATAAACGAGTTTAGCTTAAATTAACAGGTTAAGACCGTAAAATTTTTGCAGAGCTTGTATTTATTGTAAATAAGGGTCGGACACTAGAAACCGCGATACTTATTCATGAAAGGTATAAAGCCTTTGGTACAGCCGAAGACATTTACAAAGGCCGCTTTTTATTCAAGATTTAAATGCTAGTTACATTTTGTTCTGCTTTCCTAAAAACATGATTGATAGTCCATGTTGCTAGTAGCCTTTTTATGTAATATAATTATTTATAATAATATTTCAATCAAATAAATAAATAAAAAGCAAAAAAACAATACATATATTCAAAATTAATTTAAAATAAGAAAACTTATAAGCGCTTACAATTTTGGTCACTATCTGGCAAGCCACATTGTTCACAATTACTTTTCAAAGGAAATTTTAATTTTGAAAACAGAAAAAAATTGATTTGGGTGTTTTATTCATACGTCGCTAAGTGCTTACGAAAAAAATGAGTTAATAAAGCTCATCACGTATGTATATATAAACCCATAAATATTCATGTTTGTATATATTTGCGCTGTTTTCCTTGTTTGCCTGTTTTCTTGCTTCGGTTTATTTCTTCTTACCAACTACAAGTGCTCTTAAACACATCGGACACGTTCAACTTCATTCAGCACGAGCCGATTGGTAACGCCCATTCACGTTTAATGCCGCCAGTGAAAAATGCTCTTATTTGTAATGCAATGATATAATTTTTATTCGTATTTGTTTTTCTAGAATTGAAAATGATGGCTGGAAAATAAGTTATTTTCACAAAGAATGAATTACTTCATTTCGCACTAGCCCGTGTTACCAATTTAGTATGGCAGCATTTATCTCTGTGCATTGGTCATAAGGGGATTCAAAATCAAGTTTTTCTTAAATGAAAAGCTTTATAAATGCAACAACTAGTTTGTAGATTTCACACTCGTATAAATAATTAAGTTGATTTTTATTTTCAGCCAAGAGGTTCAATAATTCATTGTTAAAAGAGGATATTACCAGAAAATTAGGTGGATAACAGAATATTTCAAGATAGGATCAAATGGCGATATGAACAATATAAAATAAGGAATATACTTCGAGCAGCAAAAGTAAAATTTTGAGAACCATTGCCTACAAGAAGCCTACTCTATCCATAATAAAGAAGCGAAAACATGGCCAAGTACTTATTGTCAAATGGGCTGGTAGAAATTTGAAACTGTGAAGAACTTTGGGAGTAGCTAAGGGCTAATTTACAATAAAAATTAAATACCATAAATGATATAGGGTGCGGAACCATCAAAAATAACAGAATTATATGAGATGGTCATTTGAATAATAATAAATACTTGAAAAAATGTTCACTTGAAAATTAACGAAAGGTGGGCGGGGTCATTTTCATTGGCTGTACTCTTATTGCACCAAGTTCGGTCATTCGATCGTGAACGGGCCTAAAGTTATAAATCCATTTGCAAAAGCAATCTTCCTTGTCCGAAAAGTACTAGTCCAGCTGGATATAATTACAGTGAGTTAACTAGGGATAGGTTGGCAACCCTTAACCATAAGCAATCTAGTAGATTTAGGAGTTTTGATTGCAAAAACCATGAGTCAAATTGCCTACTTTCCCGAGTTCAGCTGTTTTTTTTTTCTCCTTTATTCTTTTTACGACTTCTTATTTTTCTTCCCAATTGCAAGCGTAGAATAAAAAAAAATTTATTATAAATGTTGATGTAAATACATTTCACTTTTAACGTTAAATGATTTGTAAAAAGTCGTTTTTGAAGTCTTTAAAAGTTTAACCCATTAACGACGAAGGGGTATTTAAATATCCCAAAAACAGAGTTCATCCATATCGCTATATTTTGAAAACTATAACAGATACCACACTGTTTTTTTTTAATGTTAAGAAAGTATAGTGTAATCCCTTCTACTAGGTAACAATAGCCATCGTCAGACGTCAAACATCAATATTTGTACCCAAATGTAATTGGCTGGTTTTTAATAAACATTTTACAAGAATGACATCCATAATAAGCGATCATCTACTTATTCATGCTTAAATTTTGGGAGAATACGCCGAACTGCATGAACTTTTTATTCAAAATATCGTTCAGTGGCGATACTTTAGCAAAATTTGTCACTCGGCGGAAGGGTTTGCCTGTCAGAAACATATATATCTCTTGATTGGTTTGAATCTGTCTCGACTCATAGATTTCTTTATGAACTCACAGCCTAGATATTCACGGTTAGACAAATAAGCTGCTACATTCGGCAATGTGTGGTAGCCAGTAATGTACAAAATGCCAAGGAAACTTTTTACCTCGTCTACTGTTGTTAAAAATTCAGGATCATTATTTTGTGCAGCATACCATTTGTTCTATCTATAGGGTGTTTTTTTTACAGGTTTGTTTTTCGAATAGAGATAAAACTGGCATTTTGTGGTCAAATCTGGCAACTCTAATGTCCTTTATGTTCAGTTTGGCTTGCCATTTCATCATGAACAGGTTGACAAAAGCACAACGCTTGCAAATCGTGCAAATTTATTTCGAAAATAATGGTTCAGTTCGCGAAGTTTACCGTGAGCTCCGTCCATTGTATGGTCGACATAATCGTCCATCAGAGCAATTAATTCGGTTAACCATGGATCGTTTTCGCACTATGTTTACTCTATGTGATAATACGCATCCGCAGAGACGTCGAACAGTGCGCACCGAAGAAACAATTGCCGCTGTAGAGCAAAGTGTTGAAGAGGACCCGAATGAATCGATTCGCCACCGTGCACAGCAATTGGAGCTTTGTCCATCAACTTTATGGAAGATTTTGCGCAAAGATCTTGGCTTGCGACCTTACAAGATCCAGCTTGTGCAAGAATTAAAGCCGCGAGACCATGCAATGCGTCGTGATTTTGGTGTATGGGCCGAAAATGAGATTGATTTCGATGCTGATTTTCATCGCAAAATTTTGTTCAGTGATGAGGCTCATTTTTGGTTGAATGGCTACGTCACCAAGCAAAATTGCCGCATTTGGAGTGAAGAGAATCCACATGAGACCCTTGAAACGCCATTACATCCACAAAAACTGACGGTTTGGTGTGCTCTATGGGCTGGTGGAGTCATTGGGCCATACTTCTTCCGCAATAATGCTGGAGAGGCACCTACCGTTAATGGAGACCGGTATAGAGCCATGATAACCGACTATTTTGTTCCCGAATTGGATGGCATGAATGTGGATGAGTTGTGGTTCCAACAAGACGGCGCTACATGCCACACAGCGCACGTCACAATCGATTTATTGAAGGAAACATTCGATGAGCGCATAATTTCGCGGAATGGACCTGTCAATTGGCCACCAAGGTCGTGTGATTTGACACCATTGGATTATTTTCTTTGGGGATATGTGAAGTCGCTCGTCTACACCAACAAACCAGAAACGTTAGGGGAATCGGAAGCCAACATTCGTGGCGTTATTGCCGACATACGGCCCCATATGCTCGAAAAAGTGGTTGAAAATTGGACCTGTAGAATTGGCTTTATTCGAGCCAGCCGCGGCAGCCACATGCCCGAAATCATTCTTAGGCATTAATGGCATAAAATTATCCTTCCAATAAAGCCAAATTGATGGACCTTAAAACGATTTTCTTGTGTTTTATTTCAATTCGAAGTTCTATACCCCTAAAAAAAACACCCTTTACAACAAGCATAAGTACCTCGTCATCTAGGAAGCCTTCCCACAACTGAAGTGGAGACAGTGATCCTGAAGGCATTCAAGTAAGTGGGTCACTTGTAAAAGAAAACGTAACATATAACTCCTTATATGCACTTGCAGTGTTATCAGAAGGTTCCTTGCAAAACTCGTAGTTTTGCCGGTGGCTCCACTTTGGTTTATGTGATTCATTAAAATGCGAGTTTCTTGGACCGCTTTTGATGTGGATGGCTGCAAATTAATATCGTCGTCAGCGACTTTTGCTAAATTGTTACTGCCGTCGTTATACATATATATTCCACTTCAAAGCTACCGGCTACTTCCTGTGGAAACTTTTCGTTGTCTGTCGTAATTTGAGTATTATCATCTAGGTCTTCCGTATTACTGACAGCATCCACTCAGATGGCGCTACCGGCTACTTCCTGTGGAAACTTTTCGTTGTCTGTCGTAATTTGAGTATCTATTATCATCTAGGTCTTCCGTATTACTGACAGCATCCACTTTCTCAGGTGGCGCAATAACAATATTTATTTTATCCGCATTTCCACCGGATTCGTCCCCGTCACTCCAACTATCTACTTCTGCCTGTAGTTCCAAAGCAGTTAAAAACTTTTTACTTATCATTTTTACTGAGCAACACAAAAGTTTGGTCTTCACTTACTTGCACAAAAGTTATTTTTAAATTCTGTTTTGATTATACTATCGTTACACAACTCATATCAGCTGTTTGGCTTGGCAAAAGAATGCTGCCATACCCAACATTTTATCTATGCCCAGAGCTCGAATTTGCCGGATGGGTATTTAAATACCCCCTGAAAATCTCGGTTATGGTAAAAGTTATATGCCTGAAATTTGGGATTACAACTTCTATGACTTATATAAGCAATGTGATAAAATTTCAATGAAATCATACAACGGGATCTATGAGCTGGTTTTAATGGGTTAAGTTCAGTTCTCAAATAACCTAATACCGAAAACGTTTATATATCGCTAATTATAGCAAGTTTCTTTTACGTTATTTTTAAAAACATTTACAGAAATGCTTTATGGGATGCTTTGTAAAATGATATTTCCGCACAAAATTTTAGTTATATGAGATTTATAAATCTATCTTAATTTTTCCATGAATTTTCTGGAGGTTTTCCCAAATAAAATTCACTAAATCCTTTCTTTAATTGAACCTCAAACGCCTGAACGATGATGGCCAAGTTCAACAAAGCTTGCCAGTTATGGCTGGTTTGCATTAACTAACGTCAGTTATCAACTTCAAGGCCGCGTAAGTAGTGCTCTAATTGACTCTCCTAACATCAGTTTGTTATGACCGTAAAGTTTCTTGAGACCACCACACATCCATAAATCCACCGGAGACCCTTTCTCTCAAATGCATCAAGGGTGTGATTCCCAGATCTACCTAAACATACCTTTTTCTAACATAATTTAACTAAGTTATTCTATCCCAAACGATTTTATAAAAATATATTACTCCACTTGACCTTCATTATTTCTTTTAGGAAATATGAAAATTCTCCATATAACACTCCCACTCCTTGCCAAAAGTTCAACAAGCTTATGTCTTGTAAATATTGCGCAGCTAGTATTATAAAGTATAATTATTTTTCTACTCAGTCCATTATTCATCCAACATCACGAATATGCCAACCCACTGACGGTGACCTCAGCTAATCCCAGTGTGTCTGTTAGAAAAGTGAAAGAGAAAAAGGATTAAAAAAAATGCTTGTATTGAAATAGTAGAGGGAAAATGACAGCTTGTCATGCCAATTCAACGCCATAATAATAATAATAAGCTAAAATAATAATAGTAAGCAGTAGATAAGAGAGGGAGGAGTTAACCTTCACCCTACCAGACGGCATACTAAACGAGCAAGTGCCAAGAGCAGATATTCATCAAAATGACCAACAACATAAGGTCGAGTTGGTAGAGAGTTTGCTCACTGCACGCTTTTTCTTGGAGTTGGTGTTTCATTTGTTGTAGCTGTCCCGCTATTGGGCGCTTATTAAGAAATGAAATTTTGTTGCTTTATTATGATAGCCCAATTGCTTTAAAGTCGAGCCCCGGTCTGGTCTAGGATACGTGCTAAGTATTACGCGAATTAAGAGGTGCTAGCCGAAAATACGGAACTGTTGGTATATTTGAGTATCTTGTAGAATCGAAAAAGTTATTGCGTGTCTAAAACTGCTAATTCTGTAAAACTTGAAAAAGTTACGTCATACTACTTACTTAGTTCGATAGATGACAAATAAAATTATAAATAAAAAGTTGTTCACAACTCAACAAAGCAAAGAGCAAAACTGAACACGTTTCGGAAATATTAACTTAAATTTTTTTTTTTTTGTTGGAAAAGTCCATCAGTTTGCCTCCCAATGCATCTTTCACAAAAACCGTAAGCCTGATCCAAGCGAATGCTAGTAAGAAGAATGGAAAATGTTGATCTGGCTTACAAGACATGTAGACTGTTAGGAACCAGCAAGACCTTTTGGATAAGCTGGTGCTAACTAACAACTTCTGTATTACACGGCACGTCAGTAACGTCAGTACCTTTAGTTCATGGGCTGGCCTACAAATTTATGCTACAAGTAATCTGGATATTACAGGCTCGAGGGCCGCACAATGAGTATCGACAGAGATAGTAGTAAGACAACATTCCACCAGTTTTCTGCAGACTAAACATGGATACTAGTGACGCTATTTTTAGATTTCTACAATTCCGAAATTTTCGGTATTTGATTTTACAATTCGCTTTTCTCCAACAGTTTTTATTTATTTATTTATTCAAACTCTTAGAGCCTTGTTCTTTACTTGTACAAAGTGAAAAAATAGCTTGAGAAACTATCTAACATAAGAATATTTAAAAACTGGCTGTATTTTTTAACTGATTTTTTTTATGTAAAACGAAAGTGATTGCATAGTAACAAACGCTTTGTTCGAAATAAAGGTTATTAAAATATTATAACCTTTTTTCTGAATAGTGTTCGGCGACACAAAACATTTGGAGGGAGAGAGCGCATTGCAAAATGTTATCTGGGGAGGTAGCTGTAGGTTTCTGCTGAGGGAATATCACTAAGTAAAACTTGCAAACTCCAGATGATGGTGGAATAGGCGAACAACAACAAAAACTTCAAATTTTGACCTAATAACCAATGAAAAGGCCAACAGCTCTTTTGCAAATTCCTGTTCGGCGGAAACTTTTTAATTTTCCCGTTTCTAAAGAGTTTTACGTCGTTATCTCTTTACTAACAATTCTTTGCAAGTTTCGCCGCCGAACACATATAAAGCAAAATTAAAGCTCATTGACAAAAATTTTCAATAGAAAAAAAACTCAATTGAATGAAGACTAGTCTCAACCTTCAAACTCTTACATTGCATAAAAAATTTAAAGAGTTAGCAGCTTCTAATAATTATTTTAGAATTGGCGGATTTTATTTTTAAACAACTTTTACCGATTCTGAACAGTGAGCACATAATTCTCTCATACAACCTAGCGCAGAAAACTTTGGATTTGCCAGCAATACGAAAAAGGCGTTTCAAGAAGGGTTGTGAATAAATAAAAGAGTTTTTTGTTATATATATTCGGATAAAATAATTATTACACATTTTAAGTAAATTTTTGTAAACAGCGCCATCTGTGTAACGGATTAAAAAATTGGTTAAACTATTTATACACTAGAGTTAAAATCACTTAGCTCCATATAAATCCCTTCCAGTCAATCTTGATTCTAGTCAAATGTTAGGTAACAGTAAAAATTTGTGGCAGTCTTTTATTATAGGTCTATCATTTAAACACAAACTTGCAGGAAAAACTAAATAACTTTAAATCTATTTTTAAATAGAGTTTTTTTAACTACTTTCTTATACACCGTTATCGTTCGAGTTATGGAAAATACAAGCTATAGAAGTTGAAGTTACGGGAGTTCGACGTAATTTGTGAACAAATACATTGCATTTTTGAGTTTTAAACCCAAGCGATTTTTTTTTATTTATTTCAATATTCACATAGTGAGTGTTGTAGTTATTGTTTAGTTTTGATACCCGAAAGCAAAGAGAGTAGAGACTCTCTTTGCCGAAAGTTATTACATTTTTTATCTCTATTATTATACATAGTAGTGCGACGCACGTAAAGTATATTAACTTTAGTCGCCCAACGGCAGTATGTAACGGCATAAACGGATCGAGATAGATATTGACTTATGTATATCAAAATGTTCAGGACGAAAAGAGAAATTTATTAGGGCACGTCCGTCCGTCCGTCCGTCCGTCTATGAACACTATAACTTGAGTAAATTTTGAGATATCTTAATGAAATTTGGTACGCAGGTTCCTTGGCACTCATGCCCACTTTTTATGTATATAATATTTCCAAAAATACAAAAAAAATGATTATTCAGTACATAATACACTTATAAGGATAAAATTTGGTGTATACATTAAAACTGAGGTGTACAATAAATCGCCCACTTTTTATTAAGTAAAATTTATATGAAAGATTTTGAAGAGGATCGTAGATATATTAAATAGGCAATTACTTTGGGTAAAAACCTTTCTTTTTTTTTTTTTCTTTTATGGCGCGATATACAACAGGTATATCATCATAAACCTCCTAAGAGATTTTTGCGCCAAGCTTCTTTTCCAATTTGTGGTGTGCCGATTGGAATTTTCCCTACAAATTGGTGGGACCTACAGTTTTTTGCCGACTCCGAACGGCATCTACAAAGGAGACGAATTTTTGCTGAGAAGCCTGTCATGGCAGAAATACACTCGGAGAGTTTGCCAAACCACTGCCGAGGGGCGACCCCGTTTTGAAAAACTTTTTTCAAATCACTTTTGATGTTACCTGTACCAGGGCTCGAACCATGGACCTTCGGTGTGGTAGGCCGGCAACACTACCTCCACACCACGGCGGCCGCCACCTTTACGTCATTTATATTTCACTTTTAAAGTTTGCGTAAACTAAGAAATCCAAAAAATAAAGATTTTCGAAAATGGGCGTGGCCCCGCCCTTTTATAGTGCATTATTCCACAAAACTTTTTATGCCATAACTCCACCAAAAATTGATTTGTCGAAACGAAATTTGGTGATAATGTTCTATATATAAAGGTAACTGTTTGCTGTAAAAATGGGCGAAATCGGTTAAAGTCCACGCCCAGTTTTTGAACATAGTTCTGAAAAATTTTTTTGTAAAATTTAAAAAGCGATATTTCTACAACTAAGCAAATTATATCAATCATATTTTGCACACATAATAAGCTTTTTAAGAAAAACTCGGACGCAAAAAAATTTTGTCAATTTTGAAGAAGTAGGCGTGGCGCCGCCCACTTTTCAGCATAAAATGTCTGCTATTTTCAAAGGCAATCGTTTGTAATTCAATCTTGATATTTCAGTGAAAATTGGTCAGCTGCTTCTTAGTAGTATGTATTATACTCCTGCTAAAAATTAGCCAAGTCGGGAAACACAAAAGCAAAATATTCGGGCACGTAGTTAATAACGCACTGCAATAGCGAAGTTATATATCTTTTTTGATTTTCATACCTTTCATAAACATTAAATGTATGTAAGTATGAGAACAAGAAGAGAAAAGTTCACTAAAATGATCAGCACGATGAGCGGAGTCGATTTAGCCATGCCCGTCTCTCCGTCCGTCTGTCTGTCTGTTCGTCTGTCTATTTGAACGCAAACTAGTCTCTTAGTTTTACAAAAGAATGCTGAAATTCGTTGTTTGCTTTCGCCGTTTTATAATATACTAGCAAACCCGATAGACGTTGTTTTGACATTTTGATATATAGAACACATCTATATATAAAATGTCATTAACTTGAACCAAATAAACTCCTAACTATACCGAATAACCTGGGGGCTTTTCCAAAAGCTACATACAGACTGTGTCGTGCCCAGCGAACTCCTGAGCCTATCGTGAAAGTTCAAGAGCAAAAACAAAATACAAAATATGTGGGCGTGGCACCGACCACTTTTCCAAAATTCTGTAGATATTGACTAAGTGACACATATATCCAAATTTCATTAATTTATACCAAAAAAGTTCGGAGTTATGACGAATTGAAACTTTATATAGCCTGGCGGCGTGGCTCCGCCCACTTTTCCAACTCTATATATTGTCTAAGCTGTACCCAGTTAACCCAAGTATATATTGTGAAAATTTCATAAAGATCGGTTGCGTACTTTGACGCCTATAAAAGACACCCTTTTTTATATCTATTTTTGTTACGCACACAAGGTATATTACTTCATTCGGAATAAACGATTCGAGATATATATATTTATTAATGTATATCAAAACCTTCAGGATGAAAAGTAAAATATCCGTGCAAGTAGTTAATACCCCACTGCAAAAGCGAAGTTGTATATGTTTTTTGATATTCATTCCTTTCATGAACATGAAATGTTTGTACGTATACTGAAATGATCAGGAGGATGAGCTGAGTCGATGTAGGCGTGTCTGTCTCTCGATACGTCTATCTGTCTGTCCGTCTGTCTATTTTAACGCAAATACGAACTGAAAGTATTAAAATAGACCTGCGTAAATTGGGATGACATAATAGATCACTACTAGGTATATAATGTTCGGTTCCACCCGAACTTAGACTTCCTTACTTGTTTATATCTATTTTTGTTACGCACACAAGGTATATTACTTTATTCGGCATAAACGAATCGAGATATATATTTATTAATGTATATCAAAACGTTTAGGATGAAAAGTAAAATATCCGGGCAAGTAGTGAATAAGCGCAAAAGCGAAGTTGTATATCTTTTTTGATTTTCATACCTTTCATGAACATGAAATGTTTGAACGTAGGAGAAGAAGAAGAGATAGTCCCATCAAAAAGTATACTGAAATGATCAGGAGGGTGAGCTGAGTCGATGTAGCCATATCCGTCTCTCGATACGTCTAACTGTCTGTCCGTCTGTCTATTTGAACGCAAATACGAACTGAAAGTATTAAAATAGACCTGCGTAAATTGGGATGCCATAAAAGATCACTACTAGGTATATAATGTTCGATTCCACCCGAACTTAGCCTTTCTTACTTGTTTGATATTATTTTTACTGACATTAAAAAGCATTGAAAATTTGTATGTGAATCATTCGAATTTGAATTAATAAACTCTGAAAATCGGCCATTTGTTATACTTATTGTCTTAAATTAAATGAATTATTCAAAATATATTTTTACTAATGTATCGAATAATAAATTTTCGTGTAAAAAAATCGAGTATTTTCTGCACAATATTTCACAATGCATTTTATCTCTTAACAAGAAAAATCGATTATTGAGTAGTATTCCTAGTTTTTAGTTAAAAGTTTACTTAACAGCTTTTACTCAGGGGCCGACGACATGTACAGCTGTGTTTAATATAATAGTAGTGAAATTAAAATAGATATCGTTCGACGAAATAAGAAGTAGCTGTGATTTTAATAATTTGCATTTAAAATATAGCGAATTCCATAAGAGAAGCCAAATAAAAAGAAATTTCAAAATATGTACAAATTTCAGGAAAGTTAATTAAAGTTTAAAAATATGGCTATCAAAATCTGCAAATTTTTTGGCAGAGTTTCTGGAAAATTTTTGAGTATGCAGTTTTGTAGACGAATCAATTTTAGTATAACATTGTGCATAAAAAAAAATACCCAATATCCTTGACGAAAAAGTTTCTGAAAATTCAGCGCAATTTTTGAACAATTTCTAACTTACACATTATTGTACTTAAATTGATTGCGCTATAAACCTGAAAAATTTTCTAAAAATTCTACCCAAAAATATCGAAATTTTGATGTAAATTTTTAAAATTTTAATTAGCTTTCCTGAAACTTTGAAATTTCTTTTTATGGGGTTTCTGTTATGGAATTCACTATATTTTAAATGAAAATTATTAAAAACACAGCCTTTTTATTTTATTTCATCGAACGATATCCCTAGAAATTGCGGCATTGCATTAAGAAATCCCGCCATTTTCGTTGCTTAAAACATTACCCGGGTCTGTCATCACTTGGTCACTATGTTAAAATAGCATCCTTATGTTCACCGTATTTTTCGATAAAAACTCTTAAGTAGCCAGTTTCGAGTGACTGGGTCCGCGCGCGTCTCAATTGCAACATGGAATTGGGGAGGCGCCCTGTGCTTTACGAGCAATCATCCCTATTCGTAGATTGTTGCTGATGCTTTTTTACTTTTTTCAGTTAAAAGTTGATTTCGTTGTTGTTGTATGGTGCTGCTGCTGGCGCTATTTCCTTCATAGTCAGGCTATCATTACCGCGAGTATTTACGCTGAGTGTGTGTGCCTGTGCTGTGTAACTCTCGTTGCATGCACATTCTCCACAAAAACAGGTAAGAACAACAACAAATATAAATTTAGGGGGCGTTTTGTGGCATTTTAATATTTTGTTATTTATGTTGTGTTTTGTTGTTGTTTTTATTATTTGTATGCTAAGTAAATGAAACTCATAAACGAGACTATTTTGTGAAGCGTGATGGCGTTTGGTTGAGCTTAACTTGTCCTACCTCTTAACTCATCTCTTACCAAGCATATTTCATTCAACGGCGACTTCTTTAAGTCAAACTTGAGCTTTGACCGTTGCACGGCATGTTATTGTTGTAAACTGACTAATTATGGGTACGTGTTTTTGCTGTTTTTGTTTGTTTACACTACCAAGTCAGAGTGCAAAATCTAACAATCGCAGCGAAAATTTTAATCTCAAGGCGGTTATGATTTGAATTTTTCATTTTGAATGCTCATATTTTTCTTGTGTAGTAATACAGGGTTCATCAGAAGTTTTCGTACCACGGAATATTTAATTGGTTGAAATATTTTACACACAAATGTCAAGAAAAAATTTTAAAAAAATTTCAAGAATGTAAACAACTACATATGTGTTGTATTGCGACTGCGATTTTGACTGTATTGATTAATCGTTAGTCAAAAAAGAAATACTGAAATAACTTATTTTGAAACTCTATATTAATTTTACCAGGGCAAAAACTATTTACGTAAACATTTTGTTTTAAATGACTTTGCATTAAAAAAAGATTCTGCCATTTCGTTATGGACTAATAAATTATGAAGTGCCAATAAGCTTATATCAATTGAATTATTTTAAAAATTAATCGATTAATCAGACCTGGATATTCGATTTTGATTCGTCGATGAACTCAACTCCTTTGGTAAGATGTGAGCCTCCAATCTGCTAGGGCAGACACTTTTCGTTCTTGAAGATCGTGCACCGGGTCTTGACCGTAGGAGATACGAAGAGATAACCGAGCACATCACATACAATAATACGGAGGATATATAGTGCAGTGGAATATGTTTAGAAGAAAACTACGCAGCATCGCCGGTGAGGACTACACTCCCGAGTCACTGGTTGGGCATATGCAGTAAAGTAAACTAATTTGGAAGGCAGCGTACGACGTAATCCAGAAACCATGAAGTGGCAAAGAAGTCTGGAACGGCAGCAGGGAAGATTAAGGCAAAGAGCAAAAACAAACGCAAAGAAAAAGAACGGAAGCGAGACAAGGCCTCCACAACCCGTCAGACAATCATATAATAGTGAGAGTAGCGGATACAGGGGGACGGGGGGGGGGGGGGCGAGGGAGCGATATAGTAATCTATGTGGTTGGCGCGAAATCACAGAATTCTATAGTCGTTTGCGCGAAATCACTATAGATTACTATAATGGTCTATAGTGTTTTTTTTACAAGGGCCCATCTATTAGGGCTATTTGGCAACCAACAAATACAAAGAGAAGGGCAAGAAAAAAGCGTAAACTTCTAAACTTCGTCGAAAATCTAGAATTTAACGAAATAAGACTTAGAAAAGGCGCGTTCAGAAACCTTTTTTTTTTATTTTGACAGTGTTTATGTTTTGCAAATAAGTAATTTATTGTAGAAATGGAAAATACATTGCCTGCAAATTTTTCAGATTAGACGCAATATGCTGT
This sequence comes from Merzomyia westermanni, assembly GCA_949987695.1. NCBI lineage: Eukaryota > Metazoa > Arthropoda > Insecta > Diptera > Tephritidae > Merzomyia > Merzomyia westermanni. The sequence continues at coordinate 64,982,217 of OX465293.1, forward strand.
GTGCAATCTTTGCATCAGTAATATTGACACTACTTCCACATAGTCATCCTTAAAGTATCTCTCTATCTCTATGGCGCGATATACAACAGGTATATCATCATAAACCTCCTAAGAGATTTTTGCGCCAAGCTTCTCTTCCAATTTGTGGTGTGCCGATTTGAATTTTCCCTACAAATTGGTGGGACCTACAGTTTTTTGCCGACTCCGAACGGCATCTACAAAGGAGACGAATTTTTGCTGAGAAGCCTTCCATGGCAGAAATACACTCGGAGAGTTTGCCAAACCACTGCCGAGGAGCGACCCCGTTTTGAAAAACTTTTTTCAAATCACTTTTGATGTTACCTGGGCTCGAACCATGGACCTTCGGGGTGGTAGGCCGGCAACACTACCTTCACACCACGGCGGCCGCCAGTGTATAATTCGAAGAAAATTCAGCCAGGTGGCCAAATAGCTGGAGCGATTTCTGGCTCCGCGATTGCACTCTTTTTACTTTTTTGTTTCTGTGAAATGCAGAAGAGTTTTGAAAGTTTTGAAGTTATATGCATGTCATATCTGACTAAATTTCCCAATGAATAATGTTTTTGCAGTGCGTAAATTTCCTTGTTTGAACTAATCTTTGAAGGGCAAATAATAAGGTCGAAAAAAGGTTGGCCAAATAGCTCCTGCTGCTGCCACGGGCCCACGGCCATGGAAAATGAGAGGATTATAACTTTTGCTAGTTCTTAAGGTAAACGTCAACTGGTTTCCAAAAAGCATCTCAATGAATCTTTAAGTGGACTGTGTGAGACACGTTGGTCAGAAAAACATAATGGTGTTATACAATTTGAAGACAGTATCACAGAAATTGTAAATGTTTGAAGGAATTCACCACGATACGAAAATGATATCAGAAGCTAGTTCGTTGATAAAGACAATTTGCGACACAGAATTCATAATTTCAACGATTTGTTTGAACAATGTTCTTTCAGTAACGCGACCATTGAGTCTACTTTTACAAGCTCATTCTATTGATTGAATCATGCTACTGAAGCTTTGAATAGCACGGTCACTGTACTCCGAAATTGTAGGTCGAATGCGGATGGTCATTTTTCGAAATTGTTTGAAAAAATTACGAGTTTGGCTGATCAATTTGATTTTGAGGTTCATATTCTGCGTCTAACAAGTAGACAAATATATCGCTCGAAAAGCGATTTTTATTCCTTTATAAGACCATATTATACTTGACCTTCAAGAAAGATTGCCAGAAGAAACGTTGGACGTTTTTAATTTGAATTTACTTCTGCCGTCAAAAATTGTACAAAATGATACTCTTTCAAAGAAAAAAAATGCTTCGAAACTGGTAAATTCTATACTCATATTTCTTGAGAAAAAAGGAAAAAATACCGTCCATTTGACAGAAGAGTATGAAGTTTGGTCCGAACTCTTGACCGTCCAACATAGCTCGCCAGGCGTTTCTTCGTTGCGCCAACTGCCGCCAATTGGAAACACCGCGGGATCGCAAATCGGTCTCCACTTGGTCCTTCCATCGGAGTGGTGGTCTCCCTCTTCCTCTGCTTCCACCGGCGGGTGCCGATAAGAATACCTTCTGGGCTGGAGCATCTTCGCTCATTCGCACTACGTGGCCTAGCCAGCGAAGCCGCTGTGTTTTAATTCGCTGAACTATGTCGGCGTCTGCGTAAAGTTCATACAGCTCATCATTAAATCTTCTTCGGTACTCGCCGTCGCCAACGCGTAGAGGTCCACAAATCTTTCGAAGAACCTTTCTCTCGAATACTCCCAGAGCCGCCTCATCAGATGTTGTTAGTGTCCACGCTTCTGCACCATATAGCAGGACGGGTGCGATGAGTGACTTGTAGAGTGTTATTTTCGTTCGTCGAGAGAGGACTTTACTTTTCAATTGCCTACTCAGTCCGAAGTAGCATTTGTTTGCAAGAGTGATTCTTCGTCGGATTTCTAGGCTAACATTATTGTTGGTGTTAATGCTGGTTCCCAGGTAAACGAAGTCCTTTACTATTTCGAAATTATTGCTGCCAACAGTGGCTTGGTTGCCAAGGCGCGAGTGCGCTGACTCTTTGCATGATGACAGAAGGTACTTCGTTTTGCCCTCGTTCACCACCAAACCCATTTTCTCCGCTTCTTTTTCTAATTTGGAGTAAGCAGAAGTTACGGCGCGGTTGTTAAGGCCAATGATATCAATATCGTCAGCATATGCCAACAGTTGCACGCTTTTATAAAATATTGTTCCAGCGCGGTTAAGTTCTGCAGCTTGTATTATTTTCTCCAGCATTAAATTAAAGAAATCGCACGATAGGGGGTCACCCTGTGTGAAACCTCGTTTAGTTTCGAACGGCTCGGAGAGGTACTTCCCAATTCTGACCGAGCTGGCGGTGTTGCTCAAGGTCATTTTGCATAGCCGTATAAGTTTTGCGGGGAAACCAAATTCAGACATAGCGGCATATAGGCAACCCCTTTTCGTGCTATCGAAAGCGGCTTTAAAATCAACAAAGAGATGATGTGTGTCGATTCTCTTTTCACGGGGGTTTTCCAAGATTTGGCGTATTGTAAAAATTTGGTCGATGGTAGATTTACCTGGTCTGAAGCCACACTGATAAGGTCCAATCAGTCTGTTCACATCAGGCTTCAGTCTTTCGCACAATACGCTTGATAGGACCTTATATGCGATATTCAAAAGGCTGATTCCGCGATAGTTGGCGCAGTTTGCAGGATCGCCCTTCTTGTGGATTGGGCAGAGAACACTTAGATTCCAATCTTCAGGCATGCATTCATCCGACCATATTCTGCATAGAAGCTGATGCATGCGCCTTACCAGCTCCTCGCCTCCGTGTTTGAATAGCTCAGCAGGCAAACCATCAGCGCCAGCTTCTTTATTGTTTTTCAATCGGGATATTGCTATTCCCACCTCATTATAGTCGGGTTGTGGAACGTCAACTCCATCATCTTCGATTGTGGGCTCGGGTTCGGCATCTTCTCTGGTTTCTTGCTCAGTTTCTCCATTTAAAAGGGCATAGAAGTGATCCCTCCATATTCTGAGTGCTCTCTGAACATCGGCCACCAGGTCGCCGTTCTCATTCTTACAGGAGTTTGCCCCGGGTTTAAAACCTTCTGTCATTCGCCGAATTTTTTGATAGAATTTTCGGGCATAATTCCCTTTGGCCAGCATCTCAAGCTCCTTTATTTCACGCTTTTCTGCCTCTCTTTTTTTCGCCCGGAAAAGCCGCCTCGCTTTCCTCTTCAACTCGCGGTAGTGTTCACACATTCTCCTCGTTGCATTCGATCTCAGCGTTGCCTTGTAGGCTTCGTCCTTTCTTTTCGTTGCAGCGCGGCACTCTTCATCATCATACCAGTTGTTTCTTCGCGTTCGCCGGAATCCAATTACTTCTTCGGCTGCGGTACGGAGTGCTCCTGAGATATGATCCCACTGCTCATGCATTCCACTAGGTTGAATTGTGCTCTCGGAGAGCAGGTGTGAGAGGCGATCTGCGAAATAATTGGCGGTCTGTTGCGATTGCAGCTTTTCGACGTCCAGCTTTCCCTGCGTTTTTTGTTGCACCTGTTTTGTCGTACAGAGGCGGGTACGAATCTTGGCTGCTACTAGGTAGTGATCAGAGTCGATGTTAGGTCCTCGTATTGTGCGAACATCTAAAACGCTGGAAGCATGCCGTCTGTCTATCACAACGTGGTCGATCTGGTTGCGTGTTTTTCGATCGGGGGACAGCCATGTAGCTTGATAGATCTTCTTGTACATAAACCTAGTGCTGGATATGACCATGTTTCGGGCACCGGCGAAGTCGATCAGCCTGAATCCATTTGGCGAAGTCTGATCGTGGAGACTAAACTTTCCGACAGTGGGGCCGAATACACCCTCCTTCTCACCCTGGCGTTAAAGTCGCCAAGAACGACTTTGATATCATGACGGGGGCACCGCTCGTATGCTTCTTCCAGGCGCTCGTAGAATGCATCCTTTTCCACTTCGTCCTTCTCTTCCGTCGGTGCATGAGCGCAGATAAACGATATGGTGAAAAATCGTACTTTTATGTGGATTGCAGCGAGACGCTCGTTCACGGGTGTGAACAACAGTACTCGGTGACGGAGTCTCTCTCCCACCACAAATCCCACGCCGAATCTGCGCTTGTCTTCATGCCCACTCCAGTAGATGTTACAAGGTGTTCTGATCGTATTTCCTCGCCCCGTCCATCGCATCTCTTGTATGGCGGTGATGTCAGCTTTTGCTTGCCTCAGGACCTCAACCAGCCGGGCAGCGGCACCTTCCCCATTAAGGGACCGGACATTCCAGGTACATGCCCTTATCTCATAATCCTTATTTCGTTTGCGGGTGTTGTCATCTAAAAAAGAGTTCTCATATCCGAGGCTTTGTTGTTGGATTTCATTGGAACGTTGTTTTATGTGGTGGGTCACAAACCCAACGCACAACCCGTTTCACGGGAAGTTGAATTCTATTACACGTTTGTATAGCGAGCCGCTTGATCCAAGACAGACGCCCGCTTGCAGCCGCACCACATGGTGATCAGACGCTGCTGTTTGAACCCCCCAGCAAGCCCTTAAACCGATTATGTCGGAGTGGCCTTACCAGGTTGTCGCCTTCTCACGTTTAGCTCACCACCAAACGGGTGTTCGGTGGTTACCCAGAGGATACTTGGGCGCAAAGCCCGGAAGTAGTGAGCTGCTTGAACCGCATGCAAAAGAATGGCTCTGGCCATTCCCAGGTGAATGGCGATCAGAAACTTTCCCCACTTGCGTGGACTTCTGCACACGGCTCCATCCGCCTTTTCCATTGACAAGGATGATATTGCAAATTCTGGCCACACTGCCAGTCAGTAATGCTTCTCCAGAAAGAGGTTTTTCTACCCTTCGGCGATTAACAACATGGTTACGAACAACTATGACTGAAGAGAGGCTAATTGCTTTAGCACTTTTACCCGTACATTATGAAAGATACGCAAAAAATCGAAATTTGATTTTGTAATATAGAGTTGTATCATAACAGCTGGACGCTACTTTATGAAAAATAATACGAGTAATGTATACCATTCAAAAACATCTTTGTAACAAAACTACATATTTAATCTATCGACGAATAGATTGAAATGTACTTAATTTCAATAAAGATAAATGTTCATCTCTTTTTTCCTTTTTTTCATTGCTCCAATAAATATTGATTCAAGATAACTCCACTTAGTTTAAAGACACAAGTGGAACTCGCTTATTAGAAAGAACTAGTTTCTACCTTTGAGCTGTATAAAATCATTTCTTGATTGCTCTTTGTTCAAATCCTTTCAATTAGTTGAGCTAACTTGAGTGCTTAAAGATAAGTTCGTTACGTTTATTCGTAATTATGTCAAAATGGTGCTCTGAAAATAATCATTCATTTATATTACTGACTTCCATGGCAATTTGGATTTTGAGCTTTCGGCCATGATCGCCCCTGAATAGTGAGAGCCTGCTTGACCTATATCAGATCGAACTTCGGTTTGAAAACATAAGCTGTCGAAGGAACAGATTGAATACCTTACTTCTCCAACTATATTTCACGGTAGTGGTGTCGGGCGCGCGATTGCTTAATTGTAACATACGAAAGTGGCACAGATGCGGGTTGAAAACACGGCCTTCTAAGCGCCTGGTCCACTTGACATATACCAGAAGGAGCAGATTGGAGGCACGGCCTCTCCACTTCATTACCTTGTAATTGAAGACATCGGGCGAATAATTCCTTGATTGAGAAAGTACGTAAGTATCATAGATGCCGACTGGAAACACGGCCATTCCAACGGCCTAGCTGCAAATGAACTAATCAGACAAAAAAAAAAAGAGTAGATGTAGTTGATTGATTACATGCCTATGCAGTTAAATTCATACACTTTTGGTTGTTGGACAAGAACGACTTTCCTTCAATAACACTCCAGACTAGAAGAATGAAAATCTAACAGAAGATCCCCAGCTAAGAACTGAATTTTAAGTACAGGAACGCTAATGTTCAATACTTCTGAAAATTAGATATTTTAATTTTGCGCCAATTTCAGGCTAACAAAGTGCAACTTTTAGGTAATTTATATTATTATATCGAAGCAAATCGTATAGCAAAAAAGTTCGAAATATTCAGACGGATTTTTTAACCACTGAAAAGTTGCACTTTAGTGTGGTAGTATATAATAGACAAAACTAAAGTTTCTGTTTCTTAAATTTAAGTATATAAAAAATTTTGACTAAATTAAAAGTTCGGCAGTAGCCAAAAAGACCAAACTAGCATAGCTAACAATAAGAAAACTATTTATAAAATATCTATTTTGCATTCAAAAACATGTACTTATATTTTTGTTGTAAACCGGAACCCAAACCGAAATAAATGTAGAAGAACGAGACCAAAATTGAAACCTTTTACAAAGCAGAAACTAGAACTAAATGTTGAAGAACGAAAACTGAACTGAAACCGAAACATAAACTGAAAACAATGCTGAAGAACGACACCGAAACTGAAACCTTTTACAAAAGCTAACGCGATATAAATGGTGAAGAGTAAAACGGGATCCGACACCGAAACATGTTACAAAATCTAATCGCCATTTTAATCGGTTTTACACCTTGATTTATATTACTCTCAAATGACTTAATTTTTAAAACGTGTCAATTCTCAGTATGCTTAGTTATGAAACGAAATAAATGAGTAAAGACATATAACGAATATAAATTTGTAGACCACAAAATTCTAGTAGAAAAAACTTTATATATGTATTTTTAAATGGAAGAAACCCGAAGACGAATAAAATAAAATTCTAAAAAGTCAACTAGATTTTTAAGAATTAATATTTGTAGATATTATGAATTTTATTCTATTTGATTACTCTCCGTTCCATCCTTATCTTTGCTGTGCCTTTCCTTCAGTATATTTTAATGTACAAAATTCTGAATATCCGTATTTTGACAGATATCGATAATTCTGTTTACTTTAAACCATCTCACAAAATATTACAACTCTAATATGTACCATTAAAAGAATAAAGCAGAGGCAATTATGATGAAAGTACCACCTTGCTTTTTTATATTAGTAAACTAAAAAACCTTCTCCTGTGAAATTTCATTTTTGTTGGTTACACTAAAGTTGCTGCTAGGGCTTGATATTATTCAACTTGAATAATCATCTGTTTTGTTTTTTGTAAAATCTGTATGATGAACTAGGTTTACATATTTGCTCATGTTTTATGTTGTTATGTTTCAACAAAGCAACTCTTCGTTCTCTTAGGAGAGCCGTTCACACACATAGCATGCCAGCGAAGAATACAATAACAGCACTGTAGTTTGAATACATGTTTGGCATTTGCAGTGGTGTCATTTTCATAGTGATTTTTCGATATTATAAATAAATCAAAAATTTGATGGTCTACAAAATTAATTTTCAGTTTCTGATTAAAAATTGTTTGCAAAATTGGACTCTGAAAACGAAATTCGTTGAGAAACATATTGAAATTTAAATTATAGTATGTAAATAATTAAGCCGAGTAAATACTTATTACGCTCCCTGTATATGTGTAACCAATAACTTGCTTGAGTCATTGGATTTCAGATTTCTTCTTCTTATGCTTTTTCCCTTTTTCATTTTGACTTATTATGTATTATTATTCAACTTGATTACTTTCTGACACGATACACCGTCGTATAGGTGGCACGCAATTAGTAAATGGTGTTGAGTGTGGCATGCCACAACATACTTATACACGAATATATTTCGGCACACGCCCACTGGATTGCCCCCAAATGTAAAAGTGCATTTTTTTGCTTTATTGGCATTTTAAGGAAAATGTTTATGCGAAAATTATAATTTTCACAATTTTTTCAGCGCTTTGTTGGTGGTACGGCCGGTGGACTGTTGGTGTTGCACTAGGAAGTCATTATTAAAGTGTTAAAACCAATTTCGTTTGTTTTTAATACCGTTCATGAACATGAAAGTATATGAAAGGCTGGGAGTAAAAAGTTAACTTATTTTTTATGAAAGTAAAAGGGACACTTATAAAATGATTAATAGAAAGGGGTAGAACAAGAATTGTTCAGTAAAAGTAAGATACATTTTAATGAACAATTTTAGTTTCCCCTTTATATTAAACAGTTATTTTCTTTTTTACTTACATGAAAAATAAGTTTAATTTTTAGAAGAAAAGAAAAAATATCCATCCATAAGTGTACTGAAATAATTAGAGCTCCAAGCTATGTCGAGTAAGCGATGTTCTTTTTTTCGCTCATCGGTGCGTCTGGTGGAACGCAGTTCTTCAATTTTTGATATTTTAAAATATGCTGGAACCTGCAGAATTAAATTTTTTTGATATTTTCAGTAACTTCAATAAAAATGGCACAAAGTTTTCTAGTAAAATCATTTAGATTGAAGCTTTATATAGTATAGATCTCACGCAACTGATTATTCAGATATAACGTTTGGAGAGATTTTCGAAAAACTCATAAAACGTGTTGCCCTATTCGATATAGGTCTCGTATAGCCCATTCACCAAGGATGACTTTCTTCAAACCTCCCTTAAAGTGAGGAAATAAGTAACATCAATACTTTTCCTATACTCACGAAAGGTATAAGGTCGTCCTCACAGTCGAAGACAGTGCAGTCCCTTACTTGTCTTTTATTGTTTTAATGTCTTTGGGGTGTTACTGGCATACTTAATAAACTGTAATAAATTATGCATACATTTTATGTTCATATTCACAGCTGCTTTAAAGGCTTGCAAGCTGAGCGCTTAAGCGAGTAAACCAGCTCCGCAGGCTAATCGCAAGTTCAAGTGAAGTGACCTGTGGTCTCTCAAAAGGCGAATTCTACAAAACTGAGAATTTAATTTGAAACGTGCAGTTAACGCACTTATTACATATTACGCGAAATTTATGCCGTTTTTTTATATAATAGGTAAGTAAGGTCAGTAAGCTTTAAGTGGCAGATTGTACCTCCCGTGCGTCACCGATTTTATAGTTAAAGTTCGTCTCCTCTTACTTATTTTGGCCACCCAACGAAAATTGGAATTCTTCTTTCCGAAAGGAACTTGTTACTCCTCACCCGCTAAATATGAAGCCCAAAGAAAGTTGCCACCCCAGGAGAGACGAGAGGAAACAATGGATTGGTGTGCGGCTGCCTCTCAGTCAAATAAGAAGTGCCAGGTTATATAAAAACCGATCTTTTAGTACGACAGTGTGTCAACGACGAGTCGTAAAATTGTTTCGCAGTACAGTCCCTACCTTTTGCAGGAGAAGTATGCTCGTGTGGACCCAAAGAGTTCGGCTGAGTGGCTGGTGTCAAAAGGATCTGCGAACATGCTTAGACGGCTATTAAACGCTTCCGCGAAATGGGCGAAGGAGGTAAGAAGGAGGGAGAGTACAAGTCATTTAAAGTTTTTCATCCTGTCTCTTTCCCTCTCTTTTGTATGCCATTATTTGTTTCACTATTGCTTACAAGAAAATATAACTAATATTGTTGAGCTCAGGTTCTTAATCGAATGGTTTGAGTACTGACAAAAAACGCTCCCCGAAAGTTTTGGGTAGTGTGTTGGCCTACCACACCGAAGTTCCAGATAAAGTGCCTGGGCAGGTAACATCAAAATGTTCAGACAAAGTTTTTTCGAAACGGGGTCACCCTTTGACAGTGGTCGAAAAAATTGCAAGTGTATTTCTACCATGAAAAATTCATTTGCCCGGGGGGTCGGAAAAAATGTAGGTCTCGCCAAAGCAGCACACCTTAAATTGGAAGAGAAGCTCAACCTTAAACTCCGACAAATTATTTTTAATTAGTTTGAAAAGTTTTAAGAACTATTCATTGCTATGTAATTAAATATTTACTTGGAAAATTTACTATAATTTAACAATTAACTGAAGAAAAAGTGATAAAGTGGCCAACAAGATTATTGTCACTATAAGTGAGAATGTCCAATTTGACTTTTTATCTATAAAATCACATTGAATTTAATATTCAAACGCAAGGTATGTATATAAATTAATTACCGAAAGTAATTACCCAACAAACAATCCAGCTTACTAAAAGCTTACAAAGCTTATTAATTTACAATTCTTATTTCAAGAAATTATTAGTTTTAAATACTAATAGTAAGTATCGGTTTTTATCAAAGTAAACGATTTTAAAAAACTGTATATGTCAGTAACCTTTCAATTCCCACTCAAGTATGTATTCAACAGACTACTTTTTCGCCTTCATTGGCTTAGTCTAAATTGCGATTTCATCAAACAGTTTATTAAAAAAACATGTTTGGAACCTGTTGAATAAAACATTTCAACTGCTGAGTAGAAGAACCCCCTACGCCCAAGTTCAACTCCTACACGCTTAACTCAACTGACTCCATTTTTGTTTTTAAAGGGTATACTTCAAACGAATTCTGAGATGAAATGTTTTTTAAAAATATTTTGAGATAGGGTGATCTTCCATCAGTTTGAAAAATATTTATGCACAAAATAGTTTACTAAAATGTTTCTTGGGTAAATATTAAGGTATATACAACTGTATGTATTTATGTAAAGGGTGTTTTTTTAGGGGTATAGAACTTCGAATTGAAATAAAACACAAGAAAATCGTTTTAAGGTCCATCAATTTGGCTTTATTGGAAGGATAATTTTATGCCATTAATGTTTAAATATGATTTCGGGCATGTGGCCGCCGCGGCTGGCTCGAATAAAGCCAATTCTACAGGTCCAATTTTCAACCACTTTTTCGAGCATATGGGGCCGTATGTCGGCAATAACGCCACGAATGTTGGCTTCCAATTCCCCTAACGTTTCTGGTTTGTTGGTGTAGACGAGCGACTTCCCATATCCCCAAAGAAAATAATCCAATGGTGTCAAATCACACGACCTTGGTGGCCAATTGACAGGTCCATTCCGCGAAATTATGCGCTCATCGAATGTTTCCTTCAATAAATCGATTGTGACGTGCGCTGTGTGGCATGTAGCGCCGTCTTGTTGGAACCACAACTCATCCACATTCATGCCATCCAATTCGGGAACAAAATAGTCGGTTATCATGGCTCTATACCGGTCTCCATTAACGGTAGCTGCCTCTCCAGCATTATTGCGGAAGAAGTATGGCCCAATGACTCCACCAGCCCATAGAGCACACCAAACAGTCAGTTTTTGTGGATGTAATGGCGTTTCAAGGGTCTCATGTGGATTCTCTTCACTCCAAATGCGGCAATTTTGCTTGTTGACGTAGCCATTCAACCAAAAATGAGCCTCATCACTGAACAAAATTTTGCGATGAAAATCAGCATCGAAATCAATCTCATTTTCGGCCCATACACCAAAATCACGACGCATTGCATGGTCTCGCGGCTTTAATTCTTGCACAAGCTGGATCTTGTAAGGTCGCAAGCCAAGATCTTTGCGCAAAATCTTCCATAAAGTTGATGGACAAAGCTCCAATTGCTGTGCACGGTGGCGAATCGATTCATTCGGGTCCTCTTCAACACTTTGCTCTACAGCGGCAATTGTTTCTTCGGTGCGCACTGTTCGACGTCTCTGCGGATGCGTATTATCACATAGAGTAAACGTAGTGCGAAAACGATCCATGGTTAACCGAATTAATTGCTCTGATGGACGATTATGTCGACCATAAAATGGACGGAGCTCACGGTAAACTTCGCGAACTGAACCATTATTTTCGAAATAAATTTGCACGATTTGCAAGCGTTGTTCTTTTGTCAACCTGTTCATAATGAAATGGCAAACCAAACTGAACATAAATGACATTAGAGTTGCCAGATTTGACCACAAAATGCCAGTTTTATCTCTATTCGAAAAACAAACCTGTAAAAAAAACACCCTATAAATGATTCTGTAAGTGTGTTTGTTTTCGAAATGCAAAGTGTTGGGCCATAAAGAAACACCCAAAGGCGTGACGTTGGAAAATAAGTTTTAATAAAAAAAAATTAATATACTGCCACATAAAAACTATGTTGCATTAAAGAGTGCTATGTATTGTACGTACACTGTCGATCAAACGAATAGGTTCACCAACTGGTGTTGCTATTATATCGCCTCCCAGACGAATACTCTTTTTTGAGACTACTTTTTGTTGCTTTGGACCGCGTAAGCATAATAAAAACATAATCGAGTAGAAGATTAATCAAGGTTTTGCTGAACCATTTTTATTTTGGAAATTATTATTCTTAACAATTCAATTATGTGTGGTTTGATCGAATAAAAAAGCTTCTGTAAAATATTTTATCTAAACACACTTGTTGTTGGTTTTTGTTGTTGGAGCACGCGGTTATGTACAATAACTATCTTCTAAAAATAGAAAGAAGAATATACAAAAACAAAGTCCAGCATACATAATTTACATATAGACAGAATGTCTAAAATATTGTGTATACCGTTGGCAAGACAGCAAACAACAATTAGAGGAAAACTTGAATTAAGCAGCTTGCAAAACTACACGCAGCATAGCCTATGGGTTAGGCAGCTGCGCTTGCAATCAGACTGAGTGGGTTCGATTCTCCACAAGTTCCTTTGAAATAGCAAAACTATACGAATTAGTCTGACGAGAAATCGTGGCTGTTTTCGAAATAGTATTATAACTATAGCCTGTATATATTTGTTTCTTTCAATTTTTCCTCTAATCAAAAATAAAAATAATTAACCAAGAATTATTATCAACTGGTCTTGAGCTCGTTAAACTTACAAGAATATGTAACCACACTTATATTATTTACATTCACTTTTCTCACCCAAATAAGATTTTAAATTGCGAAAATCTTGGAACCTATTTATTCAATCGGCAGTGTACTCGTATATACAGTGCAACAAAATGGCGGATTTAGATTGTAGATATGACGACCTAAAGTAACCATTGCGGCATCTTTTATAAATGGAAAATTTCTTCTTTCCTATTCGGTCTAACACAAATTCACACTAAATGAAGATTAACATTTTTATTACTTCAAGTCACTCCAGATTTGTTGTTGTGAATAAAAAAAGTAATTAAAGTGGATATAAATAAATTTAATCTCCCCACATAGAAATACGTTGCCTTCCATTAGACATTTTTTCGGTTCAGCCACATTAACAACGCTCAGGGCTCTGGTAATTAGAAGTTTCAAAAGCGTCTATTGTTTGTACTCTTTGGGAAACTACTGTTTTGAATTCCATGTAAGCGTCTTTCTTTACAAAGAATGCTATTTACGAGATTAATTTTTAGCTTGAAGTATTATATGCAAGATTTCTTATAAATAAGTTTTTTTAAATGTTCTAATTAACAATAAATGTTTATTGTACCCAACTCTTGAGAAAAGTATTTGGCAAAGGCGCTGTACTCGGTTGAGTTTTTCAGTAGCTGACACATAATTATTCCTTGTAATTGTGCGTAAAAGTGAGCGGCATACTTCAAACGCAAAAGCATTCATTGCTACTTTTAACGAACTTGCGAGCTTTGCGACTTCCTTGAATCTCATGAACGATCTTTATTTAATAGCCTTCATGAGTATGAAATGGTATAATAAGTTTGTTCCAATGCTTTTAAGTATGAGAAAAAAGAAGAGATAGACCCACCCATAAATATACCGAAAGGATCAGGACGATAATGTAGTATTGATTTGCCTTTGCACTCCTCTCCTAACACAATTTAAAATGGGCGTAGCATCACCCACTTTTGAAGAAATCTTTTCAGATCCACTTCCACTTTGATATAAAAGATATTTTACAGGATCAAACAAACATAAAAGTAGATAATTCTGTTAAAAATTATTTTATGTCAACTCAATTTAATTCAAATATGTCATTGTAAGAAAATATATGAAAAATATACACGGCTGAAAATTTGAGCCAAATTTTAAACCATTCGCCGGCTTAAGCAATTGTTATACTTTTTTGGAATAAATTCCAAATCTTCCAATTACCTACACCAATTTTAAATTTATTGCGGTTTAGATTTAAATTTTTTTTTTTTCATTTATTTTTGCAAGTTTTTCAAGTCTTTGAATTTTCTCTAAACAATTTTGTGTGTTGGATAAAGCGACGACTCTGATGCAGGAATAGTCGGTTCGAATCCTGCCAACTGATACAAATGTTTTTTATGTTTTTTTAATTGTTAAATATTTTTGGTTTAAAATTGAAACTGGTTTCTTCACTCTCATTTTCTCGAAAACTGACACAATATAAATTATAAATAAAATTTGGTTTGGACTTATATGTAGCCCAGAAAAGTTTAGAATTTAGACTAAAGTTTTTAGTCGTGTACTTTTCGGAAATAGAAAATCGCCCACTTTTGGAATATATAGTATCAAAAAAGCGCTTCAGTAAATTTTGAAAAGCGATATCTGTAAACCTTTAAAAAGAGTTGCACAATTTAAATTTTGCAAAAAGAATAACCTGGTAAACTATATTCAGTCATGTCAAAATAAATTTTAAGTGGGCGTGGCACCCCTTATGTTTTAACTCGGAATTCTTACTTGTACTTGATTTAATGGGAAAGATATATATCTCTTTTTTCATGAAAATTGGTGGACGCGTTTTATAGTAACTGTAACCATTAAACCAAAAAGTATACCAATAGGTTGATAACGATGGCCACTTTCCATGTAAAGCTATAAGAGAATAAAGCTGAGAGATACAGATGAACTCTATCACAGTAGATTTGAAATAATTACCGCTGATGAGAAGTCTCTCTAAAGCTAGCGACCAGCGAACCTGAATAAAAGTCATTACTCAGATATCCATGACTGCTTTCAAGCTGAAGTCGAAAATGTTTTAGTTTAACGAGATTACCTGTGTTGAGCCATATTATTGTCCAACAAAACACATCCTTGAAATAAAAGTGTAGCCTATCACACACAAACAACAACTCACATGCTCAATGTGAAGCGTTTGTTGATGATGATTTCTTGAGCCGATAATAAAGACGACTTCGCTTTGGACATTTGAAGTTTGTAATCACGCGAAAATGTTGTAAGTAAACGGCAGGATCCAACAGAAGTAGTCAATGGCAAGAAGAAGCATGTTACAAATGTTATCGCTTATTTCATAGACATTGTTAGTGTTTTATATGCATGTTCAAGTGGTTGTTATTGTTCTACATCTAACAAGCTGCTTTCATACGAGATCTATTTCTTAAGCTGTGCGAGTAGATTGCAGATCAGGGATGCCCAAGTTATGGCATCACTTTGGCTCTCAGCAAGAAATGAGCTGTTTGAAATGGGTTCCAATTTGGTGTTTATGACCTATTCAAGAACATAATTGTTCTGAACACTGAATGCTTCAACACTATTACTTACGTAGTTTCTAATATAACCTTAGTTTTATTCTCAAACGGATAATAAGTAAGTTTGCATAGTTATTTTCCAAAAAGTGTTGCTTTTTTGTTGTGTTTCTGGATTTGGTAATGTTAGATGGAAAATTAAAAAAAAATTGTTTATATTATTTCTGTGAAGTTTCGTGATAGGTGTTATGTGACACCTCAATTCGGGGCGCTAAGCACATATGCATGATTTTAACTGAACTGTATGTGCATATTGGTAAGTTTTGTGGGGTTTCCATAACTAAAACGAATTATTCAGGATAAGTGTAGCTCATAATAACTGGACATATCAGACTAGGAAGACCTAATAGGAGCAGTTACGAAAATGGCAAAGTCATCTAATTATATCTAGTGCAACTCAAGTAAAATGTGTCGAATATAAAAATTTCACCAAAAAGTATCGAAAATGTGATGTTGGTTGTCACAGCAACTGTTTTAAGTGGAACCTGAACTGAATTTTCAATTTTCCTAAATAAAACTGATATCATAATTTTTATTAACTTAGCCACTTAAAACATTTTCAATGCTTTGTGGCATTTTCTCAAACTATACGAGAGATATAAATAAAAGCCCCAAAGAACTTGGTCATTGGGGTCTCATAGGAAACCACTGTTGCTTTCTTCCCCTCAAAACTTTTTTGCAAAAAAGCTAGGATTATATGGGTTAAACCAGAAATGTTTTAAATTAAAGAAGGAAGAAATTAAAAGTTTATGTAGATTGAACCGTTTCGAAGTCACTACAAAAAGTTTAGAAAATTAAAAAAATTCCTTTTTTTGCTCCTGAAATAAATGAAATGAAAAAAAAAAAATTTATTAAATGAAGGATAAAACATCGGCTTTTAGGCCTTTACATTTTGTTTGAAAGTTTTCAATCACTTACCTGAAATAGAACTATAAATCAGAACTCGCGTAGTTATTGTTTTACTCAAAGATAATTGATTATTCATTTCTCTACAAACAAATCAATGAATATAAAAAAACCGGGTTATGTTAAATTGATAAACCTCGAAGAATGTGAATTAGTTTAAAATGTTTATACACTGAAATGGTCGGATTAATCAGGTTGTGTTTAATCAGTTTACCATATAATCAAGTCAATAAGATTATAATTGATTGAAGTGTTATTAATCGGGAAATTAATCTGTTTAAATATTTGTAATGATTAATCTCTGAATAATTTATTAGTTTGTGCGTTGCAATTTAAAAATAACATTTATTTTGTGAACCAACAATTAAATTTAATAAGCTCAAGGACAGGAGTAAAAACTTGTATGAAACTTATTTATGTTTACTTTAATTGTTGCCCGATAAAAATGAATAGAAATAAGAGTTGAGCTGAAAGGCCATCATTCTGATAACCTGATCGTAGACAGAATGTAACAAATTTCTCTCACGAAGTAGTCTAGCAGCTTCCGAAAAGGATCTCTTGTGTTTTGCTGCATCTTAGTTCAGTATGCAAGAATTTTGGATAAATATTTTTGTCATTCCGGGAACGATGTTGTTGTAAAGTTTATATAGATGTTGTCATTTGGCTCCGTTAAGTTAATTTTATGAGCACCCCTGCTCTGGATCTCTTGACTACTAGCCCCACATTTGCAACTATTTCAAATACAATTTCTTGTTCTTGTTTTTGTTATTTATGGTAAGTAGTGATGTGCAGCGATCTGAATTTAGTATTTGGACCATAAATAAGCTCATATGCATCTGGATTGAGTTGACTGCTTACTCGACGGTTCCTCACTTGACTTCACCCCACTTTACTTTGGTGCTTTTGAGGTGAAGTAAATTCACTTACATACATATCAGCTGCAACAACGACAACCACAACAACAGCGAGCAACAATAGAAACAGGTAAAATGGACATGAGTGCTGCTGAGTTAAGATCAACTAAATACTCGCTGCTTTTATTGTCTACATTTTGTTGTTGTGTTGTTGTCGTGAAAGCTTCTGTTATTGTCAGCAACATCATCAGCGATGGTCGCGAGCGCGTTTCTATTACTTAAGTTGCAGCTACTAAACGAGCTCATAGATTGCATTCGTAGTTCTCTTTTTGCTTTTGTCGATATTTGCATTTAAATTTTTGCATTGCATTTTTTATAATTTTTAGTTGTTGTTTTTGCATATAGCTAGTGTATTGCAAATGTTTTCTTGCTGCTACCGTCTAACAATGAGTGGCTAGATGTTAGCTCTGTTATGTATTGTTGCTGTAACTCTCTTGCTTACAACTTAACTATTGTCGTTGGTATAAACAACAAAAACAACAACTAGTAAAGCAAACATTAACTATAAACTATTCAAGTTTAGTGGTTTTCCGTGAGTAACACTGTACTAGCTCCATAAAGCAATCAACAATGCGGTTCACAGAAGCGGTATTAGATTTTAATCATAGCGTATGCGCATTGCATTTATAGCAAAACATTTTTATTCTTGGACAATTTAATACTTTTTGCTCAATTAAGGCGTACTTTGTTCACTGGAAGTGTATCTACATCGATAGTTCAATTACTCGGAATTGTTGCTGCACTTGACTCTTGTTCTTTAGCGATTATTTTGTGAGGCCGTCGTAGAATTAAACAGATTGGCTTCGGTTAGAAATGGTCCCGAACTGAATATAGAAAGGTCCCTACATGTTCCCAAAAATAAAAAGACATTTCTTGTTCACATTTCGTCGATATCCCTGCAACCGGTGGAGACCTCGAAAATACACCAAACTGTGTAAAGCCCTGGTTAGTAACTTTCGCTGCAAGCGATTTGTAGAATATTTACTTCTTAAACCTTCTTAATAAATAAATGCATATTTTGCGTGTAATATAGGGTGTTTTTTTACAGGTTTGTTTTTCGAATAGAGATAAAAGTGGCATTTTGTGGTCAAATCTGGCAACTCTAATGTCATTTATGTTCAATTTGGTTTGCCATTTCATCATGAACAGGTTGACAAAAGAACAACGCTTGCAAATCGTGCAAATTTATTTCGAAAATAATGGTTCAGTTCGCGAAGTTTACCGTGAGCTCCGTCCATTTTATGGTCGACATAATCGTCCATCAGAGCAATTAATTCGGTTAACCATGGATAGTTTTCGCACTACGTTTACTCCATGTGATAATACGCATCCGCAGAGACGTCGAACAGTGCGCACCGAAGAAACAATTGCCGCTGTAGAGCAAAGTGTTGAAGAGGACCCGAATGAATCGATTCGCCACCGTGCACAGCAATTGGAGCTTTGTCCATCAACTTTATGGAAGATTTTGCGCAAAGATCTTGGCTTGCGACCTTACAAGATCCAGCTTGTGCAAGAATTAAAGCCGCGAGACCATGCAATGCGTCGTGATTTTGGTGTATGGGCCGAAAATGAGATTGATTTCGATGCTGATTTTCATCGCAAAATTTTGTTCAGTGATGAGGCTCATTTTTGGTTGAATGGCTACGTCAACAAGCAAAATTGCCGCATTTGGAGTGAAGAGAATCCACATGAGACCCTTGAAACGCCATTACATCCACAAAAACTGACTGTTTGGTGTGCTCTATGGGCTGGTGGAGTCATTGGGCCATACTTCTTCCGCAATAATGCTGGAGAGGCAGCTACCGTTAATGGAGACCGGTATAGAGCCATGATAACCGACTATTTTGTTCCCGAATTGGATGGCATGAATGTGGATGAGTTGTGGTTCCAACAAGACGGCGCTACATGCCACACAGCGCACGTCACAATCGATTTATTGAAGGAAACATTCGATGAGCGCATAATTTCGCGGAATGGACCTGTCAATTGGCCACCAAGGTCGTGTGATTTGACACCATTGGATTATTTTCTTTGGGGATATGTGAAGTCGCTCGTCTACACCAACAAACCAGAAACGTTAGGGGAATTGGAAGCCAACATTCGTGGCGTTATTGCCGACATACGGCCCCATATGCTCGAAAAAGTGGTTGAAAATTGGACCTGTAGAATTGGCTTTATTCGAGCCAGCCGCGGCGGCCACATGCCCGAAATCATATTTAAACATTAATGGCATAAAATTATCCTTCCAATAAAGCTAAATTGATGGACCTTTAAACGATTTTCTTGTGTTTTATTTCAATTCGAAGTTCTATACCCCTAAAAAAAACACCCTGTATTAGCAGATGAACGACCAAAATGAACGTTCGCGAAGAACTCACTTCATTTAAGACCTCACATACATTGATTAGTGAGTGTGAATGGGAGTGAATGTGTCCAAACTGTTTTAAACCAACCAGCCTTCCATATTTCACTTGAAAGTAATGGATCGCTTGGATTGAGTGATATGTACGGAATACTGCAGCAGTTATCGGCAACGAAGCATGCCTATTGTAAAGGTAGGTCGGATGAAACGGCTCGCCTATCGGTTATCAAATTTCTTTTCTATAGGGTAGTGGTCTGGTGGGCAACACTGGACACTGTCTCCACTGTAAGGAGGATGAAAATCACACAACGAATCACACTCTATAAGGCTTCGCGATGAGAGATATTTTATCGCAAATCATGAGCACGCCAGCAGACTAACTAGCTTTCGACTTTATCTTGTTGACGAACGGACGGGAATTTTGTGCCCGGAGTATTCTGTCAGCTGCTTGAACTCAGCCGAAATGTAGGCTCCTGTATTGTGGATGGATGCTGGCCAAAGTTTTAACTGTCAGAGAGTTCTTAAAATAAATAAGTAACTAAACCGCTGACTCAGTGAGGTGCAGGGTTGTCAGGGAATGCCTGTCATCGCTCTCGATTATTTCTAACTTCTTTGAAATCAAAATGATGTAGGTACCGGGGCATGGCGACATACCAGGAAATTGCCAAGCAGATCTCTATGACGTAATAGGTAACATGCAGTGCAGATGAACATATTAGACAACCCCAATAGTGCAAGCTGTATGAAGGATTACAAGGTGGAATCATCGAGTCAACTTATGCTTTACTACACAGCCTTTGCCAGGGCAAAGTGGAAATATCTTAGCCCGGTTATATATGACTCTTCAGAGGAAACATAGGAGACCGATTAATTTGTGTGAAAATATCCAGGCAGTGGAAAAGTTTATTCCTAGTAAACTCCGGAGTCTCTTTACATGCACGGTTTGGTTTTCTAGATCGGACTTGGTAGGCTTACACCTTTTCCTTTTGTTGTGGGTAGAAAAAAGTCTGCCCGATGATTAAGAGCTGGGGAACCAAGGATTTCGATTATAGTTTGATTACCTATGATTACGATTACTGGAATTGTAATCATAAAAATTTTACAGTTTTCGATTACGATTACTTTAAAATTCATAGAATTATAATTACAGTAACCGTAATCATAAATATTTCAATTACGATTACAGTAATTGTGTTCGCCTAAATTGTACGATTGCGATTAATGTAATCGTAATCTAACAAAAACATAATTAGGATAACTGTAATCGTAATCGTATGAATATAGGGATTACATTTACAGTAATCGTAATTGAAATGGAATCGTAGTCCTAAGTTCCCCAGCTCTGGTTAATCCTAACGGTTCTTTGTCATATGTGGACCCGTTGCGAAGAACCTTCGGCGTCTAATCTTGGGAATAATTTGCTAAACCACTTTAAAGCTTTCTGTTGTTGTTGTTAGAGTACTTTTGTCCCACGCAGTCTAAACTTCCATTCATCGGTGCGGATTAACGAGGGTTATACTTATCCACAAATCTTGGTCGAACCTATAACCGTCTTTCATGGTTAAATTTAAAACAATCACACCTTAATGAATGCTTTTTGGCATGCCCTAGTATAGCTACAGAAAAAAAGAAATAAAAGAACTCGAAAAAACTCACTTCCACTTTTAATTGCTTTTCATGCCATTTGTTGAACCCAAAATGGTTGCCCTTCCAGTGATTACACAAAGAGCATTTACAGCAAAATGATGGTTACGAACGAAATGAAATCATCAACAAGTGCCTGAGGGCGCTGATTTTATTTTAGAGGTGGAAAGCAAGAGCAACAAACGTTCTGCAACAACGCGGACATGATTTTATGCGTGTCCTTCACCAAAAAAGATGTTCTAAAAAAAATAAAGCTCGTACCTTGTTTCCTCACGAAAACAACAACAGTATAAAACATACAAATAAAAAAAAAGGAATTTATGTGTCCGACTCAATCTCAAAATAATTGCACAACCAGAGGCGTTGCAACAAACGACGGCTGGCTGGCTCGTTGGCTGCAGATACGATAATTAAGGAAGGAAAGAAGTTAGATCGTCTCATGGCGCATTATGTGGCAAGTAAGAGTTCCATTCGTGGCAAGAAGATGGCAAAAGGTAGTAAAGGGATTTTACTTGTGTATGTGTGTATAACACTAAATGTTGCTGCAACATACTTCAGTTGTACACGCACGAAGTTGCAGCCAATTTGATGGAGTGGTTAATGAGGATTGCTCCATTAGTGCAGCAGAGTTGAACAAGTGACAGGATCCACATATTCATATACGTGAGCTTGCATACATATGTATGTCTGCACGCACCGCCATTATTACTATAAAATTGTTTTTTTTTTTTTTGTTTTTATTGCGCATGCGTGCGTCGCTGTGGTAACGAAATGACTTCCCATCCTAGCAGCCAACACCACCTTGAACACATGTCAAAATGAATAAAAAAAAAAAACTAGCAAAAGCGGAGAAATTTTTTATTTTGGCCTGGATGTGCTACTCTGCGTCTGTCTACGATTTCTTCTTATAGCACATACGGTAAAAGGGGGCATATTTAACACCTTTTTGCTGAGGTAATATTTCAAAAACACAATTGTACCATTTTAAAATGCAAGCTTGCTTTTTTGATCATAAATTTCTAACTTTGTTTAAAATGTAAACTATTATATTTTTCGATATAATGAATCCTAGTAATTAGGAAAAATAGAAAAAAGTTATAGTTGTCAGGATACGTTCGGAAATATTCAATGATTTGAAAAAGCTTTCAGTAATAAAAAAATAATTAACAGGGTTGGAAGTTTAAGTTCGAGT
Source organism: Merzomyia westermanni (assembly GCA_949987695.1). NCBI lineage: Eukaryota > Metazoa > Arthropoda > Insecta > Diptera > Tephritidae > Merzomyia > Merzomyia westermanni. The sequence continues at coordinate 65,004,515 of OX465293.1, forward strand.
GAAACCGAACATTATACATATATCTTGTAGTTATCTATTATATTCCACTTTATGCAGGACTTTAAAATAAAGAAACAGCAGAAAAGATATTTAAGTTCCATTTTGCAGTGTGTACTAAATACTTGACCGGATATTTTGTTTGTTTTCTATCCAATTTGCCAAACTTTTGGCAGGAATATGCTAGATACAAATCAAAAGCAGGTTACCACATCGTTGCAACATCGTGGTAAAATAACGAGAAATCGCCTTCGAAAATAGCAGAGTTTCTTTCAGAGTATGCACCGTTTATAAAAAAGTTCCGATTTCGGTTTCGGTTTTTGCAACATGTTTCTGTTTCTTTCCGGTTTCGGTTTAAAAATAAAAGAAAACGAGTATGTGAACAAAACAATTTATTAAGATTATTGCTTAACTACAAAATTCAAGTGCTTTAAAATACGTCTGTTTCTTGAGAATTTTTTCTGGCGGACATCTTGGACTTTCTCTGATATAATAACTCATATTTTTCATGCCATGTATGGATAAAATTTAACCACAATAAATTTTAAAAATTATAGCATTTTTTTATTAGAACAGTATAGAATATCCTTATGAATGAGCGGTATTCAAATACCTCTTTGCAGATTTTAAAAACTAAACAAAAAAAGTTGTTTTGATTACTTTTGATTATTTTTGTTTTTTTTGATTATTTTTGATTTTTTCAGTATTGTTGTAGAAGCACATAAATATGGACATTAACAATTCTGAAAAAAATCAAAAATAATCAAGAATTGTAAAAAACAAACAAAAGTAATCAAAACAACTTTTTTCCAATAATTAAAATTTTTTTTTGGATTTTTTTAATAATCGTAAAAACTCATGATTATTTTTTGAATTTTTCTAATCGTTATCAATTAATAATTGCCTATTCTTGAAAGATAATTAAAATAATCATTACTAATTAAAAAGCTGTCTTATTAATTGGTAACTAATTACTAAACAAATTTAATAGGTCTAGTCGAGTGTTTTGTTACCAGGGTACCATCTGGTAATAGAAAATATGTGTCCACAAATTGAAGTAAACTCAAACTCTTTTGAAACGGTGTCGGTTCCATACTTTTTCATATCACAATAACGGTTCGGTTTCGGTTTCGAAAAATCAATTTCTTTTAATCGGTTACGGTTTCGGTTTCAGTTCTTGGTGTTTGATCGATCTAAATATTAAAAGCATTAAAAAAATTGGGCGTGACTCTTCAGGGTCCTTCCATATAAAATTGAGCTTTCTCCTTGTCCGATTTTGCCCATTTTTCTCCAGCACATTTCTTGTAAAAATGGTAATTTGTTATGGTATCTTTAAGGGGGTTTCGTTTATGATGAATAATATTTGTAAATTAACTTAATCAAAGGTGCCACTCCCATTATAGAACATTTCCAAAAAAGTCAAATGGATGCGTTAAATTTAAACATAATTTGGTCCTTATAGATATATAACGTGAAGAACAATAATTTTTCTTAATATTTTCTAAAAATTTCGATTTGTATAAAGTAGGCGTGTACATTATTCGGCATCTCACATTTTAAATATCGATGGGGGATGAGTGCCAAGGAACCTGGTTACCAAATTTTACTAATATATCTCAACATTGCACTACTAGGTATACTGATATTGTGATCTGCTCGTATCTGCTGCTTAAACTTTTTGATTTAGTTTGAAGACTATTTTAAGATTTTAGGTTTTAGTTATGTTTTAAATCTAAACCAAAAGAAATTCGAAATCCGAGCAAATAATTGAAAGGTCTGACATTTACTATAAAAAAGTTTAAGAAATTTCTAAAAGCGATGAATATTTAAAAATTCAGGCTCACATTTTTAACTGCGTACTTCACGAAGGCCTAATTAAAATATACGCCAGCTTACCCTACATATGATATTTAGTGCACAACGGGCATGGTTGCGGCGGTCAGTGCTGTTTGGCACCCTTGGCTTGGTTCGGTTGAGTTGCGTATGTCGAAAGGTGTCTATTACCTGGCGTGATTGATGGCGTCTCATATATAATTTGAACATCTCTCAAGCCAAACACCTCTCGGTGGTGGTTGTTGTTTGGGTACTAGGTATGATATTTTTTATGTAGCCTTTGGCGGAGACTTGCAACCAAATTGGAGTGGTGCTTCAAAGTTGGTTCTTCTTAAAATGTGGTTAGTACTTCAGCCTTACGAATGCTTCTGACCAGGCAGAGATCTTCAGATCAGAAAAGTCTATACAGCTTATTAGTACAATGACTCATGGTACGAAGTCGACGTAATACATATGCTGCAAGAAGATTGTACTGGTCCAATGGTACAGGGGCGGGGGAAGAAATAAACCGCAAGGAAAATTGCAGATATGTAGAGCAACCTCGATGGGTTATTGCGCCGGTGCTCGTAAGCAGCAACCAACACATTGGCCTGGTGCAATTTTTTCTTGCATACAGTGACAGACCCTTCCACCGCGGTCTTCCTACCATATTGACACTGGTTTAACCCGACCAAGAGCTCTTTCATCAATAAAACTCCGCTTAAACGGCATCCATGAGTGAAGACTAAGTAGGTCGAAACCCCTGCGGGTTAGGGCCTTAGAATATGGCCGAGGTAGGCATACCGGTCGTAAGAGGCGACTAATATGCACAAAGGTAATGACGTGCAACTCGATGGTTGATCCACGGATATAATGCCTCTCACCTCTCATTACCCATCTTATTCTTCCTTACGGAAGGAGGGGTGACATGACCTAGAAGGTTTCACTGATCATAAATCGCTACTACGACAGTCGGGTAGTACCGCAAGGGAGTACCGGAGCGTACCGGGTTCAAATCCGGCCAAGGACCGTCAATTCGACAACACTCCGCAAAATCTTCGGGAAGCGTTTTTGTCATTACCACAACAACAACTAAGCAGGTCGAACAACTGTTATAATTACAACTGTAGTAGACTCACCTCATAATTCTCTATATTGGACCTTATATACTAGTTGCAAGATTTTCAGATGTGTCCTCCAACAAGTTTAATTAGAAACAGAGAGTTTCCAGGGCATTGTAAATGAGACTCTGAGTACTATATTCAGTCACTTTCAAACCAAATTTAGCTATAACATGTGAAACTTGTGGGATGCTTCAAAGATTAGGTATTTCCTTCGAAAGAAACCGTTCCCAAGCTAAATTAATTTTTGTTGCTCTGGCATCATCAAGCTAAGCTCTTGATTCTGGCTCTGTTAAGTGGAAATATTTTTGAGAACTATGAGGTTGATGTGCAGATATAGTCAAACTGGCAGCTACCTAGGACAATAATTTTTAACGGTGCCTTCAGTCTGGTGAATAGGTTCATCAATAGTCAAGCCCGGGCTTCTAAAAGAGCTATTTTGTAAGTAGCAGAAAGACTAGAAGAAAAGTAGGCTTTCTCTTTGAAGTACCCAAAATTCGAGAAGTCTTAAATGTCTGACATGCAGAAGGTCCGTATTCCAAATGATGCTGAATAGGGCCTAAGTCGTAGTGATAGTTGATATGCCTTCCCGTTATTTTGGAAATTAGCTACAAGCCCTTTTGGCTGATTTATTGAGTTAACATACATTAGCCATGTAGAATTTCCGCTCAACTATAGCCTTAGCCAATCTCGCTTACATATTCCCTTATAGAAGTGAGTATTTTATTATTTACTTAAAACGCACGTGTCCTGCTCTAAAACACACAAATAGATCCATACAATCATCTGCTATCACAAGACCACGACAACAAGAAAATCGAACAATTATTGTAGACCTTAAATAATTTGTGTTGTTAAACAGAAAAAATTACAATTGCATGATATTTTTTTTTTGTTTAACCACACAGAAGTCAAAAGAATAACAAGACAATAAAACAAGCCCCGGCGCAGTTGCATGCCACAAAACAGATTGCAACTGTGCAAACATGCAACACAACGCGTAAAGCAGATGAATGGCGAAAACAAGGCATTAGATGCGGTCGCAAAATATGGTGAAAGGCGCAAGAAAAAAAATTTCAAAAATAAAAACCAAAATTGGCACAAAAAACTTCCGCAATAAAGGCATAATAAGGCTAATAAGCATAATGGGGGCAGGCTGCTGGCCACAAATGACTGTGACGTTGCACTTTTGTAATTTTTTTTGTTTGGAATTTGTAATCAATAATACTCTTCGGTTTTGTTTTTACTTTGTACAAAGAAAAAATATATTGTCCTCTTGTTGTGTTTACTTGGATTATAAAGTTTTTTGTTTAGCACAGAAGTCAGGATTGATGTGTGCTAAGGTAATGCTAAGTCAGGTTTCTTTCAACCAAAAACTACATCAGTGTATATCAAATTCATAGCATCATTAGGGTGCTTCGTTTCAGTCGGCTATGTGTTTTCCTACCCCACAGACGAAATCTGTCCCTAAAAATATAAAAAATTTCAAACAAGGGGCAGTGCTTAATTTTAAGTACTCTGCAATTTAATTTAAAATTATGGACTATGAATAAAGCTTAAAAACCTTTGTGACATTTGGTCACAGGCTAAAGTTGCTCCTCTCAAAGAGCTTTTTTAATCAGAGTCGTCTGTTTAGAGAAAAATACAATGACTTGAAAAACTTTCAGAAATAAATGAAAAGAAATCAGGCGAATTTATACCAGGTGATATCACAGCGAATTTGTTGCTGTTACACACACATACTTCATGTGTTTTGTTTTTATTTTGGCGGCTTCTCCTTTCAGATTGCATATGATTTTTTTATTTTGAAAGAAGAAGCCACTGCTCATATGTTCTTATAAGATCACCTGTAAGTGAATTCGCCTTGAAAGAAATTTCTAAATTTTAGACGTATTTTGCAGTTGAGTTTTACGTCTAAACTACAATAAATTGAAAATTGGTGTAGGTAATTGAAAGGTTTGGAGTTTATTACAAAATTGTTTAAAAGATTGCTTAAGCCGACGAATGGTTTAAAATTTATGCTCAAAGTTTTAGCCGTGTATGAACTACCTCAGCAGTAACAAATTCAAAATTGATGTTTTCAGAAACTAAGAATTTAACAGCAAAACTGAATAGGAACTTTTTTGGAGAGATATCAACTTCCTAGTATTATTGATAGTTTTTGGGAAAATTCAATTGAGATTCTTGAGTTTTTAAAATAAGTTGGGCAGAAAAAAATATGACAAATCTTCAGGGGTCTAAAATAAATCGGGCCACACCCAAATGTTGAAGATTGTTAGGTATACCTAGTACAGGCACGCATACAAGGTATCGTGGTTTTACTCGCCCAACCGTAGTGCATGGCTAAAAATTTTTGCCTATATTTTAAACCATTCGTCGGTTTAGGAAATTTTTTCAACGTTTTTGTAATAAATTCCAACCCGTTAACTTACCTACACCAATTTTGAATTTATTGCGAAATAGATTCAAAAATGAACTGAAAAACGCGTCTAAATTTTTTAAATTTATTTTTGAAAGCTTTTTCAAGTCATTGATTTTTTTTATTGTTAAGACATTTCTGGTTTAAAATTTAAACTCTTCTCTTCACTTTCATTTTTTCGTAAGGTGGCATAATTTAAATTCTAAACCAAATTTGGTTAGGACATGGTGATATGTGGTCCAAAAAAGTTTTAAATTTAGGTTCAAATTTTTAGCCGTGTGCGTAACCGCATAAATGAATCGAGATAAATATTGACTTATGAATAACAAAGTGTCCAGGAGGAAAAGAGAAGTTTATGATTCCATATCCGTCGGTTCGTCTGTAAACAAGATAGCTGGAGCACATTTTGAGATATCTTATCAAAATTTGGTATGCCCACTTTTTATGTATCGTATATATTGGAAAATACAAATACAAACATTATTCAGTTAGTAATATACCTTTAAGGAACAAATTTGTTGTGTGCAATAAAATTAAGCCATGGGATTGATTTTTGATAAATTTAAAAATATTACAACGAATGTGCTGCAGAAAAATTTGTTAAGAATCACGCCCACATTTATATGCAAGATTTATAAACGGAACATAGAACAACATAATAAATGGTCGTAAACCGAAAATTGGTGTGAGGCGGCTCTGGTTGTTGATAGATATATCTTTTCTGTTATTTTTTTATTTCAGAGTAAAACAATAGTCACGCGTAAAGTGGAATACTATAATACATATATAATTTTCGGTTTCACCCTTATCTAAATAACTTATTAAAGAATCATGATCGTATAAGTAACTTTTGTTCATTCCTTTCCAAGATCCTTGCCAACGTGTGCCCAGTGTGATAGTATCGTAAGGCCTCGCCAACAATACAGGGATTGCTCGCTTTCTACAAAAATCCTAACGAACGTACTTGAAGAAGATTTTAAGTATTATAATTCACTTTTATTATGGCGTAACCAAAGAAAGAACTGTAACCAATTGAGTGGAAGCTGAGGAGTGGTTAAAAAATTACGAACTTAACAAACAAACACTGTACCCGAAAACTTTGAAACTTAACATGTGCCTGCATGCAAATTAATAAGTTTTCGTGTACGCAGTAGCTATTTACTTTAATGTACACATATGTGAGTATATATTTAGTTTTAATACTCGCTTATATGGTCGTACATGGATACATATATGTAGGTATGAGTATCCTTTGCCGCATGTCCTTTTTTATTATCTTGTTTTCCTGATTGTAATTTATTTTTATTGCTCGAACACTAATGTGCCATCACATGGCGGCTGTGGCCAATCGCTTTTCCTATCCATCTCTTAAAACACGCCTCTCACCCGTTTGCCATTACTGTACCAACACCTCTTCGGTTCATTACGGCCTTGAGTGTCCTTAGAATAGTAAACATCTGCCGTTGGGTTGTGTAACTCAATACATTACGCTTACATATAAACACAAATACATAGCTCAGGCATATATATATACATGTATAAACACGTGTTATAGCTATTAAGACAAAAACTATTGTCGCAGCAGTTTTTATTAATAATATATTTTTATTAGTTTCGATCCTCCATGACTGCAGTCTCCATATGTCGCTTGCTGCGTCTTTTTCCTTGCATCAACTTTTTGTTGTCATTTTGTTTTGCGCAATTGTTGTCATTACCTACCATTACTCTGACTTTCTATTTATTGCCTTAGTTTTTTCTCATTTCGGTTACGTTTCCTTATGGCTTTTGCCTTTTTCTGATTATTATCTATCCTTCAAAATGTCTTGCTTTTGCTGCTACGACTACTGTTAAGAACCATTTTTAAATTTTTTTCAAACCCGGGTTTCGTTTTGCCTTGTACATTTATAGACTGTTCTGTTTTTAAAATTTTGGAATTTAAGTGTATCTAGAAAACCTAGGTTTAAAAGCAATTGGAAGCTTCAAAATATTTGATATTTGCTGCACTTTCCGTAGTAGTAAGATGGGATCGCTATAAAAGAAACTTAAAAGGCCAAAGATCGGTGGTTTAGAAGCGTAGGAAATTGCACAAAAAACTACAACTTGTGAATAATATAGATTCTAGAATATGCAGAATTTAGTAACAAAAGTAATATTTTAGTAAAAATCTATGAAAAGGGGGCATAGTCGCTAGGCGACTATGTGTACTCTCTACAATCTTGAACCAAGATTGGCCATGAAATCATCCAGAAAACCATCCTGCAATCATCCCGCAAATAATCGCGAAATGGTCCCGAAAAGCCTCGTAAGCAATTCCGCAAAGTGGTCATGACAAGCGCCCTATCTCCTCCAGAAATGGCACAAAACTAGCTATATAAAACTTGAGACAAATCACCTAAGGGAATCTTAATTGAGTGAATACTGAAATAAATCAAAACTCTTATAAAATATACATTAATATACGCATAAACTATGGATATCATTTCTCGGGATCTCAAAATATCTAGTTTTTTATTCTTTAACTGGAAAGCCCGGCACGCTTCGCTGCGTCCCAAACCATATATAAGACTGACCCTGATTTTAATTATTATATTTCCGAAACCAGTTGAGATATGGAACTTAATCACATTGCTTATTGCAGCTCTCGTTAGCACCTTTCGTTTGATACCCAAACACTAAAACATGTTGGGTCAGCCTGGTCAGTATATTCGTCTATTCAGTCGAGTTATCAAAATAAGGAATATCTTAGATTTTAAGTTAGAGGTCTTGTAATACAAGTTGCATTTAAGCAGTTTTTGAGGGATAAGCACCCAAACATAAAGACAGACCACAGTTTTAAAAACTGTTTCTTTGGATTCTGATGGCTTAATAATTACCCCTTCTATAAATCTGACATGTACAGGCATCGACCTGTTGCTATTTTATAATATGTAGAGATGACAAAGTAATAATCGACATTTTATTCGTTATTCAAAATTTGTTGAGAGGGAAGTGTTACCGATAAGGCAAGTACTTTGCCTGAAGGAGTTCAGTACGCTCCGGCACTAGCACATTCAGGTACTAGCCCAAAAAAACTTTTTTAATTTTCCTGGACAACAAGTTTTGTTGCTTTTTTTTCATTCCTCTCATTAGCACATATTATTATAGCAATCTGGTGGCATGTTGCACGTAGTTCTTGATGACTTTTCTTTTCGTTTCCTTTTGCATTAGTGGTGCCTGACAATTGGCTCTTCCACAAATGTGTTTTATTGCGCTCTTAGTTATGTTTGATTACTTTTTGTTGGAAATTTTTCAGTTGTTATTGAAGTTGGACCTTATTGATGTTGTATAACTGCAATACTTCTGCTGTAATTAACAAAAAGACCGGTTATTAAAAAGAGAATTAGTGTGTTGGCTTACTATACAGTAGTTGCTGTATAGTTAACATGAAAGAGTTTTGAAAAAGGCGTCGCCCCACAGCTGTGATCGGCAACTCTACGAGGATATGCCTGCCATGAAATCTTCTCAACAAAAATTTCTCTGCTTCAGCAAATACGGTTCACAATCACCATACTAGAAAAATAGAACAAGCGAACCAAATATTGGAACAAAAGTTCAGCCTTAATCTTCTCAGAGGTATATCGCGCCAAATTATTATTAATATACAAGGTGGCGCAAAAGTAAGCTTCCGATGTTCAGCATATCGGTTGTGGCACGTGCAGTGTGTGCTGTTGCACCGTCTTGTTGGAACCACATGTTTTCCAATCCCAATTCATCAAGTTGCGGCAAAACGAACTCGTTGATCATTGCTCTGTAGCGCTCACCATTCACAGTAACCGTTTGGCCCCGACCGATTATTGGTCAAATAAATAGTCAGCAATATTCCGCGTTCTGGAGCAGTGTAGCGTAACATTGTTTATTAACGTGTATTTCGCATGTGTTTACTGACTTTAGGGGCCAATCGCAAAATTTATAACATTTTCTGATAGGAGGATTACTTTTGCGCCACCTTGTAGTATATTCTAGTACACCACCAGCAATAACAATTTATGTACAGGGTGTTTTTTTTACAGGTTTGTTTTTCGAATGGAGATAAAACTCTCATTTTGTGGTCAAATCTGGCAACTCTAATGTCATTTATGTTCAGTTTGGTTTGCCATTTCATCATGAACAGGTTGACAAAAGAACAACGCTTGCAAATCGTGCAAATTTATTTCGAAAATAATGGTTCAGTTCGCGAAGTTTACCGTGAGCTCCGTCCATTTTATGGTCGACATAATCGTCCATCAGAGCAATTAATTCGGTTAACCATGGATCGTTTTCGCACTACGTTTACTCTATGTGATAATACGCATCCGCAGAGACGTCGAACAGTGCGCACCGAAGAAACAATTGCCGCTGTAGAGCACAGTGTTGAAGAGGACCCGAATGAATCGATTCGCCACCGTGCACAGCAATTGGAGCTTTGTCCATCAACTTTATGGAAGATTTTGCGCAAAGATCTTGGCTTGCGACCTTACAAGATCCAGCTTGTGCAAGAATTAAAGCCGCGAGACCATGCAATGCGTCGTGATTTTGGTGTATGGGCCGAAAATGAGATTGATTTCGATGCTGATTTTCATCGCAAAATTTTGTTCAGTGATGAGGCTCATTTTTGGTTGAATGGCTACGTCAACAAGCAAAATTGCCGCATTTGGAGTGAAGAGAATCCACATGAGACCCTTGAAACGCCATTACATCCACAAAAACTGACTGTTTGGTGTGCTCTATGGGCTGGTGGAGTCATTGGGCCATACTTCTTCCGCAATAATGCTGGAGAGGCAGCTACCGTTAATGGAGACCGGTATAGAGCCATGATAACCGACTATTTTGTTCCCGACTTGGATGGCATGAATGTGGATGAGTTGTGGTTCCAACAAGACGGCGCTACATGCCACACAGCGCACGTCACAATCGATTTATTGAAGGAAACATTCGATGAGCGCATAATTTCGCGGAATGGACCTGTCAATTGGCCACCAAGGTCGTGTGATTTGACACCATTGGATTATTTTCTTTGGGGATATGTGAAGTCGCTCGTCTACACCAACAAACCAGAAACGTTAGGGGAATTGGAAGCCAACATTCGTGGCGTTATTGCCGACATACGGCCCCATATGCTCGAAAAAGTGGTTGAAAATTGGACCTGTAGAATTGGCTTTATTCGAGCCAGCCGCGGCGGCCACATGCCCGAAATCATATTTAAACATTAATGGCATAAAATTATCCTTCCAATAACGCCAAATTGATGGACCTTAAAACGATTTTCTTGTGTTTTATTTCAATTCGAAGTTCTATACCCCTTTTTTGGTGTGAATTGGGAGCTGAAAAAGCGGCATCAGAATATCCTTTACCTTTTCTAAGTGAAAAATCTATATGCATCAGAAATCTAACAATAAAATCACGCAGGGCTTGGTGGTTAGATCTGTTGAAGCGACGACCTTAATAGCAAAAAAATAAACAATTTGTTATCAAAGTAGGAGCGCGGTTTCATGCGGAAGACCTTTAACGTGATATATCATCGATCCTGTCGGTTTGTCAACTCACTGCGTGTGGTTGCTGTAGTTTTTCTCACAATTTAATTTTGTGATTATTATGGTTTGATAATTCATAATTTTAACTAAAATCTGTCTAACACTGGGACAAGAAGTCTCAAAATCCCCAAACAAAACTTAAACTTTTTCAAAAATGTTACGTTATTTTGTTAGCTAAATTAAGGGGTTATATATGTTAAAGTCGGTGAAAAAATCGAAAACTTTTTTATTCTTTCAATTTAAAGTATAGGATGCATACGTAAAAAAACTACAGTTATACATACAATGTGCCTCAGAAGCACGCATACAAAAAATATGTTTGTTTGTTATAAATAAAACAAAATATTCATTTTTATTTCATCTTTAAATCGTGTTTACAATTTAAAATATAAATATTTCTATATGTATGTAAGTGGGTACATTAATACAATAAAATTATCAACGGCGAGCTAGTTAGTACATTCAAAACACTTTTCACATGTCAGTAATGAATGCTCCTTACATACACTTTTAGTACATTTAGCGCAAAATAAGCGGCTCATGCGACGTACTTGGGAAGGACAGTATTCGCATCTTTTCCTTTTTGTTGGTGGGGCATCACTTGTATCCTTTGATTCTTCCTCAATCGTTATAAAGTTAACCATAGCCCTTTTATGATCGTTTGTCAGTTTTGTTGAGAGTTGTGCCCTACGTCTCATAAACGGAAGAGCTAAGTCTAATGCGAGGTCCCTCAAAAACATGCGCCTCTTATGTCGTATGCCAGATGCAAAGCTGGGATTTTCATTCATAAATATGAAAAAAGCATTCACGCCTCCAATATCCACTATATTGTACCAAACTGCCATAGGCCATCGTCTAGTTTGCCTCTTACACGTATAATTGCCAACCATTTGATCCATGTGATCGACACCTCCTTTGGTTTTATTATAGAATTCGATGATATCTGGTTTTTTCTTTGCACTATCCATATTAGTAGCGTCATCATGATGCATTGAGCTGAGTAATATGACTGACTTATTTTTTTTTGGAACATAGCTCACCAACGTTAAGTCCTTGTTGAAGCCAAATAAAGATGAATGCAAAATCCTCTCTTTAGATGATTGAAATTCGCGTGGTATTTCCTTTTTATTTTTTCGTAATGTCCCTACAATTGTTATTCCAGCATCCAACAAATTTAATGCAAGGGGAACGCTAGTAAAAAAATTATCAATTGTTAGATTTCGTCCAGAATCTTGTACAGTTGAAAGTAGAGATTTTACAATATTCTCAGCTACATTGTGTTGAACATTACTTCCCGGTTGGCGCCCTAAATAAATTTGGGCGTCAATGGCATAACCGGAATCACTTTCACAAAGCCAAAAGAATTTGATGCCGTATTTGGCTGGTTTCGATGGCATATATTGAATAAAACCTGCACGTCCTCTAAAACTTAGTAACTGTTCGTCAATTGTTACAAATGCTTTTGGAACCATTTCTGTTCGACACTGCTGTAGAAACAATTCCCATATATGCCGAATAGGTGCAAATTTATCTGACGAGAGTCGAAACTCACGTGTTCTCTTATCATCGAATCGAAGCATCCTACGTATGTTTTCGAATCTATTTACGGACATTGTTGCTTTGTACAATGGGTTTGCCATCTTACCCAGAAATAATTCAGGGACCGGCGTATCCCAATTTTTTCAACACCAGCCATCAATAGTAAGCCAAAAAACGCTTCAATTTCGTCACGTTCTATGGGTGACCACATTTTTCCTTGTGCTTCAAAGCATCGGCTTGCTTCCCTGTTGGTACATAATAAAATTTCATCAACCATCTGCGTAGTAATAAACGCATCCCAGGCATTCTTTTTCGACCAAATTTAATTTTTCTGCTTAGGGCCAGGAGTAAATGCAATACATTGTGTGCTCGAACTTTGTTTTGCTGCGGTGGTGTACTACTCCATACAAACCCGTCTTTACCCAAAAAGGAGTGCAAGTTATTGCAGCTTTCCGATGTATCTATATTTCCCTCGAGGCTATTCTCATCTTCACTATCATCGGACATGTGGAGACTTTCATAAGGTTCCTCGTCAAAATTTTGCAAACTATCTTCTTCGTCAGATGCATCACTGCTTTCGGCAAGATAATCCTCATCTTCCTCAAGCCATTCCCTTATTACGGTTTCTATGTTACAATCGCTTGCACGTACAGATTTTTTGCTAGTTGTCGCCATATTTTATTTTTCTTATTCCATGAGAAATACTTATATATTCTATCTCTATGGCGCGATATACAACAGGTATATCATAAACCTCCTAAGAGATTTTTGCGCCAAGCTTCTCTTTCAATTTGTGGTGTGCCGATTTGAATTTTCCCTACAAATTGGTGGGACCTACAGTTTTTTGCCGACTCCGAACGGCATCTACAAAGAAGACGAATTTTTGCTGAGAAGCCTGTATTTACTTTACTTATATATTAGATTTCGTGATATAAACCAACGTTCTCTGTATATTTTAGTTACCTGATTTAGTTTGAAGAAGTACTATTCCAATATATTTTTTTCAATAAAAATTATATTATGTGCACCTGACCACGTATCGAATACTACTAAATAATCATCAACAATTCGAGACAAAACCAAATCACTTCATTTTTTCAAAATAACATTGATTACGCAAATAAATTTGCATGGCATGCTTGGTTGCGGTATATGAGCCGCGCAGGCACATCGTATGTATAATAGGGGTATTGATACCAAATTGCTTTTATTTCAACAAAAAAAAATTTATTTCCAAAAATGCAATGCCGACTATGATTAAAAATATTCAAAGATAGCATTCCTGAAATATTTTGGAAATATGTATTAAAATATACAAAATATGGTAATTTTATATACAAGTGTGCTCCGGAAGCACATCGTATGCATTCTAGGGTTAAGAATGTTATGTCAAATTTTTGTAAAGATTTAAGCAGTAGAAGCGAAGTTATAGCGTTTTGTATCTTGCTCCCTTACGAAGTCGTGGCGTGTACTTGAAACTTTAAACGCGACTATCTCGAAATCATGTTTTTCCGAAAACGTCGTTGCGGTGACTTGGATTGACGAAAGAGTTTTCAGCCGATTCCAATTATTTATTTATTTTTTTCAAATTGTTCATAATGTATTTGCCGTGTCCTTGAACGATTTAATTTTTTCGTTTAAATTTTCATTTTTCATCAGATGAAAAAAGTAGCCTTTGTGAGAAAATCGTCCCCGTTTGCAGGAAATTTTTCTTCTCATTTCAATGAATCGTTCAAGGACACCACAAGTCTCCATACTAACGAAATTTTTTTGGTTTTAAACTTTCAGTTGAGCTGATGGACTGGAATCGTAGTCACGGCAAGCCTCTTTGAAAAAAAAACGCGTTTTGCGTAAAATGTCATAACTTTGACAATTGTTAGTATTTTTTTATGTTCTTGAGCTGATTTTACACACTAGACATTGTACTACGCAAGTATTCAATACAAATATGGCTACATACGAGGCGTGTTCAAAAAGTATCGCGAATTTTGAATTTTCGCTGGTTACGTATATTCGAATTTCGAATTTTTTGTGGCGTTATGTTGGTACTCATGTCTCTCACTTATGCCGACAAGCTCGGCCATTTTGAATGTTCAGTTAATTGTTGACAGCTGCTTTGCTTGCACGTGTTTTGGATCGTCTTCGATTTTTAGCTATTCAAAAAAATGGATCAAAGAACCTGTATCAAATTTTGTGTGAAAAACGAAATTAAGTGCGCGGATGCATTCCGAATGTTGACTGTGGCATACGGAGAAGCTACCTTGGACCGAAGCAACGTTTGTCGGTGGTACAAAATGTTCTCAGAAGGCCAAGAAGATGTGAACGACGAAGAGCGTGCCGGACGCCCGAGCACTTCAACAACAGACGAAAAAATTAATGAAGTGGAGAAAATGGTATTGGCCAATCGTCGAATCACCGTTAGAGAAGTTGCTGAGGACCTTAACAAATCGATTGGCTCGTGCCATTCGATTTTTATCAATGATTTGGGCATGAGACGGGTCACCGAGAAATTCGTACCAAAATTGCTCAATTGTGACTAAAAACAGCATCGCATGAACATTGCTAATGAGATGTTAAACTCTGTCCGCGACGACCCAAATTTGCTCCAGAGGGTCATAACTGGTGACGAATCGTGGGTTTATGGTTTTGACGTGGAAACCAAAGCTCAATCATCTCAATGGAAGCTACCGCACGAACCAAGACCGAAAAAAGCGCGCCAAGTTCGGTCGAATGTGAAAGTTTTGCTGACAGTTTTCTTCGATTACAGGGGCGTGGTGCATCATGAGTTCTTGCCACAGGGAAGAACGGTCAATAAGGAATATTACCTGCAAGTTATGCGCAATTTGCGCGAAGCAATCCGCCAGAAACGCCCGGATTTGTGGAAGAACAAAAATTGGCTTTTGCACCACAATAACGCCCCTGCTCACGCATCGTTGCTTGTGCGCGACTTTTTGGCCAAAAACAACACACTAATGATGCCGAAGCCACCGTATTCCCCAGATCTGGCCCCCTGTGACTTTTTCTTGTTCCCTAAACTGAAGAGGCCCATGAAAGGACGACGTTACGCTTCTCTTGACGAGATAAAGACGGCATCGAAGGAGGAGCTGAACAAGATACAAAAAAATGATTTTTTGAAGTGCTTCGAAGATTGGAAAAACCGTTGGCACAAGTGTATAATATCTCATGGGGATTACTTTGAAGGGGACAAAATAGATATTCATGAATAAATAAATAATTTTTGAAAAAACACAAAACTCGCGATACTTTTTGAACACACCTCGTACCTCTACAGAAAATCAAAATTTTCCCTATTTTCCCGCACCTCAATATATACGAGTATAGCCCCTTAATAGAACGAGTTTGTCGAAGATTTTTTTAAAATTATTTTTCCAAGCAAATTACAACACAGTAGAAGATTAAGAGAAAACACATTTTTTCGAGGCTTGCGTATGTTGTAGGCCTTATCAAGCACACATAACCTTTGTACTTAGAATTTCGATTACCGAATCCGCTGCGATGGGATCAATTCCTTTCGTGGAAGTAACCAACATTGTTGAACTCTATTATGGCATTTTAGAGGTTTCAGAATTAGGGTAGAGAACTTGTTTCAGATAATAAGAATTCCGTCGTAAGGCTACATAAAATCCCTGAACCCGCCACCTTTCTGCTACAGTGAGTATTTCAAATTATCAAGGTTTATTCTACTGTTTGCTGGATTAACCCGACCAAAGGCTGCTGTTTCAGTACGACCCCGAAGTGATACCAACAAAAGTTTTGCCATAAAGCTTACTACTCTAAAGGTTTTGGGGGATTTCTTTTCTAGAAAAATGTTTAAAGACAGCAGAGTACTTGTTACGGTTCAAATAGTGTTTATACAAGTCCATCTATTTCCTTGATAGTAAAAGCAGTAGTAAAAAAAATGTTGCTTTACGTTCCTTTATATTCCAATATTAAAAATTTAAGATCAAACAAAAATCCCCTTTCTTCCCAAAATTTACACTTTCTCACACTATCGTGTGCGTTGTATATTCAAATCCACTTTAACATTACACTACTTTACCAGAAATCTCTCATTTACTCGTATAAATCAACACATTTTATGAAGATCAACGAAGGCAACAACGATGAGTACCAATCGACAAAGTGCCAACGGGAATATCAATACCAGGCAAAACCAGAGCACCACGAACAACCACTTCTAAACGGAGCAGATTAATATTCAGCAGGAGCTTATGAATAAAATAAAAATTTATGATTTTATGACTCTGTTATCGAGACAATAAACGAAACCAGTTTTTTTGCGAAAATCAGCTGAGACAATTACTTTTTTGTGAGAAATGAACAGTTTGTAAATAAACAAAAGGGTAGTAAAAGCCTATGGCATAGGAAGTGATGATTCTTTGCTTAAAGTTACGTGACCTTACATAAAACGAAAGGGTTTATAATCCGATGCGTGTCATGATACATATATACACAGTAATCGAAAGCAACAAACCGAATTGAAAGGCTGTATTTATGAATTTTTATTTATACATTTTTACTGCGTTGTGATTGATATTCGCTGGTGTATTCACATTCGCCGAAACCAGGCTTTTTTTCGGAGGCGAATAAACACTTTTTTTAAAATAATATTTCAAACAACAAAAACTTTTTTAAATTAATTTAAAGTCATCTAGATTATCTTGCATCAAAATGATTTATCACTTCTTGGATGTTCCCTTCAAACTTTCGGAGAACACTTAGCGGACGGGTTGAACAAAAAGCCTCGAGACGTCTCAAAGTCGAAAAAGAGCTCACTACCGTACATGCAACGACGGGAAATATTCCAATTGTTTTTAGTAAATGGAAGATGTTTTGGAAAAATTGATTCCTGGACTCTAGTTAAGAGCTTCCTTTACATTTCCATAAAGTAAATTCTGTACCAATCTTATTTTCTTTAAATGGTGTTTAACCTTTCTTGACCTTTTTAGACCTTCAGTTTTATTTAAAGAAAATTTAAATATTTTTTATCAGTAAGGAAAGTTCAAGAAAACTCGCTAATTCTCTCGGTTTATGTGGGGTTACATTTCGGAGACTGCCTGCCATTGCCAGATGTACTGAAATATTTGGATCTGAGTTCATTGGTTCCGTGAGGATCAAATTATACTTAAGAGCTAAGAAGGAAACTAAGCTAATATAAGAAACTCAGGAGATATTCGTTAGTATACGTTACATAAATTAAGGGACCAAAGTTGTAGAGTGACATTTTCATCATTATATCACCCCCTGTTTTAGTCCTTATTAATTTTGATCTGTGGACCTTGTTGACGCCAGCGTAAGATATACATCAATAACACAATCAAATTTACATACAAGTGAATCTAAACCTGAATGCCCCGAGGGTTGCAGTAATTTCCTAAATATTTCAATATGTGCTCCACCTTGAGAAATGTTTTCCCTTACAAATAGTGTTTTCATCGCGTTCTAACTATGATCAAAACCCCATGTTATCGGGAAGCAAATTAACATTGGATCGTAAAATACCCGTGTTTGCATGAACTAAACATTTCAAATTGCGCCATATGGCCCAAATTTTCCAAATTGCATGATCATCGCGTTCTGAACTGTACCGTGTCTAGATGAAAAGGAAGTCACTAAGAAAACGATCTCAAAACTCCTTTCATTAGCATACATTTTCTAAATATATCGAAACCTGCTCCACCTGCAAATTTTTTTTATTGCTGTTGCATTGTCACTGGGTTCTGAAGTGTGTCCCAAGATTTAATGACCTATCTTAATGCGAAATTGGTTAAAACTCGTTTGTAAAATTCAAATTCTGCAAACAAGTTCTTTTTTTGATTTTTTTTAAATTCTAATTTAAGTTTTAATTGTCTGCCAAGTTACTTAAGAAATCTAACGCGATATTTTCTTGGTTGGAACTATAAAAAAGTGCCACCTAGCGCAATTCGTTTCCTTAATTGCTTCATTGCCACCAATTTCTGGAGCACCGCGAAGTTACTCAAAATCCGATCGCTCCAGGTGCCACTAATCGAATTTTTTTAATAACATATTAGATTGCTTTTGCGCAATGAAGTATATATGAATTCTCCACAGGAGTTTTTTCCTTACTATCGTTGCACTAACACTCGGCGCTATGTCCCAAGATTGAAGACTCCATAGAATACAGAATTATAAACGCTAATGTGAATTAATATATAGGTAGTAAAAACAATTAAGACTATTCTGTTTTGACATAATGATAATCAAGAATTTTCTCAAAGAGCGGTGCTATTAAAATTTGAAAAAATGTTTGCTAGACAACTCTAATTTTCTTCAGGAGTGCGAAAAAATGTGTTAGTCAAATTTGAACCGTAATGTCAGTACTGTACTCGTACTAAGAAAATATGTTTCTACGCAACCCCAGCTGTAACGTACTATTCCTCTTAATACATAAACTCCTATTACAAAACACTCACAGCACATACCAAATGTAATTATTAATTTAATGTGAATTGTGAAAGCAAACACTTGAATTTTGTTATCTCAATGTGACACGCTATTTACTTAGATACACTGTAGCCAACACAGCCTTCTGCATGTTTGAGTCCTTGCTGATAAACGCGCCCCTAGAACTTCACTCAAATACATTGATGAATATACGCACTGCCAGTAAAATCTCTAACGAAGCAAGGAGTATATTTTCAAGAGACAGATAAAGAGTTCGAGAATTATGACGTTATTCTGCCGAATGGCATTTAAGGGAAGGCTTAGAAAGGGAAATAATATAACAACTGGCAGGAGCATCCCTTTCCGTATACACCACATTTTGTGACAGTTGCAAATGACAATTGTCAGGTTTACTGCAAAAATTGGTTGAATATAATTACAAATCATAGTAGCATATACATATATATATTTCAATGTATAAATATATCTCTTAACTGCCTGTTTTGATACTTCCCAGGATGCGCATTCTCTGTGTTATATAACTATAAATCAGTGTTGCATTTGACAGACCGCATCTACTGAAATTACACCATAACATGAAAATCCTTTGAGAATTGATTTGTGCACGCTAATAAGTGCAAGTATAATCTTATTTATGTATGTAGGAAGTACGTTTCTATAAAAATGTCCTCTTGTTGTCAGTTTGCTTCTCGTTCATGGTGAGGATTAAAGCACAGTAGGTTGCTTGTGGCCTCAAGCTTCAAGAGGATTTGCAACAATGGCAGGAAATGACATAATCAGTTATATCGTCGAATTCATAAGGGTAAATAATGGCAGTTGTTGGTTAGTTTTAACTGCGCAACAATATCTTTTCAATAATATTTTTTTTTGTTTTGTTCTAGGCAAAAACAACCCCCTTTTGAGTAACACTACTGCTAATTAATAAGCATGATGGCGGCAATTGTTTGACATATGTACATATAAACAAGAATGGTGAAATATTTTAAGGGTGGAATCTAGCAAATATTCTATGAATAACTACTTAATGTTATATATTATATCGAAAGTCTGAATTCCATCAGAAGTGCTCTCAAGAGCTTTGTGAAGCTACGGAAAATGCTCGTATTTCACTCACATCACTTACGTTTTTTGGCAGGTTTTGTGGGTGTTGAGGGGCTCGGAAACTAAACGCAGGGCATTGTCAAATCAAATTTAATTAAAAAAGAAAATTCCGAAAATGGGGTTTTTGACCCAATTTTGTTAAAATTTTTTTACTGGTTATGCAGTATAATATGGTTAAACAAATAAATAAAAAACCTCTTAGATAAGCACTTCTTGCATTTAATGCAGCACCAGTTAAAATTTTGGAAAAGGTTGAGTTTTATGTCCTCTAGTTGATTTTCAACATGCCAGCTCCTCGTGAGTCGGTTAGAATCCTGCAAATAACAATTTTTTTTAATGCTGGTTTCGACATTTCTGGTCTAACATGTAAACTCTATAAACATGTAAAAAAGCAAATTTTCTCGCCAACTTTTATAAATTATCGTCCAGTATATAGTCGAGGCGGGTAACGAATATTAGAACTACGTTCTTTCGAACAGGAAAAGTGCAAATTCTATACGCAATTATGTCGTCAATTACCAGAGCATGTTAAAACATGTCACAACATTAACACTTTTAAACGGGAAGTGATTTTGCTATTACCCCAAAGCTATGATTTTAGTATTGATCATTATTTATGATACAAAGATTCATTTGTGCACCACACAATTTCTTTATCTTTTTTATCTTTAAATTCAAATTGCATATAAAAAAAATTTTATATTTTGTTGTTGGTTTTAGGTCTGTTCATGTTTACATATTTTTGTAAGTTTAGCTGGCTCAAGACCAGTTGATAATAATTCTTGGTTATTTATTATTATTTTTGATAAGAGGAAAAAATAAAAGGCAACAAACATATAGTACTATTTCGAAACAGCCACGATTTCTCGTCAGACTAGTTCGTATAGGTTTGCTATTTCAGATGATCTTGTGGAGAAGCGAACCCACTAACTCTGATTGCAAGCGCAGCTGCCTAACCCATAGGCTATGCTGCGTGTAGCTTTGCAAGCTGCTTAATTCAAGTTTTCCTCTAATTGTTGTTTGGTGTCTTGCCAACGGTATACACAATATTTTAAGACATTCTGTCTATATGTAAATCATGTATGTTGGACTTTGTTTTTGTACATTCTTCTTTCTATTTTTAGAAGATAGCTATTGTACATAACCGCGTGCTCCGGTATAAATTTATTTTGTTGTTGGTTTTATGGTCTGTTAATTTTTACATATTTTTGTAAGTTTAAAATTAAATTTTTTGTTTTGAGAATACAGGTATGCTTTTATTGTATACGTATACCCAATCAATAAAGAATAAAAAAATGAAATCCCATTTGGTCATTTACACAAAAATACTTGAAATCAATGCTCAAATTTTTTGTTTTTGTGTTTATTTTATTTTTATTTTATTTTATTTTATTTTATTTTACTTTACTTTATTTTATTTGGTTTTAATTTATTTCATTTTATTTTATTTTATTTTATTTTATTAAATTTTACTTTGATTTAGTTATTTTTATTTATATTTTTCATTTCATCGATTTTCATTTTATTAAGTTTACTTCTATGTGATTTCATTTAAATTTATTTTTGATGTTTCCGTTTAATATTGAAATAAGCCTTTCTAATATGTAAAGAAATTTCTGGCTCAACTTAGAAAGGTTTTGGAAATGTCAAGGTTGCCGAGTGTTGAACAAAGTGGCCAGCGATCTCTCCGTGGAATCTTTAATAAATGTCAGCTAACCTTAACAAATTGTAACAATCACATATTAATGTGCTCTCATAATAATTATAGGTTAAGAGCAGGCGCGGATCCAAGACCTCCCCCCCCCCCCCCGAAATGTCCAAATTAGTGACATTTTTTTATATGTCTACATAATAAAAGTTAAAATAAAGGAATTCTAGGTCATGAAATTATATGGATTTTGAGCCAGGGATGGATAAGGGAGGTCCAAACTCCCTGAAGCGTCAAATAAGAGAAAACATAACATTAATAAGTGTTAAAATAAAGGCATTTTAGGTCATGAAACTATATGGATTTTGCGTCAGGGATGGATAAGGGAGGGTCCAAACTTTCTGGACTGTTAGAGTAAACAAAATCAACATAATAAAATTAAAAAAAGAAATAAGTGGCACGAATCATTTTTTGGTCCAATCAGACTAAAGTGGCAACCGTGGTTACGTGATGCAGCGCCAATGCTTGTAATTGACACAGTACATTTGTTTGTTGTTTGTTGGAAAAGCCTCTTATGTATATAATATTAAACTGTAACTTTGTCATTTCCATTTTATGCTTGGTATTGTGGTTTTCAGGTGAAAATGTCTCAAGTCGCCTAGAAACTATTTGAGAAGACACTTTAACCCTCTTATAAATCAAAAATAAAATAGGTTTATTAAGCTCTTATAATTGAAAATTTGTATGGAAATCTCATTTAAAAAAGCTTTATAAACCTTTAATATTTTTTATGAATAACGGGATAAATGTTTTGAACATAGAATATTTTCCTGGCATCGTTTTCCATTAGATTCAGATCTTTTCATGCCTTGAACATGTTTTTAAACGACGATTTTCACCCCGAAATTATTTTCTGGATCCGCGCCTGGTTAAGAGGCTAGAAACGGCTGCGCAACCGCGGAATTTGAATCAAGAACACTTTATTTCTACATTTAGTATATTAATTTTCTTTTTCAAGAGAAAATTTAAGTTCTCTTTTAAAAAACCAAACAATTTTCACATCCATTATAGAAACGTCTTCCTGACAGTTTATAAGTAAGCCAAAACGAATATTGGGAAAGTTCGTTCAAAATTTGGAAAGACTTTTAAAGTTTCAACTAATTAAATTAGTTAAAGCCACTCATTTATCAGAGTCGCAAAAATTACTGCCACCATTTCTGTCACATTGTAAAATAATTGCACATGTAAAAACATTTCTCATTATGCTGTAAGTCGTCGCATAGTTTTTGCTACCACAACAAGAATAACAACATCAATAAAAGCTGTTTATATAAACAATCATTGCAACAACATCAATTACCAGCACAGTTGTTAACAAATTATCACCTCAAACTTTATTTATGTGTTGGCACAAGCAAGCTTTTTTCCCACAACAACAATGGCAATCATATAAGTGCAACAATAAAATGGAATTAAATGAAAAGCAAGAAAGTGTAGAAAAATGTTGGAAAATCGCGATCGCAGACAAATAAAATTGCAAATGTAATTATGCGCACGAATCAACGATTTTATTCGCAATTGCGATTGTGGCCAGACCCCACTTACTGTACAAACGGCATAAGACAAATGTTTCAGTGAGCGAAAATGGTAGTGGCGGCAACGGACGTTTTATGCTGCCTGAATTGCCTTTGCAGTGCTCACTCCACTTGCTGATCGTAATGATTTGCAGTGGAAAAGCAACCAACAATGCGAACTCAAAATCATTTCCAACGCCCCTGCCACCTGTGTGCGGCACATTTATTTGTTCGAGTGTTGCGCATGCGCGGTTCGCACATTCGAGCACTAGCGCGCCTTTTATGTTTACCTAAGTAAATGGAAAATGATTTTCCCCTCAATAATTCCTTTTGTTTGCTACTGTTTGCCACTTTGGTAGTCGTTACGCGTCGCTTTGCCAAGCCAGTGGGAAAAAATCAAATGCCCATGCTCGAGTAGCAATGAAAAAGATAGGGTGAATAGAAATCCAAATAGGAAAGGAGCGATGAGTTTTTTGCCGGTTTGCGAATTCATTTGCAAAATGCAGCAAAATTTTTTATATCAACCCGTCCGATTTTATCAGTTTAACACATTTGATTGACATATTTACTTCGGTGCGGCACTCAGCTAAAGTGAGTTGTAAAGTGGTTGACTAAATGCGACTTTTCGTTTCGACCAAGGATTTTCAATGAAAACGAATTATTGAAAACTGTACTTTAGGAAAATATATTTGAGGCTACATATGAAGTGTGCTTCTGAAATGCTGAGATAGCAGCCACATAATTCAGGATTAATAAGAAGTCCCAAAGAGGAGGTATTTAAGGGAACTGGAGTTGAAGGTGTTCTAGGCAATTTCTTAATAAATTTCTAAAAATCAGATTAGCGTTTTTGAATAACATCTTAAATATTACTTTTGTTTGTGTTAAAATAAAATTTAAAGAAGTAAGGAAAGGGCTGTCTTCGACTGTGCCGAAGACTTTATCCCTTTAATGAATACGCATCACCGTTTTAAGTGTCCGATCCCTACTCACAATTAGTAAAAACTCTGAACTCGGAACAATCGATTGTATGAAAGCTATATGTTATGGAGGCCCGATCTCTTTGATTTTGACTACACACATTAAATACATAATAAGTCCAAAACTGCAAAAACTTGCGTTCCTAGCTTTATAATTGCAAAATTTATAGCCCAAAACCCATTCATCGAAACTATCGATTGTATGGGAGCTATGCGTTGTATTGCTCCGATCTTGGCGATTCTGACAAATGACTAATCTCATGCAAAATGGCGTCTCCATACCAAATCAAGATATCTCAAAAACTGAGGGACTACTTTGCGTACAAACAGACAGACGGACATGGCTAAATCGACTCAGCTCATCGCCCTGATCATTTCAGTATACTTATTTGTGGGTCTATCTTTTCTTCTTCTCATACTTACAAACATCGGACCAAAGTTATAATATAATATATGAAAGGTATAAAAAATATTTTAAGAACCTACTCTGAAAAATCCTGACAAAGGCCTAGGTCCCAAAGGTCCTCCCTGATAATACTAAATTTTCTAAGTTCAAACAAACATCCACACCCAACCCAAGGTGTTAGTGGCCAGTGACTATGAGAAAAAGAATAGAAGAGCCGTTGCATACTCGGATCAGGTTGCTACGATCCTAAGAATTGAATTTACCGCCATTCCCCGACTCTGAAATCGATCTAAAGCCGGGCATTGCTAAGAAGAAGAAGCGAATGAGCACAAATTATCAAGGCTGTCATCCCTTCAGCCACATAACTGATCGATAGCTCAAGTTCTGCGCAATAATAATGCTGATGCTTCTGTTTGCTATTGATTGGCGAACATTTTCTGCGCTGTTGTGGCGCAGACTGATGAACTGATGCTCTGCTATTTCGGCTGAATAATTTGCAAAATCCTGCAGATCTTTCCTTACAGGCTTAGTTGTACGCTTCACTGACGGAAAGCTATCACAAGAACCTTACATAAAAAGTGTAAATGAGGTTTGGAATAACTCAGTAGGAAAGAAATCAGATATTGTTAAGATAAACGAGTGACAGTCTTCGGATCGTTCCGGTGCTGAGATGTTATTTCGTTTGAACGAAATATTCGAAATAATTGTTTCAAACCTGCTCAAACCCCGCCATAATCGGATGGTGAAGGAACGTAGCTATACACAAACTTCTTAAAAATATATTCCTTCGAAGTGTTAAAATATATCTAACACATGGCGTCCCATAAAAAGGAAATCTACTTACGAGTACATAACTAGTACATAACGGTTAAAAGAGGAGCTCGAATTTCAAGCGCGGCAACTACAAAACGCCTCCGGCCAACTCATGTGCCATAACAATATGCAATTAAAGACAACAATCACAGATGAAAGACAATCAATTAGAAGGACAATGAGACACAAGTGGATTGTAATTTATGAGCATATGAGTTAAGGTACATACTGTGCGTACTGTGGGTAAACAAACTTCAGAGACTCAAATATCCTGTGGTGATCAATTACGTCAGAGCTGATTTTTCCAATGTGTAAAGCAAGTGAAGAAGGTAGACGCGTTATGAAAGTGTTGGTGGTCCACTCAGATGAAAATGTCGCAAATCATCTTTATTTAAAGATAAATTTGGGAGAAAGTCTATTACGATAATTAACAATATACCCAGTAATACATTTTTGTTATAGTGAAATTTGTCATTATTGTTAGTTTTGCTGGCCTTATTTAATTATATTTAAGTTATATGTTGGTGAGCTCAAGGCCAAAATTGAAATAAAACACGGTGTTTTTATTTTTAAAATTTTTAATGGTCGGTCGATATTTCGACTTCAATCTGAAGTCATTATCAAGATTGCATGAATATGCTTTGTCTAAATTTGTTTAAAACAAGAAGTCAAACTGAAAATATTTAATAATTGGATTAACATAGATTTTAAGCACAAAATTTAAAAATTATACGATAGTCGATTGTGTTCTCTGAACCAATCCGGATTAATATCCGACCATATGTTCGGGCGAAACTAACTCCAGCAACCTAGATATGAGATATCGTGGAGGCGGTGATGCGACAATGTTCCTTATTTATACAGTCATGTTTTAGGAATCGCACGATTTTAAATGGTTTTCTAAAAGAAAATTGGCGCGATTTATTTTGAAATTTTCTGTTAATTGTTCTCTTATATTATTCTATAGCTTACAGTGGCCAGGCGTGGGCAAACAATATAACATCAAAAAACTGAATAAAGAACTGCAAGTCACGTTCAGAGCCGCAACAGGATCACTAAGGTCGTATCCAACTGCACTAAAATTGCCTTAATCATCAACCACTGGGCCTTCATATAAATAAGGCTGTAGCCTGTTTGGCAGTAAGACTTCGTGAGATGGACTGCTGGAACTCGAAGCAATATTGTCGCAATCGGCCCCTCAGACCTGAAGAAATATTGGACGTGCTTAATTTGCCCGAAATTTAAATGCATTTTTCGTAGATTTCCGTAAAATTGAGGAAAAAATACTGTCCATTTGACAGAAAAGTATGAAGTTTGGTCCGAACTCTGGACAAAAAAGCACGACAGTAAATCGATACCAAAATCGGCAGTAGAAGTTCTAGATCACTGCGACGGAAATGCTTTTCCACTGACAAGGATGATATTGCACATTCTGGTCACACTACCAGTCAGTAATGCTTCTCCAGAAAGAAGTTTTTCTACCCCTCGGCGATTAAAAACATGTTTACGAACAACTATGACTGAAGAGAGACTCACTGGTTTAACACTTTTACACGTACATTATGAAAGATACGCAAAAAAAGGGAAGCGAAAAATTGATTTTATAATATAGAGTTGTCTCATAACAGCTTGATGCTAATGTATGAAATATAATACGAGTAATGTATACCATTCAAAAACATCTTTGTAACAAAACTACATATTACTTAATATCAATAAAGATAAATGTTCATCTCTTTTTTCATTTTTTTCATTGCTCCAATAAATATTGATTCAAGATAACTCCACTTAGTTAAAAGACACAAGTGGAACTCGCTTATCAGAAAGAACTAGTTTCTACCTTTGAGCTGTATAAAATCATTTCCTGATTGCTTTTTGTTCAATTCCTTGCAATTAGTTGAGCTAATTTGAGTGCTTAAAGATAAATTCGTTACGTTTATTCGTAGTTATGTCAAAATGGTGTTCTGAAATCAATCATTCATTTATATTACTGACTTTCATGGCAATTTGGATTTTGAGCTTTCGGCCATGATCGCCACCCCTCAACTAGAGACCTGTATCCGCCCCTGATATGATATGCTTTGCGGATGGACGAAATATTCTTAATAAATGACTATTGCTTGCTAGTGGATTTCGTATTGTTACTTCTTTAATAAATATGTATGAAATATCACACTTTACCTTTCACTCAGCACTACTGGGTGTACGGCATAACCGACCGCCGAAGATCACAAGAAAGCCAATAAAACAGAACAAAACAATAGAAATCTAAATCGGCATACTTCTTATTTTTGCAGCTGACTGTTCCCTGATTGATATCCTGCGTTGTAATCCGCACAGTGATCGACTTATTGCATAAATCAAATTCCTCAAAACGCCCTTGCTCATTTTATCTTTTTAATTACTCAAGTGTACAGGCACTACTCAGCTAGCCATGATCAACAAGATCACCTAGTTAAATAGAAAAGATTTAATTTTTTTGCAAATACTGATCTGTTGCTGTCATATTAATCCTGTTCATGCTATCCTACAACTCAGTGTTGTATTTATTTTGTTTTTGTACCACGCCCCTCTCACAACTGCCCGTAATATTTATACACAAATATTTTTGCCCTGCTGCTGATCTTTTTCTGTACCTTCAAGCGGATTACAAGCAAACCAAAATGAAATTACACCTTGACCGACTTGTAATCTCCAGCTTAGCCAGCAAAGACACTCAATTTATGTTTGTGTTTGCTGCTCCTTAGGTCTGCGCATGTGTGCCTGCTGTCATCTTTAAATGAATGCTAGAGCAATTTCCGCCAACACTTCCCAGCTGCGGATGCACAAATACCTACACAGAGTGATCATCGATCAGTTGTAGGTAAATATTTAGAGTTTGTGGTTTCGTTGGCTACGGATTATGCGTGTTCAACAACAAATGACTTTCGTTCCAAAATCTGTCGAGCACTGACAGCACCACACATCCCACTGACAGAGGGATTCCAAAACGCTCGCTGACGAAGTGTACAAATATTTATGTAGTTTGTTTTTAGAAAAATGAAATGTTTTGATCGCTTGTATGACGTGGAAACATGGTAAATGAGCAAAAGTTGATTTCGGTGTGATTGCTGTGACTGAGTTGGGATGCAATGATGATGGATACTAAAGGGCGGCGGTCAGAGTGTGGTTAAGGGTGGTATGCGGGAGGTAGGCACTGTTTTTTGCCATTTCAAACCTTTATTTTTGGCCTTTGTTCTGTCATCCTTCAACACTTTTGGCATATTCAAATTGATTTCGTACAACAACAATTTATGCAGCATTTCAGCTGGTGTGGTCGCGCTTGTCTCGCAATTATTCTTTTTGTTTTACTTAAGCAACAAATAAAGCGGCTGAATATGTAGCAAAAGGTGTTGTGGCGTTAAAATTAATTATTTCAGTGGCATGCTGTGCAGCTTCGTCTTTAAATTGATTAGTTGACATGTTGTTTGCATGAAATGTGGTTGAGCAACGGTCATTGCAGCAGTGAAGCTGATGGATTAAGCGGATGTACTGCGTGAGCGTTGAGTATTGGCGAAGTTTACAAGTGAAATTAATTTGCCTAATTATTTTAGTTTCATCTGGTCGCATATGACTAAAGTTTGAAGAATGAGAGTGAGTCTTTTGGACGTTTTAATGCTTTGGACGGCTTCACGGCTTCAGCAGTTTCTTCGGCTACAGAACCAAGGTTCCTCACCTCGCTCTTGCATTTTTGTAATCTATTTTCAGCCACGAAACTTAGACTTTCCTTAAAACGATCATGTGCCCAGCTTATTCGACGTTGAGCAATACAAATAAAGTTGCCTTAAATATTTTTAATAAATATAAAGCAATAAAAAGTAATGGTATCTTGTTTGTGATAGCAAAAAATATTTACTGAAACTAATTTAAATCCCGCCACTTGACCTTTAAAAGTGGAAACTGATTTTGCACAGTCCATGAGTAATTTGAACTTGGCCTCCATTGGACAGTGAGCAAAGTTATATAGTCTCTATGTTGAGTAATTTTTGTACCACTTTTAACAATTTATCGGATGTGACTTTTGGTCAATGTATCAACTTTTATTCTTGGCCATTCAATTTGAACTAGTGTTAACTATTTATTGTAAATTTTCATACATGCGAACTAACTATTTTTATCCCGCAATGGCTGAAATATGGTCAACTATGGTTACCTGGAAGATTATCTAACCGAAAATTGTAACCGTTGGTAATGCAGTTCATGTAACCGCGATTCTAGCTTACATGGCAACGCTGTCAAAAACAATGCGCAATAAAGAATAAATTGCAAACGCGAACGAAACTTCGTGTAAAAAAGTGCTTATATTGTTTATGTTCTTTTCTCGTGGTTACGCGACGTAACCACCTATTTTGGTGGTTACGAAATTGAACTGCATCTTTAGCCGGCAGAAACCCAAAAGGGTGTAAGAGCTTTCAAACTATTTATTTGCCGGTAAAACGAATGTTGTTACCGCACTAGAATTAGGGTGTTAGTACTTAGGTAGAAGTTGATTATTTTTAGCTATTCCTACAAAATAGTTAGTTTAAATGCAACTATATTTGTCTATTGATTATTTCTCTCAGCATGGATATTACACCTATGGAAGTATGTGTGGATTAACATATGCATCTATGTATGGGACAGTGAAACACAAAGTAATCCGAAAAAAACTACTACTAGTAACTAATCCAGGAGTCGGAAAAAGGCACAATCTATAGTAGAAAATATCAAACTGTAGCCGGATTTACGTATTAGTTTCCACTATGACCCCACCAAATAGACAAATTCATTAATGTAAAAAAAGAATTGTTGGCATATAAAAAAGCCGAAGATCATAGTCGGAGTGTTAAAAATGAACACATAAAAACAAAATTTTACCACTGTATGCGCAAAGTTATGGTAACATAAATAGAAATAGAAGTTTAGCTGACCAAAAACCAAAGTTCTGATAACCTAAAAATAAAAACAATAATAATTTTTATTAAAAAAAAAATTATATTATTTTTGGCCTTGAGCTCATTTGTAGTCATGATTATTGTAAAAAAAAATTTAAATAAACTACAATATTGCAATAGATCTTTACTAAGAAAATGTGGTTTTAAAAAATTGAACCAACTTCGTGCAGATTTCAGTCGAGAACTGTTTGAAGTAAAACATTTTCTTTACTTTATCTGTGGCATTAAAATTCTTATATTAACAAATGAGGTGGAGCCTCAAACTCGTTATATTTTTCAGTCCCGGTGAACTCCGAAATTACCTAATGAGTGTTCATTTCAATCTTTCGAGATCTTTCTTCGGAGTATTTCGCATTTGGTTGGCTTGGAAAAATCACTTCATTGTAGATGTGAGGATGGTTCGCTCTGCTTGCCCACTTTAAGCGGTAAAATTCTATTGAAATTTTGCACACTTTTCAAAGGCCCATGACAGTACAATAATGTAGCCAGGGGCCGAAAAGGAGGGAGGTTTAGCTGGAGGCTTGTGAAAAAAAACTAAAAAACACACCTTGAGGAATGCCTAAAATGAGACAAAGTTAAATGGATTAATTCTACACCATTCTGTCTACGAAACTATCAGTCATACCTCGTAAATAGTCACAGATTCATAACACAGCCATCTTCACCATAGTTCATGCAACCACCAACGGCAATACTCACTTATACCCAACACCTGTTACCATCTTCGGTTTTGGCGCATCCAATTGTTCAAACGACAATAGTTTATGCAACTTTATGAGCCCAACTTCTACTCTTTTCCACATTTATATTTCTTTCCTTTTTATATTTATTTCCTTTATATATGGAAACCCCACAATCATTAGCCACAGCATGTTATTACATTTAATCGCCAACGTCATCGCTTCAATAACTATTTGTACATAAAATTTCCATTCGAAGTGCTCATTTACCACTGTTCGATTGTCATGTTGTGAACTTCCATTTGTTGTATGTTCGGGTATGTAGCAGCTTGTTGGTGTCAGTTTGTGGGTGTCTCATCCTCTTTGTCTTGACTTTTGTAATGTACAATTTTTATTACACCATTTAGTGGATACTTAAACGTTGTGGAGCTACATAATTCTTTTGTCACATTTTAACTAATTGACAAATGTTTGACATTCGGTTAGTTATCCGATTGATCTTTGAGCCTTTTATGAGTTTTATAAGCGGTGACATGGGAATATTTTAGTTCTTAAATGTTTTATTGAAACAACTGGAAGACATTGGAACTTGGGAAGATATAAAAAGAAAGGTAATAAAATGGGAGTTATTGCTCTTTGTGGTTTTACTTAACAAGCGAATAAGGACGAAAAGGATAGCAATACTAAAGGGTTTTTTGTGAATGAGGACATATATGGCTGCCTAAGCAATGGCGGGTTTCTTTTATTTTTTCAATGCTTGGTCAACTGGGTGATTATAGACGGGCTCTGCAGCAGAAGTCGCTAAAGCTTAATCTGCACTGCCTAAGATCCTTAAATACAATTTTGAGACTCCAGCAGGGTGCAACCCGTAATTGTGGGCCCCACCGCTGATATTTTTTTTATTTATATCAGTATTATCCTAACAAAACAACAAGGGGCATTTAAAAAATTTCTCCAAATACTCTCTCTACTAAATACTACATCTAAAAAGGTTATTTCGTGACTTACTAACATCGCCAGAAAAATAGTCATCTCGTCCTATTGGAGCGAGAATATTTGGCTCCCTCACCAATATACCCGTACAGATATGACCATACACAAGTATCATGTTGGCGGAGCCAGCATCTATAGCCCTGTGTGCAGAGATAAATTTGCAACGCAGCTTCTTCAAAAAAATATTTTGTACTGAGTGACATAACTTCTTAAGAGAACAGCTATTGGTTGAGTGCGTGAAGAGGCTAGACAGCTTAGTATCACGAAATAACATTCGATTAAACTTGGTTCCATTTGTAGCCATAGGTTCACACACCATAAAAGAAGATCTCAGAAAAGAAGAAATGATTTGAATGCGTAATTTTTCTTTTTTTCGGTTTTCTCAATATTTAAATTTTAGGTTACTTTCGGAAGGTTAACATATTTTAGGTCCAATCTTATACTTCTCCGACTAAGACTTGTTAGACCGTCAAAATGAAAATTTTTGCGAGCGAGAGCATAATACAAACCGGTACGGGATTAACTTCTAGTAACCTCTGGCTATTTCTGGGTACTTCAAACTAGTACGGGATCACAACGAAATAAACCGCTGGTAATTCTGGTGGCCGCCGTGGTGCGGTGGTAGTGTTTCCGGCCTACCACACCGAAGGCCCAAGGTTCGAGTCCTGGAACAGGTAACATCAAAAGTGGTTTGGAAAAGTTTTTCAAAACGGGGTCGCCCCTCGGCAGTGGTTTGGACAACTCTCCGAGTGTATTTCTGCCTTGGAAGGCTTCTCAGCGAAAATTCATCTCCTTTGTAGATGCCGTTAGGAATCGGCAAAAAACTGTAGGTCCCGGCAATTTGTAGGAAAAATTTAAATCGGCACACCACAAATTGGAAGAGAAGCTTGGCGCAAAAATCTCGTATGAGGCTTATGATGATATAACTGTTGCATATCGCGCCGTAGATTTATTTTATTTTAATTCTGTCGAACGCTCCATATGATCAGATACCATAACAAAATTGTAGCTAGGTGACTTGCTTTCCAGAATCGCAACTAAGAGAAATTTCCTAAAATTCTGAGAGTTAATTTGTTTGAATATTTTGGCATATTTTAACATTTGAACGATTTAGATGTCTCGAATTCCGTTTCAGACCTGAATATTTACTTAAAATAAGCGGTATAGAGGTCCAATTGAAATACTTCGCTTCTGCATCAAAACTTTGGGTCATGAAGACCTTTTAAATGAATTTCTTAGATAGAGCGCTCATCGAACAAATTTTGAAATTAGTTATTTTCTGAGAAAGGCTGTCGAACAGGCAGCCGAAACCCGACTCTCTACTAGCACCTCGATAAAATTAAGATAAAACACTTTACAAAATTTCCTAATTTTCTTTTCTTTCTCATTTGAAATCCGAATGATGTCGAACAAACTCCTTTAGCTAACCCAAAGCATCGCTCATATCAGACATCATCATGTCCAGTGTTGTGACATTAAAGCCGATAAAACCCACGCATCGGCCACTTTGTCACACACAAAACAAAAAAAAATAACAACAATTACACTTGTTACAACGCAACCAGCATTCACTTGCTGCGACGATCGTGTCGGCGCAATTTAAAGGATACGCCGCAGCAGCAGCCACAGACCACCCAAATCGAAACGGTGAGCACGTTGCAAAGCATTTGTTGAGCTGCTGTAATCACCCACAATCTGTTGGTGTAATATCGGTCAGTTAACAACATAAAAAGTCAATATAAAATCCCTTTGACAATTTGTTTTTGTTCTACCTTTCGGGGTTTTTTGTCCTTGGTATGAGATGAGCATAGTTTGTGTAATGGAATTTAATGGCAACTGTTGCCCTATCAACGCTGCGGCCACACTTATTTTTTTATCTCAGCTTCCTTTCATGCTGCTGCTCCTATCATATATCAGCAGTCGGTTGGGACTCGTTTGTTTTGTTATTACAAATTATTTGAAAAATGCCGACACAATTGTTGTGACAGCAAGTAGAAGCGCAACAAAGGAATCAAATCTAGCAAAAAAAACAAAAAGCAATAACAACAATATCATAATGGGTTTCCTTCAAGCAGAAGTTGTTACAACAACCACAGCAAAGGGCCGTTCGCCAAAAAGGATATTTTTGTGTGAGAAAATATACAGATATACAACAACAACTATGAATATACGTAATAATAACGAACGACAGAAAAATGACATCAACACCAAAATGATAACAACAACAAATAGTAACAACAGCGAAATGCGCTTTCAAAAAAAGAACGATTAATAATGGTGAGAAGCGAAGAGAGCGAAAGAAATAAAGGCAAACAAAGTTGGAGTTAAACTGACAAGATCAAAATTAATGGGCACCCAAGCAAGAAACAATCTAAAAGAAATAGATAATGGCATACTGTAGGCTTGATTCTGAATTACGGTGGTGCATTCTAGAGGATCTATGATGAGATATGCCATTAAATTTATTCAGCCGTTTGATTCGCGGTACCATAGGAGGGCTCTAAATAACCTTTACACACAGTCGGTAGATGCCTCTGTCAGGTTTTGGTCCCTGAACCCCGTGCGAGAAGAGATCGGTCTTCCCAGGGAGGGTAGAATCATTCCGGCTCAACTTAGATCTGTAACAGGTTAAAATCTTACCTATCCAGACTCAATCCCACCATACAAAATACATGTCCCCCTTGTGGTATGCAACCTCATTACACCAAATATATCTTCCACTGTTCAATACAATCTCCTCTTCTAAAAGCTATTTTACTCTG
This sequence comes from Merzomyia westermanni, assembly GCA_949987695.1. Lineage (NCBI taxonomy): Eukaryota > Metazoa > Arthropoda > Insecta > Diptera > Tephritidae > Merzomyia > Merzomyia westermanni. The sequence goes on from OX465293.1 coordinate 65,039,326, forward strand.
GTGCAGCTTTCTTACAACTGCTAGTTTCCTGGGGCTTTCTTAAAAATAAATTGATTACATTTTTCAGAATGCTCGTGTCTGCTAGTAAAGGCAAAGCACTGTTAGTAATAAACACAACGTCTTTCCATTCTCACTATACAACTTGTGCATTTCCTTCACTTTAGATTCCAGAGCTAACCAATGTGAGACAACCTAAAAGGTTAAACTAATATATTGATAGCGCGCAGACGAAGAGCTAAGCCACTCCAAGAGCAGGCCAGATAGTGCCCCTCCATGGGGTCAGCCACTTTTTTCGACACAACCCAGGATGAGAACGCAATCTGGAACAACTTTGATCTAGACGCGGATACGCTGAGCAATATCTCTCATTTATAGTAGAAATCTCCTGATATTTTTTTACGGGTTTGAGCTATTCTTTTTATTAATATTTTGCCATGCCCTGACCGCCCTACTAGACGGACCTAACCACACTCACTAATACATGGAAGCGAAAATTGTAAATTACTAACACACACAAAGCCTTCTGTCAAGTTTTTTTTTTTTCTTTGTGTATCTTCTTCTTTGATATTGTGAGTGAAATGTTAGTGCGTCGTACAAAAATATATAAAATATTTAATAAGGAGTTTTGCAAAGAAATTGCAAGTAATACGCCTAGATAAGGCAAGTATATAGTGCTTATTATTGTTATTAATCAAGTAAAGCCCGGGTTTATATTTTTATGCACAAAAATTTTCATATTTTCAGGTGGACGAGCAAAGGAATTTTCAACTTGCGGCAAATGGAGTGAAATTATATTTTGTAAATGTTTAGTGGTATAAATATGTATTTATAGATCTAATTGACTGTTGTGAACGTGAAAATTGTGTAATTTTAAATATTAAACATTAAAAACCAAATCTAATAATAAACCCAATTGTATTTTCATTGTTAGCTATATATGAAGTTTCCATTATTCATAACCATTAGGCCTGGCGCATGTTTGCCGTACTCATAACCATTCGCGATTGCGTGCGTTTGCATTATACCTGACTGTTAGCGCTAACCCAACTTTTCATTACGGATAATGAGAGTGAAGAGTGCAGACAGATGTGGTTTTACATGCGCAAGAAAGGGATGCCGTATACTGTACGTGTGCACACGGACAGCAAACACATGGTTAGATTTGGCACACTGCTCTTCAGAAACTAATTGAGAAAAATAAGCAAAAATAACGCAAACGCAAGTCAGGCCGAGGGGTTATCTGACCAACCATTTAACTGGTACCTGTCTAGTAGGGCGTATATACAGCACCAGCTTTCAAAATAGATCTCTAGCGATACATTTGTGAATAAACCATTATATTCGATGAAGTATTTAATTAATGATATGCGAACAAAAATTATGGAGTCAAACTGTTACTGTTGGATACAATCTTTTCCCCCAAATCTAAATTTGACGAAATATCTTCGCATTCATTACCAAAGTTAAAGTTATGACCGTCAAGTAATTATACTGTGGAACTTTACAAAATGTCAAAAAGGGTAATTTCCCACGATCTGGCACCACTGTGTATATAAAAGAGGAATAGCCACTGCATGCTGCGGGAACAAAATGGTTTACTGCTTTAAATTAGGCATCTAGCAATACTTCTGTGAAAAATTGTTTTAAATCCATAAAGCAGTTTTTGGGTGATGCGCTATCAAACATACATACAAATAGACAAAAATTCCAAAAATGTTGTTTTGGATTCTGTTACGAGTATTTTCCGTATTGTGAATACGGCATCAAAATTTTCAGTCAAATACTCTCGCGTTCTGCTACACTGTGCGATTTTACAAATACCCAACCAACTGTCCATTAAAACATCTAATCTACAAGTAACCGATCGACGAGTTCGCCATTCTCTTCTCTTTTTACCGCCATATGCTGGAGTGAGTGCTGGCTGAGCCAATAAAGGCTCGTTCTTAAAATGACTGCACAAGTTTTGTTGGTTGTTTTGTCTAAATCATGTCCAAATGTTTTGAATTATCTTGCCATAACATAAATATCTACAATGATAAGCAAGAACGGAACAGTGCAAGTGTTTTTGCACTACAAAGACTGCGACCGTGTCTACACATTAGAAAGAGAGATAATACGAAGAAGAACTGAACATCTAACTGCGCATCCAACTAGCTACTCAAAATCAAATAACAGAAACGACAAAAGATGCAATCGATACTGGAAGTGGTGCGCAACAAATAAATTGTGGAAAAGTTTGGATCGGTTCGTCGGCTTCATGAATTGGATCAAAGTAACAGTTGGATACCAAATAATTGTAATAAGATCAAGCAAACTACAACACGTCACGATCTATTCTATTAAGAATTTATAATGAGCTATATATTTATATATACATGTATGATTCTTGTAAAACTAGCCCAGTAGAAAAGGGGACATACTCTATGCGACTGTAGAGCGCACATTGTTCTTGGCAATAAAACTTCCTTTAGTTCACATCTAGGCAATGCTTCTTCCACGCCTGCTGCAGAATTGTCCACCTTTATTTTATTGACCGAAGGCAGCCACTGGCGGGTTACATAATTAATGCTTTCGGGATCGAATCGGATCGTTTTCCTTAGTTCAAGTAACCACTCGGTTGTCTGTGACAAGTTCGTAGACTCTACAGGATCAAACAAGACCAGGATGACTTTTCTTGAATACTGAATGATATGACCGCATCTGCAACAATATGCCAGAATCCATGCACCCGCGGGTATCAAGACTGGTTAAATGAATTTCTTATATAAGATGGTTCCTGAGCCAATTAGTTGTTCCAGTGGCCCTTTCTTCTCCAATATAAGATTAAGATAAAGAAGTCGCACTATAGAGTGCGGTGGGCTCAGTAGTATCCGTCTAAACCCGTTGTTGAAAAAAGAGGTATTGGTCACCCGCGCAATGTTGAAGAGGTAGAGTTTAGAAGAACTTCCATTAACTTGGTCATGTTAAATCACAACAGGAATAAATGGTGGGTTTTTGTGGAATCGCCAGAAATCGCTGGGGTAGTTCAGCTCCAGAAGAAAGCAAGATATAAATCATGTATGGGATGTTGAGAAGACAGATTCCGCTATAAATCTCATGGATTCGGAGGAGAATAATAATATTTTTAATGCTTTTTACATTAAAGGTAGTAACGGAACCTGGCATGGGATTAGGGGCTGACAGCATAAGTCATAGGCTCTTTCAGGATGATGTAAATTTACAAGATCAACATTGGTTATTATTATTATTGTAGCAGTACTTCGCTCGACTTAGTCGAAGCATCCATTCCCGAATTGTGACGTGACGGACCAAACAAAGTTATAAAGTCCTTTACCAGATATGAATCCGGTATAAACACCTTGCGGTACCAGCCCGACTGCCAAGGTAGCGATTTCGTGGATTTTAGTCATCTCTTACAGCAGGCATGCCTAGCTCGGTAGGGAACTGTAGATGGGATACAATGCGTTGATAAAGCTCTCCAAGATCAGGATCCTAGCAGGGATACTTACAGGAGACTACAAACTATCTGCACTGGGCAACAGCGTCTGTCCTTCTGTCGCTTTTAGCCACCTTCCATGTCCATCTCAGCACTAAGTGCTCATAGACATAATTATAATTTATTTTTATTCGGAAATTTCTAAAATGTAGGATGAAAATCTGCTGCCAAATTTTAAAGTTTTTAATTTTCCACGTATGTTATATGTATAGAAGTATCGAGTACAGATTCCTTTCTGAAATATCCCGGTTTTGTCGAGAAAATAGTTGAAATGTTTTTTTTTCTTCTTTAAATGGTCATCTAACCACCTGGGCGATTTTGACCATCAACATAGCTTGCCAGTCATTTCTTCGTTGCTCCAATTGGAGACAACACGGGATCAAAAACCGGTATTCACTTGGTCTTTCAATCGAAGTGGTGGTCTCCCTCTTCTTCTGCTCCAACGGCGGGTGCTGATAAGAATACCTTCTGGGCCGGAGCATCTTCAATAATTCGCATAAAATGGCCTAGCCAACAAAGTCGATGTTTTTTAATTCGTTGCACTATATCGGCGCCTGCATACATATAGGTCGTCATAAAATCTTCTTCGGTTCGCCGTCGTCAACACGTAGGACTTCACAACACTTTCTCACGAATACTCCCAGAACCGCCTCATAAACTGTTGTCAGTGTCCACGCTTCTTGACCATATAACAGAACGGGTGTGATGAGTGCGAGTGTTAGTTTCCCTCTTCGAGAGAGGACTTTACTTCTCAATTGCCCACTCAAGACTGAACTCGCATTGGTTTTCAAGAGTGATTCTAGGCTGACATTATTGTTGGTGTTAATGCTGACTGCTAAGTAAACAAAGTCCTTTACCATTTTGAAATGTCTTTCGCTCTTTTATATTTCGAAGGCTGAGTGGAGAATTAAGATATTTCAAAATATTTTCCAAAAAGCTATACCTCAAAATTGGTTTGAAAAGCGCTACATCTTCAACATTTTTACAATAACGCGTTATTTAGGAATTTGGTTCAAGAACACCCTTACTCAAAATGAGATTGAAAAACGGCTTATCTCAACGAAAACTATAGATTTTAGGGTTGCTAAAAAAATTCTGAAATAGGGCATTCTTCAAAAATATTTTGAAATATGATGATCTTCCCCGCAGCCATCGATTTGTTATTGTAGTTGTAAAACTACTCAACTATCCGATTTCTCCGTAGAAATGTCGCGTTCATCATGCTTGGATTTCGTATTAATTAAACTATCCATCTCCATCACAGCACACAAGTTGAATAACCGCTACAGAGCTAATGTGGTCAAGCTACGAATAAAACAAAAACTTAATTATTTATTGAACCATACATACATACAAAAAGTTCCATAAATAACCAGTAGCGTTGAAATATCATTAAATATAATTAATATACTCAAATTGAGTAGCGTAGCTGAATATCAAACGTAATGGATAAGGAAAAACAACACTAACAACCTTAACAGTTGATCTCAAATGCAATCAGTTGTGGGGTAGCACGCCATAGCCAGGCGTTTAATATCAAAATATCAACGACGAAAAATTAAGACACGCATAATAGCTTATTTACCAGACGAACGCAGCTTTGGATAAAATTACCGACGCGCTAAATACAGCAACAACAAGAAATAACGCGCCGTAAACCAAACTCTAAAGGCGCACGTCCAACTCATTATTATTGGCTAAAGCTCAGCTAAAAAGAAGCAATGTGAGGTTATGATTATGGCGCATGAAGCCAAGAGGCTGGAGTGCGATCAGTAACAAAGCAACCGAAATGTAATCAATCTATGTACCTCCGCATGCACGTAAAGCAAACCGATTAAGATTGCATGTAAACTTCCATGCATACCAAACATACATTCAAACACGCAGATGTATGTATGTATTTATGCTTTAATACGGATACAGGCTTAAATTGAGCCCCCACCTACTTTGGTCCGCATTATTAAAGCCGTCAAAATGCTATTATAAACGATCGTCAATTGTTGATTGTTGCTCTGATGGACGTTGAACGCCGACTTGATTGAATGTGGTAAAGGCGGGAGTGGCGAGAATAATGGTAAATGAATGCATATGAGTTCAGATAAGTAGAGGAAGAAGTTGAAAAAAACTGACTACCGCCGCCAATGCTGAGATCATTTGAGATGGTTGCGTATAGGCGGGACAAGGGGGAAAAGGTGGACCATATAAACCACAACGGAGGTTGCGGTTAAGCGCAAGCCCCAGAGCTGTAGACCGAACAATCAAGTTGTCGTAGCATTGCTTTCTTCAAAGACCATGGATACATATATACTATATGCACATTAAACTGGACCAAAAAAAAAAAAAAAACGTTTGACAGGTATGTTGATATTATTTTTAAGAATGGTGAAAAAAAAAATACTTTAAAAGTTTTAGAAGTTAATATGAATTATTAGTTTCATTAAGGGGATTCATTTTACCGTATAAATGCCATATGAACGTGTAAACGCATTGTTTTATCATGTATACGAGTATGTCACTTTTCATACAAGTTTACGAACTTTATATGGTTTATAAGCTTTACGGGACTTTAATAGGCTTATATGATCCCCCATTATGCTTTAAAATTGCCAAGAGATTGAAGTTAACAAAATTTCGCTATTTATAATTTTCTCAATTCTGCACAAAAAAATTTTAAATGAAAATTTTCGCCAGGTGAGTCCTTCCAGGGTAAACAAGCTTTCAATATTAGCACAGTTTCATGCTTTCACGTTTTTAAATTGGAAAAATGAATATAGAGGAGTTTATTAGTCTAAAAATAGTCACATGTTATTTACCAGTGAAGTTAAAAAAGAAAAATTTCCGTGCCTTGTTTGCATTTTCTTCATAGAATACTTTTATACTGATAACCTACAACATCTAAAATCAAATTTTTTAATCAATGTTAGAACTATAAAAATTTGCGTTTTATACCCTTTTTACTTAAAGTAATTTATTGGGCCAAAAAGGGGTTTGAAACATTTTTTTATAAAATTACTTTTCCAAGCTCAAACCCCGACCGGATATTAAATTCTGATCGCGAATTCGCTTAAATAAACTAAATTTTCAAAAAAAAAAAACATTTACATTTTTTTTGTTTGGCCCAGTCTAATATACATATGTATATGTTTCAGAGTTCAATAATAACTCTTGTCGTCGATTTCAACTATTTTTCCTTTAGTGGAAATAATATTTTATCAACTCAAAATTAAATGAAACAAGTAAGGAAGTCTACGTTCGGGTGGAACCGAACATTATGTACCTAGCAGTGATATATTATGGCATACCAATTTAAGCAGGTCTATTTTAATACTTTTCAGTTCGTATTATAAAGCCAGCTGCTTGTTTTCAATAAAAACACTTCTGGCATGAGTTTTGAAGTTTGAATGAATTTTAAAAAAATATATAAATGTATGGCGCGATATACAACAGCTATATCATCATAAACCGCCTGAGAGATTTTTGCGCCGAGCTTCCCTTCCAATTTGAATTTTTTCCTACAAATTGGCGGGACCTACAGATTTTTTCCGACTTCGAACGGCATCTACAAAGGAGAAGGACACTCGGAGGGTTGCCAAACCACTGCCGAGGGGCGACCTCGTTTTGAAAAACTTTTTCAAACCACTTTTGATGTTACCTGTCCCAGGACTCGAACCTTGGAACTTCGGTGTGGTAGGCCAGCATCACTACAGCCACACTAGGTGGCCACCATAAATTTATTTGTATGTAAATAGCTTCCCTACAACAACTGCTAACCACATTTTTTTAAAATACCAATACATGCACATATTATGTTTCACAAATTTGGGTTCAAATACATAGACGGACAGACAGACAGACGGACGGAGAGATGGACATTGCTTATTCGACTCAACTCATCGTCCTTATTATTTCAGTTTACTTATTGATGGGCCCATCTCTTCGTCTTCTCATACTTACAAACATTTCATGTTCATTAAAGGCATGAAAATCAAAAAAGGTATATAACTTCCCTATTGCAGTGAGGTATTAACAACTTGCCCGGATATTTTACTTATGCATATTTTACTTATGCATAACATACTATTAAGAAGCACCTGACCCATTTTGATTGAAATATCAAGATTGAATTATAAGCGATTGCCTTTGAAAATACCACAATTTTTATACTTCCCCAAAATTCACAAAATTTGTTCGCGGTTGAGTTTTTCTTAAAAAGCTTATTATGTGTGCAAGATCTTATTGATATAGCTTGCATGGTTATAAAAATATAGCGTTTTACATTTTACAAACAAATTTTTCAGAACTGTGTTAAAAAACTGGCCGTGGGCGTTTACCGATTTCGCCCATTTTTACAACAAACATTTACCTTAATATATTCATTATTTTCACCAAACTCAATTTTTGCCGGAGTTATGGCATAAAAAGTTTTGTGGAATAATCCACTAATCAAAAGTTTTATTTTTCAACTTTCTTCGTTCACAGACACTTTGAAAGTGAAATATGAATGGCATAAAGCATTTGTACGCAAAGTTATTGCCTATTTAATATTTCTATAATCCTTTTCAAAACTTTTCGTATAAAAGTGGGCGTGGTTTTAAACCGATTTCGCCCATTTTTCTCCAGAACATACCCTGAATCAATATAAATGTGTGAGCTGAATTTCATTTCGATATTTTGAACGGTTTTTGATTTATGATTAATATTATTTTTTATTTTGACTTAATCAAAAGTAGGCGGTGCCAAGCCCAATTTCAAAAATTTCTTAAAAAATGTATTTTCTGTCCAAATTGAATCCTTATAAGTGTATTATGTACTGAATAATCACTTTTTTGTATTTTCGAAAATATTCTATATATATATCATCCGATTTCGCCCATTTTAAATAGCGCTCGGAGATGAGTTCCAAGGAAGCTGCATACAAAATTTCATTAAGATATCTTAAAATTTACTCAAGTTATCATGCTAACAGACGGACGGATATGGCTTAATCAATTTATTTTTTCCTCCTGAACATTTTGATATATATGTAAGCCTATATCTATCCCGATTCGTTTATGCCGTTACATACCACCGTTACGCGACTACAGTTAGTATACGAGTACCTTGTGTGCGTAGCACTACTAGACAAAACAACATAAAAATAGAATTGATAGTCGTACATTTTTTCTTAGCTCAAAAACTAAAATTTCAAAATATCTTGAAAACTGTTTTACTATCTGACTACATGGAGTCAGCAGAAAACTCTACATAGGGATCACGTATCGGGTAGTGTGAGATGGACTCGTCAAACACTGGCTTATGAGTTTCGATCTACTCCTAAATTATATTCCAAATTTCAAGTATTTAGCTAATCGAGACTTACTTAAAAATCGATAGCAGAATTCAAATTTGAAAAAATTTTCTAACTATCTCGATCCCTACACCACGGACAGAACTTATGTTTAGCTCCTATGTTCCAAGTTTCAAGTACATAGATACGATTCAAGTTTATTGTCTAGAAATCTGGAAAATAGTAATCCCCTGGTCAACGCACTTTAGTTAAACGAGATTGAGAAATCAAAAAATAACTTCAGTCTAACAGTCCAAAGCAGTTAGGCATTCTCTTACAACAAATCGTTGCTATTTATCGAAAACAGATTAATATAACATAGAAGAAACCCCATTCTCAATTAGCTGTTATTTTGTAGCCTTGACTTATGCATTGAGTTTGTATATATGAGTTCAACCGCCAATGTGCTGTGTTCATTATGCGATCAATGTTGATCATTTCATCCTGCGGCTGTTGACAGCCCACCGCGCGGACATGACATGCGAGTCGCTGGTACAAGCACAGCGTATGAGCAAACATAAATTTGTATAAATATATATGTATCTACATATATAAACAACAATAATAAAATGCAGCATGAGCGCCAAAAATAAAAATTGATGCTGTGGGGAAAGAACTCATATGATGCAGCAGACATGGCGCATGCGTGTGCGCACCTACTGACGATGCTGCTGCTGCGGCGGCTGCTGTTGAGTGCTAATACCTTCAGCATTCTTGTAACAATCAATGCAACCAACCAATTTTAACTTCAACGGCCACAACATCATTATATTGATTGCACATACGCGCATGTATGTATAGATGTATGTAAGTGTGTGTGTTTCGACTGGTCGTTACGTTTGTGGCAACATGATGGCGTAGTTATGTGGCTGTTAGCTCTTATAAAGTGGTTTTTGTTATGTGGTTGTTGTTGTTGTTACCTTAAAATAAAAACCAACAACGAAAATGTTTGGAAGCTGTGCGGCATAATTAACCAACCGCCGTTCAACGCGCATGCGCATGACAAGCTGGCTGGTCGATCGTTTTGAACTTTGCTGCGATGTGATGATGATCGTTTTCCCTTTGTTTCATGTTTTTTCAGCTTATGATACAAACCTTTTTAAAGCGCTTCATTTGCAAATAACTTGCTTTAATTTTATTTTTATTGTTTTTCGTTTTTTAAGGTAAATTATTTCCCATTCTTCCTTATTCGCTGATAACTTTTAATGGTTCTCAGCGTAACCGGCATTTTGTTGCGGTAAATGTTGTTGGGAGCTTTGCCCGGTTGGCTGCCGTAAGTTTACTAACAAATTCGGACTGTAGCCACTCGATGTAGGTACCTACATGTATGTACTTCCGCGAAATTATAAAAATGTAAAAATTATGTACGATCGTGCGCTTTGGTATCAAGTTGTACAGTGTGAATTTTTCAACATTTAATAGAATGCCACAAATATTAAACGCATTGGCCCATAATCATAGTTGTTCACTTAAAAATACATTTAAAATGTTGGTCAATCATAGTCATATTAAACAAAGATTTGAGCTAAAATTAAAAGTAACAGCGTCCCCTTATGAAAACAAATTAAGTTGGATGGTGGTATGAAGAAATTTTTTATGTTTTGCAAAGTCACCCTGTGTAAACTATTTATTTCACTAACCATAGCATATCTGTAGCAACAAGCGAAAAAAGCCGAACTCAAGTTTGGAGTAAGCGATGTAACAAGCACAACCGTAGACACAAATCGTGATTTTAAAGTGTTAAAATGACATGTTTGTCATTTTAAAATTAAAACTCCGTCCTAGACTTAAAATGTATTTTAAGTTGACTATGACAGACATGAAATGATGTTTATTATAGAATCATGTTGAAGTTGATTAAACTCTATTTTAATTTGACTATGATTACGAACACACTTCAAATCGAAAAACAACAAATAACCCATATTTATTCAAAGTAATTAATATAATAAACCATATAATTAATATTTAGTCCATTTTAATAAAACGAAACTAATTCAGAGGGATGGCAACCATGTAAAAATATTTTCAATACCAATGGTCTTGGAACTAGGTCTGATTATGTATCAGAATTAGTTTTGCCGTATTTGAGAATTAAATTTTGGCATCTTAAAGTAGTGAAAGGGCACACTGTGCGTTATCTTACTGGCAATAGCATTTCCATTGCGTGATGTTTTTGCATTTCGAAACTTAGTACGTTGGTTTGCCAATATTCTTTCTTTTATAACTTTGTTTTCTTTTCTCTTGTTTCCTCTTTTCATAATTCAGTTTCACTTTTTGTTTGATTCGCTAATACTGATCCCTTTTACTGACCGCCTGCTCTTCATAACTCCTGAGCTAATCAACGGCTCATTTGTTTTGTGCTGGATTGACTCGGCATTACATTCGATTATAATGTATTACTTAGTTATTGCCTTTTTATACCTTTGCTTCAAACTCCTCACCTTCTCAATACAATCTCCCTTAACTCTTCACCTATTGCGCTTCCACGGAATGTCTGTTGTGTGCTTCTGGAAGATCATTCGTAGTTCTCATAATTATCGGTTTGATTTTGCACTCATGTTCTCATCGCAATAAAGTTGAAATCGCCAAAATGCCTTTATCTGAAATTGGGCATGATTTCCTTGGAGTTTTATTTAGCAGCAGTTTAAGTATTCGATTGTTTTTGCGATCTTTTTTTACTATTAAATTGCACATAAAACTAAATCGCTTCTGCTGGCTGTGTACCTATTGTTATTTAAAATAAACTCGTATTTTTGTTGATTTTTTCCTTTTTTTGATTTTATCTGATTACTTTCCTCGAGATGAGTCTATCAGCAATGACGCGCTGGATATTTCCTAGTGTTTAAAATATGAATGCAGATTATTCGGAATGTTGGTATACATACTTTATTGAGATATGAATAGAGACTGTAGATTCGGGAATTAGTAAAGTCGCATGTGGCTCTAAAATATTTTAAGGAGTCTTTATCTGCTTTCGACTGTGAAATCTGCATCGAAACTTGCAACAAATCAGAGATGAGCTGCAGAAAAGAAGAATGCGGCTAATGCCAGTTTTGATTTCTTTATATTGCTTAAAAAGTTTCCTGCTCCCTCTTGTTTGTGCATATCTTATAAAGAGACAGATCCACTTTACTCCAATACGGGTATGGTAGAAATTGTCCACTTGCTGCCCCTATGAGTATGCTACATCAATTAAAATTGACTTATTAAAACTAAGCCCATGAGCAGAACCGTATTTAGGGATGGCGTTTAGGTGTTATTCCCCTTTCGGAAAAAGCTGAACCTCACTCTGTAGGCACCCTGATTCAATCGCGTCCACCATATTTTTTAAATTCCTTTTGTTGTGATTTTTATCTACATATGTGAAGGAACTAATGTTTTAGTTTATACATCTGTATATTTGCCAGCAACCGATGACTGAGAAGGTGGAGAAGGCAAAAAAGCGCGAGGATTAAATCTCAGCGCAGAAAGTCTGTTTTAGTTAAACTTAACGTTGTTTTGAAATAGGTAAAGCTTTCTCATTAAGTTTTTAATGCTTTTCGATGACTAGACACATTTCAGATAAGGTCCAATAGGATGATATTTCCAAAAAGTACGGGCTCTCCAAAATATGTGCTTCTACCGGAGGATCTTGATAAAAATTGTTATATTTGAGGTACTATTGAAGCAAACAGTTTAGGGCAATTCTCGTCTGATGTTGTTACAGTCCATGCTTAAAGGCTACAACAAAAACAAGCAGTACATAGTTCTGCATTAAAAGTGTTATGATAACAGTCTTGAAGATCAAAATGTTTATTCGTGGAGAGTTAACTTGTTGTACTGTTGGGAAAAGTGATTGTGGTTATCAAATCGCCGAGTCTCTTTTTGCTAATAACAAATACTTCGTCCAAGTTATTCTAAACCCATTATATACTTGGCATTGGTTTTCCTGCCAATATAGTCGATAAGCTTACCATTATCTTAGGGCACTATAATAAGGCACAAGCCGTTCGATGGACGAGTCCAATCTTTTCCACAATACGCCAGACAAAGTCGCTCCTCTGCGATAACTTGTTTAAAGGGTTTGCGGGGCTTTCTGTTTTTATTGTTATTATTATTAATTATGTAATTTATTTGAAATAAAAACGTTCCGTTCTGAAAAAGTTTGGAATAAGCCAATAAGCTCTCGGCGCAAGCGTGTTCCATAGCCATTTTTCTGTAAGCTTAGATATTCTAAGAGAGAAACAAAGCTTTCCGACTGTTCTCTACCCAGGGAGACAATGTAAGAAAGTTGTAGTTCTCATTAGAAATGAAAAGATTCATCAAATGATTAGCACTAAACGAGCAAACCAAAAGACTTATTGCTTCTTATTTATCAAGACAATAATCGCTTAATTGCGAAACTAATCGAACTATGAGGCGGACGCCGTGGTGTGGCGGTAGTGTTGCTGGCCTACCACACCGAAGGTCCAAGGTTCGAGCCCTGGCACAGGTAACATCAAAAGTGGTTTGAAAACGTTTTTGCAAAACGAGGTCGCCCCTCGGCAGGTGTTGGGCAAACTCTCCGAGTGTATTTCTGCCATGGAGGCTTCTAAGTAAAAATTCATCTGCTTTGCAGATGCCGTTTGGAATCGGCAAAAAACTGTAGATTCCGCCAATTTCTAGGAAAATCAGAACAAACACACTACAAATTGGTAGAGAAGCTCGGCCTTAATCTCCTCGGAGGTATATATCGCGCCAATTATTATTATTAATCGAACTATAATTCTTATTACTTCAAAGTTTGTTTAGGCAAGTAGAAAAAAGTTTACCAGGCATCGAAATAGCTAATAAAAAACGGAAAATATTTGTATCTACGGGTTTAAAAAATAAAAACTTCACAAACTATTTATTTCAGTAGTTTATTTAGAAGAAATAATCAAATATTTCGATTGATAGTTTAAAATTAATTTTATTTATTTGTTTGTGTTAAAATTGATCATTTTATACATTAATCGACTTATAATTTTTGTAGCAATCCCTAATCCAATATATCAAGTTAGAAAGAAGTTGATATTGACAATGTGGTCAAAGATGGCAAAAAATTATCAAAAACTCATAATTGCGATATCCGATTTATACTCGTAATCCCTATAAACGAAAAATTGCACTTCCATTGCATCCTTACCGATTTTCCTTTCATTCAAATATATTTCTTTCAAAACATTTCAGTAATTAATTAGCGCTTTTATTGACTGCTTTCGATCCTTTCGAAGCAGAGCAAATGAAACTTCTCAAATTAATTTCTGACAGTTACGGCGTGAATTATTGCACCACTGCAGCTGGAAGAACGCTGAAAATAAAAAATAACAAAATTAAACTACAAAAACGACCAAACAGACCGAAATGAAGAATACAATAATAAAAAAATGTGCAATTTTTTAGACTGAGTTTTTTTATTTTGAAAACGTTTGCTCAAACTGTTGCTGAATTGTTTAAAAATTGTTGTTGCTATATTGTCTTACTGTTCATAACTTGCACACTGCTTAGTCTCACCATAGGCGATTTGCAATCACATTTACACCAACAAATTTATAAAGTGCCATAGTCATAGATATTGTTGCTTTTGTTGTTGTACACTCGTTGTTGTGTTGCAGTCATGAATAGTCATTTATTATGAGCACAAGCAGGACGTCTCTCAGAGCCGTCGAGATTTGGTTGAAGGGAAGACGGTTGCGGTCATGGTAATGGAGTCATGGTAACTCACAATGTTGTTTTATTAATGCAAACTGCGAGTTGAAAAATTTGGCAAGTGCGAGCTTACTTTAGGTCTGTTTTACGTATATACAAAGAGTGATTCATAGTGAAAATGATACAGTTGGTTCTTCTTATCAAAAATTCCGGGAAACTTCGAAATACGGTTTGAAAATTTATAAATTTGAGCCCAGAACTTCAAAACCATTTCTGGGTATGCAGTTTGGTATCCTATGAAATTCTAGTCTCACAAAGTCCCAAGGCTCTCTAAAATTTTGTTGCTTTTTACAAATTGAATAACTATGACAAGCTCATAGGGTAAACGTACTAGTTTTCGGGCACTTAACGTTTTCTTCAACTTTGACTTCGACTCATTTTCTCACTATGAACGCTACAGGGAAAAGACATACTGTTTAAAATAGCATAAATATTGCCTAATAATGTAACGTCTGTATATTTTAAAAATATAATGTTACTATTATTGAATTAAAAATTCAAAAAATTCGATTTGCTCTAGTTTCCGGACAGTAAAATTTAGTTTCGGGACGCTTTTGTTTTAGTTTCTGGACCCCCAAAATTTGTATGAAATTTGTATATACACTATATTTTTGTAAAGTATATATACATAAGGAAGGAATTTCAATACAATAAATACGTCTTAATCATACTCACATGTCTCTGGATAGACATCTCTCTGATATGGACACTGGTCATAAACCAACTTTTCGATCGGTGGTTCGAGGGAGCAGCCAAACTTATGGGGTACGCAGTTTTTATTTGTAATAATTGGTAAATTGGTCATAATTGGTAGTGGAACTTCAGAAGGTCCATGTGTGGGCATCCGACGTTGGGTTGATCGCAAAATGAGGATCTACATAGCCTTAGTTTCTTGGTGCTTCACAATCAAGAATAGGAATAAGCCTCAACTAGGAGGGGCTACCATGCAGGAGCAAGCAGTCGTGGGAACCAAATATATAAGAAAGAGTTAAAAGAGCCTCAAATGCACTTTATCCATTCAAAAAAATGGTGGGGTGCACCATGGTTTTCACGGCGACTGTGGAGCTAATAGTCATTATTGTGGCCAGCCACACAAAAAAAGAACGTTTGTTAACAACCTGGAGGGCGTATTCACATAATCAATAATTAGTATAATGGGAGGTTGGAAAGCCACCTGGACAGAATTACTAAATGCCATTCTGTACATCGCACCCTTAGACTTAGTTTCCAAAATGATGGTGTTAACAACTCAAACTAGGCCCAATGCCTCGTGGCCGCAGCCTGTACCAGCGCCATCAAAAACGGGGCCGACATACAGAATGGGTGTTGGAGATACAAAAGATATGAGGGGTTGGCGTAAAGCTACGGTTGGTACCACACACATTTACACCGATTGTACCAAATCTGCTTTATACTGTGCTTATCCGAAGTTAAACAGACCCTACAAGCTGGCAAATTACAACAACTAAAAGTGTCTTGAATTGCAAACAGGCGCTAGGAAGAATTTACAAGGGGGGAACGTACATCTATACTGGGTCATCGATCATAGATGGAAGCGAAAGGGATGATATGTTGACCTAGAAGGGAAAGCCTCTTGAAAAGTATACTATAGAACTCCCCATGAGATTGGGAGTATTGAAAAGCAGTCAAGAGTTGTAAAGGATCGACCAAGGAAAAACGGCTTGGAAGTAACATGGGATGGCGAAGTCTCTGAAGGCCATGTGCAAGTTGTATGGGCTAACAACATTGCTCTTGTCCGTAATGGGAAGACTGCACTATCATGTTTTTATAGGTTGTGCGAGAAATGCTTGAACATATTTTGGGATCTTGCCGCTCCCCAGATACGATTATAAGGAGTTCCACAGCTATTCTAAGCTGCCGCTTGCCGGATGCTTGTTAGGTTTACCTTATAACCTCGAAGGGCTGAAGTAAGATGTCTGCATTAATTCTTTAAATAGTAATATCGATAAAGACAACAAAGTTCGTACAAAATGCTAATTGTCCGTATATTGAAACTTGTTTTCTTAGTATCCGGACAGCAATATTTGTATTTGAAAAAGCGTGTCCGAAGACTGAAAATATAGAAGAAAAAGATGTTTTTCTCTTTTTGTAATTCATATATAATATAATAAGCTATTATTTAGGAGCGTTAAAATGGTAATTCGTAATTTTCTCCTTTTTTTCAGCATGCGGACGGCTGGTCCGGAAACTGGAAATCAACACAAATAGAAAACTGAAATAAATTTATTTTTTTTTATTTATAAAATTAAAGTTTATTATATTTCGAACAAATATTATTAACTTTTATTGTAATATGTTAATAAAGACTTTTTAAGCACTTTTCTAAAACGCTCCCACAATTTTTTTTTTACAATAACCTGCAATTTTGGCGCATGCTCAGACTTCTGACACTAAAATTACGTGTAACTTTTAAATCATGCCTTTGATTCAAGTAAAATTTTCCACGTACACTCAGTAAACATGTACATTTCCATTTGTGTTGTTATTTGAGACTTTGAGATTCGCCTATTAATCACAAAACATTGACATAGTGCCCGGACACTAGCTCTCTCCGGAAACTACTGCAGTTATCCTATGAAAGAAAATATCAAACACTATGTAGGAAAAAATTTGCCAGAAAATAGGCAAGAAATCGTTTTGAAATTCTTGCCTACAAATTTGAAAGTTCTCCGCAGCTTTTTTAAATTTTTCATGCCGGGAAACACCGATTAAAGAGATTTCTATGTAAGAACTGCCTGTATTTTTATATGAAATGAATAAGCGAATAACCAACTGTCCCATTTTCACTGTGACTTACTGTATACACATTGTACATACAAAATGTTGCATACTCATGTTGTTGGTTACTTCATTGTTGTTGCACTGCATGTCGCCATAGGCTGCAATAAAACACGTTCCGATTGTTAATTTTTCTTCAAAGTCTCAATGCAATGTTGTCCAAAAGCCAACGCCAAATCCTTCTCAAAACAATAACTTCCCACCTTTTATTCACTCCCTCACTTCGAACTCAAATCTTGATTGCGCCTGCGCAACAAACTGTGCCATTTGTACGCATGATAAATGGCATTGTGGCGCGCAACATTTGGCAGTTCACGGCAGGCATTGCCTGCTAGTCCGACATTCGACGTCCAAACACAACATCCATCGTCTATCTCTGTAGCTTGGCTGTCCATCGCTGCTATTGTGAGTACCCAATAGCCGGTTCACATCGTCCATTAGTTAGGAGGTGAGAATTTGCAAATTGCGGAAAAGTGTTGCGAGTTCAACTATTACATCAATATTTATGTGATTTTGCACTTTTTCGCCAACGATACACTCGGTATAAAGCCATTTTTTCTCGTGGGGCTCACTTTAATTAATGACTCGCCGCATGAGTGTATTGAAAGCTTTCTCATGTTGTAAAATCAATAGATTATCAATTTTAAAAATCGTAAAGTACTTATAAATTATTTATTTATTTGATGTTTAGGAAAAAATGAGGCAAGGGAAACGCATTAGAGAGGTTAAGCTTTGTTCGAAAAGCTTCTACCAATGAATCAGGCAAGGATGAGTAAAATTTTGGGACATTGTCAATGAGTATAAAACATTTGCATATGCTATAAAAGCCACCGCCGACCTATGCTAAGATAGTTAAGAGGGGTAAATGGAGGAACGAGCAAGCTAGTTATGTGCGGAAGAGTTCACACGAAACTGTCCTTTCGGCATAGTTTACCAAAATGTCTGGAAGTGTTTTTCATGGTAGAACAACTCATTTCGTTTAGATTTAGGGAACATTGCCAAACAGTTTGAGGCTCGAATGGGTATTTAAAAAAAAACGAAGCCTCGGCGCCCTGATTAAAGGCGAGGAATCTTCCTAGTA
This sequence comes from Merzomyia westermanni, assembly GCA_949987695.1. NCBI lineage: Eukaryota > Metazoa > Arthropoda > Insecta > Diptera > Tephritidae > Merzomyia > Merzomyia westermanni. The sequence continues at coordinate 65,057,740 of OX465293.1, forward strand.
ACTGCAAAACGATTTTAGGTGAGAAGAACTTTATAGGATTCGAAACCAGCATTAACAACTGTTTTGGCTAAATATCAAATTGTGAATTACTCTTGCAGACAACTATTCTTTCGACTGGGTTTAGGGGATTAGAATAGGTGCGACTAAAATGCACAAAGGTAATGACTTGATGGCCTCATGGCCTTGATGTCTCTCACCTCTCATTACCCATCTTCTTCTTCTTTACAGAAGAGGTCAGATGACCTAGAAGGTTCCACTGGTCATACCAAAAAAAAAACTCCGGGGAGCGTTTTTGTCGCTATAACAACAACAACTGGGTATAAAATTGTTGGGTAGCGCCTCTTTTCACGAATAAACAATACATTGAATTAGTCTGTGTTCTTAGCCGTATCAAGGACTCTAAAAACTTCGAGTAAATAAGAGGGCTCGTATAGAATTCAAGAGAGAATGCGCACAGATTATAAACGGATAAGGTTAAGACGAAAAGAAAAAGATGTGGTCCAAACAAATTTGTATCAGTATAGCTGCACAAAAATCCACAATCTTGGGCTATACAACTAGATAAAAATGAGAGATAACATAAACCCGGGTACCTGTTCATTCTCAGAGAGAGCTATATAATTAAGAACTTCACTTTAATTGAGTTCAGACGCATACGCTAATAGCTCGCTACTGTCAGTATTGACAGTGCTCATAGTGAAGAACTAAACTCTTGTTGAAGAATGTACCAATTATTTGTCACCCTGTGCCACTGCCTCTCTTTCTTCATCTTCCAAACCCTCTCTCATCACCCCTCTCTGTTTATTTCTTTCTTTAATTATCTCATCCCTCTGTTGATTTGTTTTAGTCGCAGTACTTCGCTCCACTTAGTCGGTGCATCCTTTCGTGGATTGGGACGTGTTAGACCAAAAAGGGTTACACTGATATTGGAACTCCTTTGCTGGATTAGAATTGGGAATGATTTCGTTGATTCTGGAACCCTCTCTCTCTTTACCCATCGCTATATTCTCCTCGCCATCTGAATCTCTCGCCTCTTCCGTCTTACTTTCACATTCGTCCATTACCAAAGTTTCGCTGCAGTGTAGTAATTGCCATTAACATTAGATCTCATGGCATACAATTTTTATGGTTAACTGGGTGCACGAATTGTCCGATATCTAAAAAATAAATCAAATTTTAGGTAAAATAATGTTCTATGCAACAATTCACGTAACCCCTGTTTGAAGCAAATCAAGGGTGTTGAGCCAAATTATGAGAAAGATTTGAAAAATAACTCAGCACTTCTGAAATAATAATACTTCTTGATGCGCCTTGCTTGTCACTGCTTTCAAACTAGAGCTAGTTTTTAGAATCGCTAACAAAAACTGATAATGCACCTTAGCTATTTTAATTTAACGAATCATTTACGCATAAATATTTATTTGACCAACGTGCCACGAACAAGTAACAATCACAAAAGCGCCAAACAATCAATCTAAATATGACACTGTCGGCGACCTTGTGCTTCTTAAATAAAAATATTTTGACTAGCAATCATTGTTAATAAGTTATTTACAATTCAGCAGCTAATCAATCAATCAAGTTGTTAAGTAATTTGATTGACACAAAGCACAAGCACATGATTGAGTTCATAAATATTCCTCTGACAGTTGAAGCAATTTTAAAAAGTAAAAGTAAATTACATTTGCATACATAAATGGCTGATTTTACGTAAACTGGAATATTTGAAAGCAATTTGCAATAGAGTCTCAGAAATAAACCAGGGTTCAAACGACTTCGTAACCGAAGAAGATATCGTTACACGAATTCGTTTGCTCTTTCGTTTGAAATTGTTCTGTCAGTACCAGCGTAAAGCTTTGGTTTCCTCGGAAAGCGGGGTGCTGTGTAACGTTCGCTATATAGCGGCCGCTATGCTTACCGTCATTAGCGGTACCGCTCTCCTGTAGAGTTCGATGAGCGTCGCGGTCAATTTGACCAATTTTGTTTAAACTATTTTGCTTCCTGTTTCTGAGTTTTTGATTTTTATTTATTTCTAATATTTTTTTCAAAACAACAGAAATGTCAAAACTGTTGTTTTCTATAAAAGTATTTGAAATTTTTTATTGAATTCTCACCGTTTTGTATATGACGGCGGAAAAAAATTGTCGATCAAATTGCCACCGCTTTCGAGAAAACCACGCCTTAAATAACAACAACTAAAAAAAAATTTAAGTTTGTGGGTCCTTGCTTCGAAACAGCAAACTTTGGCGTGTGAGTATTGCAACCTTGAACACAAAAAAGCCTACGCGCTCAGTGCTATGTGGCGTATCATTATCGTTTAAGCAACTTAAGTCGTTTGTAGTTCGTAAGCACTTAGCAACAAGTGAATAAAATAACAATCTGCAATTTTTTTTCAAAAGTTTGATATTTTCTTTGAAAGTGAAATGTGAAGATAGCAGCCAAAATTGTAAGCGATTATAATTGTTTCATTTCGTACGAAACTTCGCGTCTCAGCATTAAGACGTGTTAAATAATTTCCCTGAAGACGGTTACGGTTGAAAAAAATAGACGAAACCCTATGTATGTGTTTCGTTCCATGTTTTTAATTGACCTTGTGCCAGTAAAAATATCAGCGTTTACCATACAAAAAGGTCTCAAAAACTTTCATACTATAAAACTTATTTTAGGCGAGCATATTAAAAAAAACTTTTAATAATTAATTAAAAATGATTATTAAAAAATAAAAACAATAATTTTAATAAAAATTCAAAAGTGAAAAAAGATTACAAAAAAAATGTTAAAGACTAGAGCCTAACTTCCAATTGGGATTCTAAAAATTGTGTGAAGCCGAAGATAATTGTGTGAAATTTTCACTGCAGTAGTAGGCCTACAAGGCTTTAAAAAATGTATTTGTTTAAATAATTGTTATTAAAAACCAAGTTAATTTTCAAATATTATTTTTTAAATATATCTATTGTGAAGAGAAACAGGTTCGCAAATACCAAAAAAGTTCGCTCGTATATGTCAAACGAGTCGTAAGTTATCAATTTTTCTTCGAAATGTTTCAAAATTCCTTATTATTGAAAATAATAAAAAGGATGAACGTTTGCGAAAAATGGTTTGAAGCCTTTATTTGTTTTATCCAACAACACAACTACAAAATTTAATGGTTTTTATTACTATCCACAAAATAAGGGGAAAATCCGTTGGCAGAGTTGTGATTACTTTAGGTGCATATGTATATATTTTACAGCCTAAAAAAAGATTCGAATTCTCGGAAAATAGTATGGATATTACATTGTCACCGGTTTCTAAAACATGTGTATAGTTTCAAGTCTCTAGGAAGTTACTCAAAAATCGATCGCAAGTCCCTATCGCTTTTTTAAAGAGTTTTAGAGATTTTAAGTTATCTCGATCAGCGCGCCACCTAGCGCAATTTCGATTTCGACAAACTATATTGTGGTTGTGTCCTGAGCTATGCGCTAGGTAGTATCGATTAAAAAGATAGATTAAAAATCGCCAAAAAATCGCGGAATTTAACATACATGATTAAAGACCTTTAAACAAAATTAATAGGCCCTAAAAATGGTTCGTTTATGACGCTGTTATTTTCCTTTCCTTTGTTTGGGAAATGTCGAGCATCAAGGAGAGAAAATAAGGTTTTTCTTTTTAGATTCTGTGACTTGATATATAGGCAATTGATGTAAACAAACACCAGCCAATTCCAGCAAGAACTCTGCAGAGTACCTAAAGTGCTTAGACTAAGTCGCTCGCAACAACTTGAAGGGTCTACATTGGATTGGACCTAACTAGCTAAATAAGCACAAAACATATGATAGAGGAAATACCATTAAAATATTAATAACTTTCAATGACGAAATTTACTCCGCGCGTTAAATCCCTTTATCCTTTAGTTCCAGCACTCAAACGCATGCGCACGACTAAGTACCAAAATCGTTTATCAGCTGCGTCATATAGCGATCGCCATAAACCATACGACCTTCATCAGTGAGATCGAGTGACAATTTTCATTGCGTCCAATAAATGCACGACTTATATATTATAAAAAGAAAACAAAAAAAATTGTTTAAATGATATGAACAAAACCATTTAGCGCACAAAGGGAATCGATTCGAATAGAAAACAAAGAGTTAACGAAAGTAAACAGAAAAAAACATACAAATAACAAAAACAATACAATAAATTTCGATCTTCACCAGACGCAACAACAATCCGACGACACTTTCCTTTTGTCGCTGGTCAAATTCCATGCTGCCACTGTTCCTGTCACAGATGCTATCGATACGCTGAGCATTGAATTACCCCAAAATGAAATGTGCACCGTCGAGTTGCGCATGTCGTCGCCACAGCCTGACATACCTGCCCATACATTTGTGCTAAAGGCACCTACAAATGCAACAAAATTACTGTCACAGCCGCCGCCACCGCCATCTCGAACGTGGAGCCGCGCATCAACTCTTTCAGAAATGGCTGAACGTTGTATTTGGCCAACTCTCAGCAGTGGCATTTATCGGAATCAGAACCTTTTAAATGCTCATTTAAGGAAATTTACAATGTACGCGGGCCACTTACAAGCCACAACAATAACAACAGCAAGCAAAGCGGCTATGTGTACCCAGTGAGTCTTCATACTAAATGCTTTGTGCGTGCGCTTCTACTTGTCGTCAGGATTTTAAGCGTCTGATAAGACAGCTCCCGCTTCGGTTGTTGGGACTGTGACTGATGCTGCTGGTAGGAACATATTCGTAAGAATTCTTTGTTCGACAGTAAATCCCCAATCGAAATGGAAACTGTAGAAGTTGTGGCGAGGAAGGTGGATGTGTTTACATTTGTTGGCTGCAAGTTGGCAGCAAATTAAAAGGATTATGTATTTGATTGTCTGTCGTGTGGATCCATCGATCGGTGGATGGACATGGCAAAAAAATGGTTTGGTTAACATGGTGACAGTGTAATGGTGATAAATGCGTGGAACACTGTAATGTGAGAACGGCTTGGTGTGAAAGGATTACATTCTTTTCCGATGAAGGTTGAACGTGAATGTCAGAAAAGTAAAGATCAGTGCGGCTTGCAGGTATAAAAACATTTCTAGCAACGTGCCGATAACGCTTTTAATACGATCTCTTAAAGAATTTATCACTTCATAAAATTGAGTGCTTCGCATTTTTCGAGATTTTCAACGAATGCATCTTCAATCTCTGCAGAGCAACAGCAATGTTGCAAGCGTAGTGGATTCGAATTTTCGGTTTGATACTACTTGCAGGGAAATGATCCGAAAAAGGTAACGAAATTATCTCGAAAACCGCCCTAAAATGGTTGCGGAAAAAGCTGAAATAGTCTCTAAAACAATACCAAAATGGTCCCAAAATTACCCCTAAGAAGCCCCGAATTTATTTTGAAAAAAAAATTCTGATCACGAAATAGTCCTAACGGTGCTATCAAATGATCCCAAAAGGGTATCTACATGGATCCGAATAAAACCAAGTAGTCCCTGGAAAAGCACAATTTTGTTAAGAAATCATCAGATTAAAAAAATATTGTTCGAGAGATCGCGATTGCTCAAAAATACGATCTTCTTAGTTTGCACTCGCAACTTCTTGCGACAAATGCAAAGCCAAAAGAGCGTTATTTACAACATCTACAGCATTTTTCGTCAGTCAACCTCCAGTCGTTTTTTACCTCAGTCGCTGCCTCCTTTCATCTACCTAGTTCGGGTGACCTTAGGCAGCAAACTTTAATCCTCGGAACGTATATGTTCCTCATCAACAAAGATAAACCTTGAAGGTCAGTGGGTTGTGAGCTTCTGCCCTTTCTCGTCCTTTTCAGAACTGGTGTTGTAGATAGAGTAAGAGGAAATGGGTATCACGTAAATTTACTACTAAGGTTTCGAAAAGGCAATTACGACCATTCATATATGAGACTCCTACGATCCGCTTTTATTGTTTTCCAGTCCCCATATTAACAAACACGGTTAGCGCTCCGTCGAAAAATATAGGAGGGTTATAAGGTATTCTGCCTGTTGTAATGAGTCAGTCAAAAGTAAGGACTTTGAAACTTCCATTTACCATGTAGGACGTTTTTGGGGACCGAACGACCTCGGAACAGTTCTAGGAGAATTCTAAGAAGGCGTTTTAGTCAGCTCGGTGCAATTTGACATAGGTATAGTAATATTTGGTGACATAGACTGGAGGTCTACGAAAATTTCATACTTCTTACTGATTTTATTTATTAATAACTAGCAGACCCGGCAGACGTTGTCCTGACTTAAATTTGAGTTGCCTACATTAAACCAATTGTACTCTCTCCGCACTTTACGCCTCCTCATAATTTATTCCTATATCTTAATTTTTTTTTCTGCTTTTGGTTTCCCCTACACCTATATCCCGTTAGTTTATTTTACCATCTTAATTTTCCTCTAACAACCCCTCTTATTCTAAAATTTTATATTCCCACTCCCCTTCTGCTCCCTTTTCCTCTGCGGGTACTGATATATACATAGATTCGGTATATAGTGGTTTAACTTTTTTTGGCATGGTACCTCTTACTTTTTCCAAGGTTTTTTGGTACATAGAACACATATTTAGATATAAAATATCATTAACTTGAACCAAATAAATTCCTAGCTATACCGAATTGCAGCTTTATATAGCCTGGGGGCTTTCCCCAAAACTATATACAGCCTGTGTCGTACCCAGCGAACTCCTGAACCTATCGTGAAAGCTTCACAGACATCGACAATAAACTGTTAACATTAATAAAGCACAAAGAAAACAAAAAATATGTGGGCGTGGCACAGGTATGTTATGTAGCCTGGGGGTGTGACACAGCATACTTTTCCAAAACCATATATAGCCTATGCTGTAACCAGTGAGCCCAAGAATAAACTGTGAAAATTTCATTAAGATCGTTCGAGTACTTTGGACGCCAATAAAGGACAGACGGACACACAGACACACATTCATTTTTATTTATAAGATTTTAAATATTTACTCGACCAGGTGCAATCAACAGTTTCGTGAAGATGACTTCAAACTGGAGTCGAAATATCGACAGTTATTATACAACTACAATATATTGTATAATATCGGGTGTTTTTTTTAGGGGTATAGAACTTCGAATTGAAATAAAACACAAGAAAATCGTTTTAAGGTCCATCAATTTGGCTTTATTGGAAGGATAATTTTATGCCATTAATGCTTAAATATGATTTCGGGCATGTGGCAGCCGCGGCTGGCTCGAATAAAGCCAATTCTACAGGTCCAATTTTCAACCACTTTTTCGAGCATATGGGGCCGTATGTCGGCAATAACGCCACGAATGTTGGCTTCTAATTCCCCTAACGTTTCTGGTTTGTTGGTGTAGACGAGCGACTTCACATATCCCCAAAGAAAATAATCCAATGGTGTCAAATCACACGACCTTGGTGGCCAATTGACAGGTCCATTCCGCGAAATTATGCGCTCATCGAATGTTTCCTTCAATAAATCGATTGTGACGTGCGCTGTGTGGCATGTAGCGCCGTCTTGTTGGAACCACAACTCATTCACATTCATGCCATCCAATTCGGGAACAAAATAGTCGGTTATCATGGCTCTATACCGGTCTCCATTAACGGTAGCTGCCTCTCCAGCATTATTGCGGAAGAAGTATGGCCCAATGACTCCACCAGCCCATAGAGCACACCAAACAGTCAGTTTTTGTGGATGTAATGGCGTTTCAAGGGTCTCATGTGGATTCTCTTCACTCCAAATGCGGCAATTTTGCTTGTTGACGTAGCCATTCAACCAAAAATGAGCCTCATCACTGAACAAAATTTTGCGATGAAAATCAGCATCGAAATCAATCTCATTTTCGGCCCATACACCAAAATCACGACGCATTGCATGGTCTCGCGGCTTTAATTCTTGCACAAGTTGGATCTTGTAAGGTCGCAAGCCAAGATCTTTGCGCAAAATCTTCCATAAAGTTGATGGACAAAGCTCCAATTGCTGTGCACGGTGGCGAATCGATTCATTCGGGTCCTCTTCAACACTTTGCTCTACAGCGGCAATTGTTTCTTCGGTGCGCACTGTTCGACGTCTCTGCGGATGCGTATTATCACATAGAGTAAACGTAGTGCGAAAACGATCCATGGTTAACCGAATTAATTGCTCTGATGGACGATTATGTCGACCATAAAATGGACGGAGCTCACGGTAAACTTCGCGAACTGAACCATTATTTTCGAAATAAATTTGCACGATTTGCAAGCGTTGTTCTTTTGTCAACCTGTTCATGATGAAATGGCAAACCAAACTGAACATAAATGACATTAGAGTTGCCAGATTTGACCACAAAATGCCAGTTTTATCTCTATTCAAAAAACAAACCTGTAAAAAAAACACCCTGTATAATAAAAACAAAATCCTTTAAAATTTTATTATACAAATATTTGGGTGGCCCAGAGCTCAAAAGTTCTTCCAACTATTTACTCCATATTTATATAAAACTAGCAACCCGCCCCGGTTTCGCACGGAAATAAAATATAAGAACAGAGCGGTTTATTTCGCTGAAAAAATGTACATATAATTACATGGAATACAGTACGGCAATAAAGACATGAATTGAAAATACATGCATACATACGTCCGAAATTTAATTATGCGAGAGATTCGTACATATGTACCTACATACGAGGTGTGTTCAAAAAGTATCGCGAATTTTGAATTTTCGCTGGTTACGTATATTCGAATTGTTATGTTGGTACTCATGTCTCTCACTTATGCCGACAAGCTCGGCCGTTTTGAATGTTCAGTTAATTGTTGACAGCTGCTTTGCTTGCACGTGTTTTGGATCGTCTTCGATTTTTACGCGAAATTCGTACCAAAATTGCTCAATTGTGACCAAAAACAGCATCGCATGAACATTGCTAATGAGATGTTAAACTCTGTCCGCGACGACCCAAATTTGCTCCAGAGGGTTATAACTGGTGACGAATCGTGGGTTTATGGTTATGACGTGGAAACCAAAGCTCAATCATCTCAATGGAAGCTGCCGCACGAACCAAGACCGAAAAAAGCGCGCCAAGTTCGGTCGAATGTGAAAGTTTTGCTGACAGTTTTCTTCGATTGCAGGGGCGTGGTGCATCATGAGTTCTTGCCACAGGGAAGAACGGTCAATAAGGAATATTACCTGCAAGTTATGCGCAATTTGCGCGAAGCAATCCGCCAGAAACGCCCGGATTTGTGGAAGAACAAAAATTGGCTTTTGCACCACCATAACGCCCTTGCTCACGCATCGTTGCTTGTGCGCGACTTTTTGGCCAAAAACAACACAGTAATGATGCCGCAGCTACCGTATTCCCCAGATCTGGCCCCCTGTGACTTTTTCTTGTTCCCTAAACTGAAGAGGCCCATGAAAGGACGACGTTACGCTTCTCTTGACGAGATAAAGACGGCATCGAAGGAGGAGCTGAACAAGATACAAAAAAATTATTTTTTGAAGTGCTTCGAAGATTGGAAAAACCGTTGGCACAAGTGTATAATTACTCATGGGGATTACTTTGAAGAGGACAAAATAGATATTCATGAATAAATAAATAATTTTTGAAAAAACACAAAATTCACGATACTTTTTGAACACACCTCGTATATACGTACCGAGTTCTTTCACCATACGATCTAATTCAACATGAATGAGGTGGGGTGAGATTCCCGCATAACTTCTAATGTTTCATTCGGTTGACAGCGAACAAACACACAAACAGCTTTTTTTTGGAAAAAGTGCTGCTTTTGTTTAAACAAGTTTGGTTAAATAAGGTATGAATCAACTATTTTTTTTGATGCAGAACGAAATTAAACATTTCAAAGTTTAACTTCAAGTAAGTTTCATTTTAATCGGTGTATTCTTTTATGATTTATGGTTGTGTAAACAAAAAATTTATGGTTTTTCACGACATTTTGTCCGATTGCCACGCCCCCTTAATATATTTCTTCACATTATAATGACATAAACCTTTCTCTTCAACCAATCTATCTATTAAAAAAAAACCGCATCAAAATCCGTTGCTTAGTTTTCAAGATTTAAGCATTTAAGGGGACATAGGGACAGAAAAAGTGTCTTTGTTTCATAATATGTAGTGATAAAACCTTTCTAAAACGATATTTCCATAAAAAAATTTTATTATAAGAGCTTTAGAAACATTTTTATTTGAATAAGAAATAAATTTAGAGAAAACTGCCATCACTAGACTTCTTCATAAAACTCTACGCTTTTTCTTTTACACAAGCAAATAGTTTAATATGTATGCGTATTGGATATCCCAAAAGCGGCGAGCTTAGCCAGAGCCACCAGATGTCGACGCAATTATGTCGTATACAACTTGAGCGTACATTTTAATTTTGCTATGCAACAAAAATTACCAATTATATACATACTCGTATTATTTAGTCATACTAGCAAACAGTCCTGGCAGCTAAAAGGCGGCATCAACAAATGCATGAACTTGTTGGTGCGACACATGAGAGCGCGCTTAGGCAATTGCAAGCAGCCAGCCGCTGCCAACGCTTCCACCACTGTTGCCATTTGGTGTTAACAGCAAATGTAAGCTGTCTTGGCGAATGTTGCCGTATTCAGGTATTGTTGTTGAGATTATTGGTAGTGGTGGTTTTGTTCGCTATTGACCAGGGGGTGCAGGATGGTGTTTGCGTAGACAACACTTGCCACATTGCAGCACGTTCGCGGCAATTGCAGTAGGAAGTGTTGACATTTTTGCGCTCCCTTTTGGCTTTTCATTTCCTTTCTACTTTAAGTTGTATATAAATTATTTTAATCTTGTGTGTTGTTTGTTTTATTTTTTTTTTTTCTGTGAAGAAAAATGTATGTGGTGCGTATGTGCGTTGAACAGCCATGATTACATTTGGGAATTTGATAAGTGCCGGTAAATGCAAGATGGCACAAACGAAAAAAGGGTTAAGAGTATGAAACAGCTACAGCAACAGGAAATGCCACAGAAATGGAATTTATTGGCCAATAAAGTGGTAGCAACAATAAGAAATTTCGTTTAGTGCAATAAACGGCGTTGACAAAAGCGATTTTACAGCATTTTGCACTACATCAACGTAGCGTAGATATGCATGGGCGTACACTTGGGGGATAAGCGGACCATTGGGAGGAGCACCTGAAGACCTCTAACTTCTTCCCCGCTGTGGGCGAAATATTTTCAATTGTAGAACCGATAAAAAATGCCATGCTTCCGAAAGTATTGGCACTGACTGTTCTCGAATAATTTTTCGAAGCCCTTAGCCCTTTCGTTTGACACCCATATTGTTCGCAACTATTAAGGTATTCGTGAGATCATATTTGCACCCATATCTCAGTTATTGATTAACTTATTTAAAAAAGGTGGTGGGGTGGCAACGCTGACTTTCTTAAATTCCTAAGATCTCGATCTATATTACCTTTATACAAAATAACATAAGTCTAAAGCGAATATATACAGAGTTGTAACGAATAAAAAATATCAAGAAGTAACTGGTCCTAGAAGTCCCGAGGCCCGGAATTTTTCTAAAAGACATATCTCTCTTTCCAAACTATAAGATATATGCTTACTAAAATTTATCTAAAACCGTCTGGCGGTTTCCGAGTAATTGATTCACAAAGACAAACCTCTGAACATCCAGTCATCTTCACATCACTCATTTATTCCGTAGATTCCGAGTTACGACTGATTTCACTCAATATTTATTTACTTGTTCTTTTCCAGAAACTATAAAAAGACTGCACAGCATAGTCTGGCGGATACATACTGCTGAGAAAATTTCATAAAAATCGGTTAAGTATTTTGGACGCCTATAAAAGCACAAGTTTGTATAGCTAGTAGTGCTACGCACACAAGGTATATTAACTTTAGTCGCCCAACGGCAGTATGTAACGGCATAAACGGATCAAGATAGATATTGGCTTATATATATCAAAATGTTCAGGACGAAAAAAGAAATTGATTAAGCCATGTCCGTTCGTCCGTCCGTCCGTCTGTGAACACGATAACTTGAGTAAGTTTTGAGATATCTTAATGAAATTTGGTATGCGGTTTCCTTGGCACTCATATCCGAGCGCTATTTAAAATGGGCGAAATAGGATGATAGCCACGCCCACTTTTTATATATAGAATATTTTTGAAAACACAAAATAAAATTTGGTGAATACATTGAGATTGAGGCAAAAAGAGAAATTTTTTTAAATGGGCGTGGCACCGCCCACTTTTGACTAAGTCAAGTTTAGAAATAATATTAATCATAAATCAAAAACCGTTTAAGATATCGAAACGAAACTCAACACGCAGGCTTACAGGTGTGCAGGGAATGTTCTAGGAAAAAATGGGCGAAATCAGTTAAGGTCCACGCCCACTTTTATATGAAAGATTTTGAAAAGGATCGTAGATATATTAAATAGGCAATAACTTTGGGTAAAATAGCTTTACATCATTTATATTTAATTTTTATAGTTTCCGTGTTGCTCCGCCCCTTTTATACTGGATTACTCCACAAAACTTTTATGCCATAACTCCGCCAAAAATTGATTTGTCGGAGCGAAATTTGGTGATAATGTTCAACATACAAAGCTAACTGTTTGTTGTATAACTGGGCGAAATCGGTTAATGTCCACGCTCAGTTTTTTAACATAGTTCTGAAAAATTTTTTTGTAAAATTTAAAAAGCGATATTTCTGCAACTAAGCAAGTTATATCAATCAGATTTTGCACACATAATAAGGTTTTTAAGGAAAACTCGGCCGCAACCAAATTTTGTCAACTTTGAAGAAGTAGGCGTGGCAGTATAAAATTTCTGCTATTTTCACCGGCTATCGCTTATAATTCAATCTTGATATTTCAATGAAAATTGGTCAGCTGCTTCTCAGTAGTGTGTATTATACTCCTGCCAAAAATTAGTCAAATCGGAAAACACACAAGCAAAATATTCGGGCACGTGGTTAGTAGCGCATTGCAATAGCGAAGTTATATATCTTTTTTGATTTTCATACCTTTCATAGCGAACCCGGTAGGCGTTGTTTTGACGTTTTGATACATAGAACACATCTATATATAATAATAATAATTCCCAACGGATTACCCACCATATCCCGCCCGACCGGCGCGAGGGGCGCATCCGCATAACGCGCGGATTATTCGTTCGTGCCGAGTCGTTGAAAGGCTTTGGTTTGTTAATCGTCGAGATCTAAAACTGCTCAGCTACAGAGAAAACCTCACCAGCTAAGTAAAGTAGATATAGGATAGATTATACATTAAGAAATAACTAGTTAACAGAATAAAATTATTGTTAAAAGTTAAAATAGAAGTCAAAGAATAAAAAACAATTAGTAGCTATGCATTTAGGACAGAAAGGATTGATTTTTTTATGCTGAAAAGCGAGTCTGAAATATCAAATCTACCAGAAAGAGAGTTATAATCTTGACACAAACAGCGAAAAGGCTCATTTAACTGAAAATTGGTTCGGCACTGTTTTAAGACTAGAGGTTTAAAATGCCTTGAAGGACGAGACGGTACATTGACGTTCACTTCACTTAGAAGAAATGGGCTGGATAGTGAACCATTTAGCAATTTAATCATAAAAATAATTCCAAGCATTTCCCTCCGACTAGAAAGTGTGTGTAGATTAATGAGTTTTAAACGATTCGTATAGGGTGGCAGATTGTACGAGGGATCCCAATGAAAATCTCTTAAGGCAAATAGTAAAAATTGTTTTTGAACTGATTCCAGGCGATCTACTTGAACCTGGTAACGCGGGTTCCAAATTATAGAACCATATTCAAGTATCGGTCTGACTAATGTAGTGAAGAGGGCTTTAGTTACATAAGGGTCGCTAAATTCCTTAGACCATCGTTTAACGAATGCTAGGACACCTCTAGCCTTATTGACTGTTGTATTAATATGGCGGTTGAAACTGAGTTTATAGTCCATAGTAACCCCCAGGTCAACAAAATCATACACTTGCTCAAGACTATAATTTTTAATTGTATAGGAAGCCGGCTGAGAAATTCCACGCGAAAAACCCATGTGCTTACATTTTTTAAGGTTAAGTGGCATATAATTTAAATCGCACCAAGTAACTAGTGCATCTAGATCTGATTGTAGCTTATTTCTATCTTCAAATGACGCGAATGACATGAAAAGCTTTACGTCGTCGGCATACATTAACATTTTTGAAAATTTTATTATTGTAGAAATATCATTTATAAACAACAAGAACAGAATCGGGCCAAGATGGCTTCCTTGAGGAACCCCCGAAGAGACATAAATGACATCGGATACTAAATTTTTGAACATTACTCTTTGTGTCCTGTCACTAAGGTAAGAAGAGATCCAGCGATTGAGACCCGGCTGGAAGCCCAACTGATCGAGTTTATGAATAAGTAATGAGTGGCACACTTTGTCAAAAGCTTTGCTGAAATCCGTATAAATAACGTCGGTTTGCAGATTTTTTCTAAAGCCATTTGAGACATGACTGGTAAACTCAAGTAAATTCGTAACTGTGGACTTTCCCTTACTGAACCCGTGTTGGCAGTCAGCTATCAAAGTAGAGATCGGACCCGTAAGTTGATTTGTAACAATAGCTTCAAACAATTTTGGGATGGCAGAAAGCTTTGCGATGCCACGATAGTTCTCTATAGAAGACCTACTCCCGCTTTTATGCAGCGGTAGAAGAAACGATTCTTTCCACGCAGTTGGAAAAACACCACACTTTAGTGATAGATTGAACAAATTGGTAAGGGGTTGGTAAATATGGTTCGCACACTTTTTCAAGAAACATGTAGGAATCCTATCAGGACCATATTTAAAAGATTCTTTTAAGGTTTTAAGGTAAATTAGAACTTTTTTGGCGCATATAATTGGTGAATTAATTGAATTTGTCCCGTGTAGCTCATAGGGATAGTTTTGAAAGTTTGAATTGGTGACAGCAGAATAGTTAGAAGTGAAAAATTGAGCAAAAAAATTTGCGATACATTGATTATCGCTAGATATAATGTCTTGATATTTCATGGCTGAGGGAAACCCTGATACTTTACGTTTAGAATTTACGAAACCATAAAATGACTTAGGATTGAGAATAATGTCTCTTTTCGTTTTAGAGATATAAGCTTTATAGCACTTCTTATTTAAATCCATGTACTTCTGACGTAGAATGGAATACAGCAGGTAATGTTTATTTAATCCGGACTTCTTATATAAATTAAATGATCGCGTTTTCCTATTTTTAAGAGCCTTAAGCTCTTTAGTAAACCAAGCTTGCGTAGGATGATCATAAGTTACTTTACGTTTAGGAATAAACTTCTCAAATAGGCAGTAAATAGTGTGATTGAAATGTGAGACGTTTAGATCGATATCACAACCAAATTCAGGCCAAGTTAATTTAGACAGTTCTTTATTTAATTTCTTGTAGTTTGCTTTGGAAAAGTTATAATCAAAGCTACTACATGAGTAGCATTGAGTGCCTTGGCCATTACTTAAGGTTTCGTAGACTATTTCCATAGAAGGGTGGTAAAGGTCTTCTGGTAAAACCAACGGATCACAACGATTTACAGAAAATTGGTTTATATCATTAACATACACTAAATCTAAGACTTTCCCAAACTTGTTAGCGGTAACATTTATTTGATTAAGGCAAAGATCGGAAATTCCATCTAAAAAGTCATTGAACCCCAGTTTGGACGGATTTGGAATAATGTTACCATCAGATATGTTCCACGATATATGAGGTAAGTTAAAATCACCCAAAACAATAATTGAATCTGAAGCTTTAGTCATAAGGTTAACAGTTTTGAGCAGAGAGACATGTTGCATGTAGACTGAAAAATCTGATGCTGGAGGGATGTAGCAAACATATAAGTACATAGAGACGTTGTCTAGTTGAAGGCGGATGCATTTGAACTCAATGAAATCGATGTTAGGAATATTAACCTCTTCTGAAGGGATGGAGGAATGAACGGCAAGTAGAACACCACCCCCGACTCTGTTCAAGCGATCATTTCTATATACTTGATATTCATTACATAAAAACTCTGAATTGAAAACATGAGGTTTTAGCCAAGTTTCGGTAAAAGCAATTACGTTATAATTACAATGAAAAGATTTCAAAAAGAGATCAGTTAATTTGGTATTTAGACCTCTGACATTTTGATAAAAGATATTCACGGATTTAGTGCTCAGTTTTTTGACTCAACGTTATTACGAGAAATTTTCGCTACATTTTGAACATTCCTATTCGGTCTGTATTCAAACTCCCGCACAAGAGCCCCGGGAGGCCAAAAAGAGCTGTCCAAAAGAGTATCGAAATCTTTCCCAGATACATCAATCTTAAACGAAGACATACTTCTTTGATATGTGAAATTAAATTTTCTAACAGTTACGCTTTGATCTTTAACTTTAGAAGAAATATGGTACAACAAATCATCCTCGGTAGTGTCTGGATGGAACCTAGACACAAAAATAGATTTTTTGCGAGGAACCACAACCAGCTTACCAACGATTGATTCAGACTCCATTGCAATAGTTGGAATTTCCTGGTTTTTCCTAGTGGACATTTTTGAAGGGGCGTTCTTCGACGTTGCTCGGACAACCGTACTAGGAACTGGAGAAGCCAAATCTATAAGTTCAAGGGGTTGAGGCAAGTTCGGGACTGTTGAGGTAGTAGGCCGATCATCCGTACGCCTGCGCTTGTTTTCGCGATGATCAGGGCATTCCAAATGAGGCGAATTCTCCAAAGTTTCCAAGGTTTTGAAAATATTTTCATATTTTTGGAACTTTTCAGTCAGCAATGAAAAATCTTTGCTTATTTCAGAAAAACCGTTTCTGATATGCCTAAAGATTTTACACAGATCAACTTCCGTCGACCGGCATTTGGAACAAGACCAGCGCAGGCCTTTTCCTTCGTTAAGCAGGTCAGCTATTCTACCGGTTAACCCAGTGCACTTGGCGTGGACAAGTCCATCACACAGCCAGCAAGCTACAAAGCGTTCGGACTCGCTTTTTAACTGGCAGTTTGCTATCATGCACGACATTTTCATATAAATACTTATATAAATTTATAATAAAAATTATAAGTTAAGAAAAAAAAATTTAGCGGATTAAAGAAAAGCAACCCTGACAGTTTAAATGACACAGTACTGAGCGAACAGTTTTAAACACACTGTATCTGACGTTCAACAAACCACGCAAAACAGCTGTAACGAAAAAGAAACAAGAAAAGCAAGTCAGAGCACAACAACAATTGCAATATGAAATAAAGCCTTTCAATAGCAACAAATAAAATATGCAAAGAACTCGGCACACACAAATTCAACAAAATGAATTTATAATAATGAATCACTATCAAAACTTTTTAACACTATTTACACCAAGTAGTGAAGCACAATTAGATATTTATCTCTATTAACTTTAATTTTAACTTTAGAATATAAAAGATATTATTAATTTATTCATTCATATATACAATGTCATTATCTTGAACCAAATAAACTCCCAGCTATACCGAACTGCAGATTTATATAACCTGGGGGGCCAAAAGCTACATACAGACTGTGTCGTGCCCAGCGAACTCCTGAGCCTATCGAAAGTTCAAGAGCAAAACAAAACACAAAACATGTGGGCGTGGCACCGCCCACTTTTGAAAAATTATGTAGATATTGACTAAGTGACACATATATCCAAATTTCATTAATTTAGACCAAAAAAGTTCGGAATTATGACGAATTGAAGCTTTATATAGCCTGGAAGCGTGGCTCCGCCTACTTTTCCAAAACTATATATTATCTATGCTGTACTCAGTGAACCCAAGTATATATTGTGAAAATTTCATAAAGATCGATTGAGTACTTTGGCACTTATAAAAGACACACATTTTTATATCTATTTTTGTTACGCACACAAGGTATATTACTTCATTCGGCATAAACGAATCGAGATATATATTTATTAATGTATATCAAAACGTTCAGGAAGAAAAGAAGTCAATACCCCACTGCAAAAGCGAAGTTGTATATCTTTTTTGATTTTCATACCTTTCATGAATATGAAATGTTTGTACGTATGAGAAGAAAAAGAGACAGTCCCATCAAAAAGTATACTGAAATGATCAGGAGGATGAGCTGAGTCGAAGTAGCAATGCCCGTCTCTCGTTACTTCTATCTGTCTGTCCGTCTGTCTATTTGAATGCAAATACGAACTGAAAGTATTCAAATAGATCTGCGTAAATTGGTATGCCATAATAGATCACTACTAGGTATATAATGTTCGGTTCCACCCGAACTTAAACTTCCTTACTTGTTCTTTGTAGGGTTGTCCTATCAGTCTGATTAAGCTTCCTAGAAACTAATAAATTAAATAATTATTAATTAAAATGTTTAATTAATGGCTCTTGTTGAACATCACGGAACCTACCATTGCTGTATGTGTGGGTTAGGTGCAGAACTAACACAGCTCATACTACAGTTCACGGTACACTAAACAGTTACTAAAAAATCATTTTTTTTTAATGTAGCTCTTTTTCGAAGTGTGCCTACGCCCCTGTATATGTTTCTGAGTAAGTCTGGAATGGTACCCCCTCTTCAAACATCAGTCACATAAATTAAATTGTCAACAAGCGTTTGGAACAAGCAGCAATCGTGAGATCAGATCGCACTCGTTCCGCACACAAGTTGCAACTTGATGCCTTTATATGAGGCCACGGCAAAAGTCTAAAAAATTATTTTGAAAATAAGTCCAAAAAGTCCATGGAAACAGGTGTAGCCGCACAGGTCAACGGGTTAGCATTGGATTTTTGTTGATTAATTGCAGCAATCGTACTGTAGGTGTAATTTGAGTGCGTTAATGTTGTTGCTTGTATGCCACATATCAACTTAGTCTGACGGGGAAGGACAGCTTAAACTTTGAGGCCAATTTCCGTTGTCACCTGAGCGAAACTTTTGTGCGCTGGAAAAAGATTTATTGCTTTTTGTACTTTCTTTATTTCAATTTGTTTCTTTTCTGTCATAAGGTATGCTAAATTTCTCTTGAATAACAAGAGCTGCTCGAACAGTCTGTGAAATTCCTATAACTAGACTTAAGAAGCTCGGCGCAAAAAACTCCTCGGAGATTCAGAAGATATACCTGTTGTAAATCTAGCCATACATTTATCTATTTTCAGCAACATAAAAAGCATGTGCATAATTCGAATAAAATTCATCGCTTCCCGCTGTTTTGGTTTGTACTCGATCCTTGAGGTCATAACATTTTTTAATGTGGTTCAACTCATAACAAACGCCGACTAACCAAACAGCCCTAGTACCATGTATGTATGTCAGCTAGTATCTTGTTGAAAACACCTTTTCCTTACGCGAACTTCCACAGAACTGAGGCTTTAAGGGCTTGAAATTAATTAATTTGAGTGATGTTGATCTCAATTCACTTTATCTTCATGCGGATTGGAGGCCACACATGTTGCAGCTGAAATAAACTGAGATTCCAACTCATGGCTATTTATGTACGAATGTATGTACTTGTGACCTTTTCTCTTTTATTTATGTTCATCTGTTATAAATTATTTGGTACGTAAGCAACGAGTGTTTTTCGCTTTGTGGAAATTTATTATGATTACGTTCTCATATCAAACTCATTTCGGTTCACAGCAAACTTATGTATTTTGATATCTGTTTTGAGCCTGAGAGCGGCATCTGAGTCACGTACGAATTCGAGCGAAATTGAGTTGTTGCCTTTGCCATTGAAATCCTGTTGAAAAAGAGAATAAACTCATAAAATTTTATAACAAAAGGCTTAAAAGGGAAGTGTCATTAGCTGTTTGGTACCTTGAACGTGGCTAATGACAGATTTTGGCTTACACATTACGGTAGTCAGATTTTTTTTATATTTATATTCTTTTTTTTATTTTGTCACTCAAATTTTCGCTTCATTGGGGTGAATTCAAAGCATTCTCCTATCGATATAAAACTTTAAACCAGCCTAATACATAATAAAGTTCCAAAAAGTCTGTTTCCAATATATGTATGTACGTTTAAATCATTAACTTATTTAAACGGATCTATAACCTTAACAGTCCTGGTGTAATCGATAGTTTTTCCACCTTACTGGGTCCCCCAAGTTCTGTTCCCAAGAAGTTGATATAAAAAATCTAAACGTTTCGGACAATAAATCGAAAAATGGAAGCTTTTAATATCTCTCGATAAAAGGGTAATATTCGAATATAAGCCTGCAACTCAGGAAGCCAGGATGGATGTATCGCAAAAAGATTTCTAAGCGTTTTCCTGATATGGCCTTGTACAAGGATATTCGAAAAAGTACCTGTAAATATCAAATTAGACAATTAAATGGAAACACAAACAGAAGTTGAAATGTAAATAAAAGTGTTGGCTTTTATTTAATGTTGGTCTAAGGAAATAAATAACCCTTATACTACCAAAACGCTTATTCGTAGTTGTCAAGTTCGGTTTTAAAATAAACTTCATTACTGTGGAACCATCGTTTCCAGATTTATTATACCTAAATGGAATCTTCGTAAGAACTATTTTTTCGCGTTGACAGACTTACGGAATCTTGCTCAATATTGCAACAGTCTGAAACTTCAACACCGGCTTACATTACAAAGTTGCCAGGAAATTCATGACGTTTTGTTCAGGGTAGAACTTTTGAGAGGTATGCTGAGCGTGATTATGTCTGCTATCAAATACATCTGACTCGATCTTCGTAGTTAAAAGATTTCAACACCATCTTTAAATTAATCAATTGATATGTATGTATATTGATAGGTTGGCTTGAAACCTGTCCTTTTAACCTATATAGTCATAGCTACCATTCGAAACTCTATATCTACAAATAATAGTCATAGTTCTCGCTAGGTGCCCGTCCCTTTTAGTGATCCTACACTCTGTTGCTAGGAATAACATATATTTGGATATGAAAAATATATTAAATACGTTAAACTGCGCCCGCTTAAGGTCATGCTAAATTGTTATATTATGATACTTAGTCTGTAATATTTGTTGAATCTGTAGCAGTGATCCCGATAATGACTACTTTTATATTTTTAATTAAAAAAATCAAAGGCTTCCCAGTATCGGATGACAGCTTAAAGTATATGAATGTGCATGTCTCGTCATGCTCAACGGAAATCTGCATTGATTGAAGAAAATTTGAGCGAAACCTATATTAATTTCATATTATAAATCTTTTTTGAGTTTAATATTTTTGATCAGAAATAATCATACATTTTTGAGTTCTATTTTTTTTGCTCGAAAATGAGTTTTTTTTTTTTTATGAAAGTAAAAGTTATTCCTTGAGCGGCATTATATCCTTCAAGAATAAAAATAAAATTTTAAGTTTTAACCCTCTGCACCTGACGTGACAAAACTGTAGCGATATACCTGACGTGAGGTCCATCAGACCTCATTTTTTAAATGATTTTATGTGCGGAAGATTCTGATTGGATCTTTCTTGGTTATATTTTCTTAAACAATACATATTTGGTAACCTAGCATGTTATTACAGTCTTAAAGGAAATATTTTTTCAACAAATATGATTTATTTCATTCAGTTGCATAAAAACAACAAAACAATACAACTCACTTAACAAAAACAAAAAAAAGAACAGTAGTTATTAAAATATTAAAGGATTTTTTTCATTTTCTTTAAAAAAAACATTATAAATAAATTCAGCCTCCATTTTTGGCCCATTCGATCGGTTCGATTACTTTCTATGCAGTTTTGAAGTTTTACATTTTTTGTTGGCAGTTTTCGCAAAGAGGACAAGAACATTGCAAGCAAACTGGTTTTATGCAATGACAGCAGCTGTATTTCGTTTTACTTTTTATTTTAGGTGGACATATATGGCATAGTTTCCTACCACTAGTGGACTCCATCTGAGGTTTTGGAGGTGGTGGGGGTAAATCTTATCCCAAGACTCGACTTATGGTCATGCGCAGTTCTCTTGGTAGTCTGTCGTTATATGCACGGGATTTTAAATGATCTAGCACCATAAAAATTCTCCCCTCCTCATTTTTGGATCCATGTTTTTGTGTTTGATATGCAACAAAACAGTTGATCCCTATCATATCCAGCATTCTATAAAAAATTGCCATCGGCCAACGTCGAGTTTTGCGGCTGCACGAATTTACTGTACACTTTTTGTCGATCTCATCAACGCCTCCCTTTGTTTGATTATAGTCTCCTATCATTAGTGGTTTGCCTGAGTCAGTGTTGGATTCTTGAGTGTGATGCATGGAAGAAACTAAAAGAACTACCCTGTTTTTCTGTGGAACATGGAATGATAATAACGTTAAGTCCTTTGTGAAACCATAGAGTGAACTTCCTACTTCCCTCTCTTTATTAGGCAGAAAGCATGCCGGAATCTCTCTCTTATCCTTTTTCAAAGTGCCGAGATATGACAAAGTTTTTTGCAGTAACTCCGTAATTAGTGGTATGGGGCTAAACCAGTTGTTAGCTGTAATGTTACGATTTGATCCCTCAATAACTTTCACAAGTCGTAAAACTGATTGCGATGGCACAGATAATTTTTTTTCTTCTTGATTTAGTCCAATTCCATCGGAGTCCTTACCATGGTAGATGTACGCATTGTACGTATAAAAAGTTCGTGCGTCACTTAAGATCATGATCTTCAGCCCATACTTAGCAGGTTTTTGTGGCATGTAAACTACAAATTTGCAGCGACCTCTAAAGGGAACCAGCATTTCAACAATACACATATTACCTCCAGGTGAATACTGCTTTTGTGAATTTGAGATGACCTTGTTGAATATATTTGATACAGGGGCTAGAGCGTCTTCTTTTAAACGTTATTTTCGGCTCTGACTTTGACATAACGCAGCAAAATATTTCAAGGCCTGTACCTTGATTCGCAAATATTGAATTTAGATCGCAATCGTTGCATTTTGAGACCGAGGAATAATATAAGAGTCCCATAAATGCCTTCATTTCATTCTCATTTGCATGCACAAGTTCTGCTCGGTTGCTATTTTTAAACCGCCTTCTAAATGTATCAAGCTTTTGGTTTGTATTTACTACCAAAATCGAGAGCATTGATTCATCAAAAAATTTGGTCCACAAATCGCAGTAAGTTTCAAATTTTGAGGTAGTTACAAGGTTTGGTACCCTTAAAATGTTATGAGCACGGACTCTAGAGTTGCGTGGACTTTCTTGATCATACCATATAAAGCCATTTTTACCTTTATATAACTGCTCACTTATCAATTCTTTCGTAAATAAATTGCATTGCCATGAACTTCTGCTTTCAAAGAAATTTCGTCGTCGTCATATGTTATTTCTTCTGGCTCGAAATTTGGATCTTCTATATCATCGTCATCGCTAAAATCGTCTGCCTTATCAATCTGCTCGAGCCACTCAGTGATCTGCTGCTCGCTGCTTTTAAATATTCCGGCTGAAGTTCTTTTGAGGGAACTCATTTGGTCGGAGCTTAAATACTGCAAAAAAAATCGATGCTATCAGTTGAAATACAATTTTGCTGTCTTGAGGTCTGAGAGACACTATGATAGTTTTGCAATGTAATTGACGTGAGGTCTGGAAGGCACTATGAAATATAACAACTATACTGACCTGGTGGTCTGCTAGATACTTACACTAATACTGACGTGGAGGTATCATATACACTTTACTGCGAATCTAGGCACGTGCGATGCGCTCGATCGCTCTTTTTGTACTGAACGACGTAGAAATAACAAGAGAAAAGGTATAGAGAGTATAGAGAGCAAATCTAAAATATTTCCTAAGATATGTATGCTCTGAGTTGTTATTTGCGGTGTCTGTCAGACTACGACGTCAGCTGCAGCATGATCCAATAATTTATATGGTCGTCGTCGATGACATAGCGTCTTCTTCTTCCTCATCCACACCTTATGTCAAGCTATCATGTCTTTGTTTCTTGTTTACATTCTTTGTTTACAGTTCTTGGAAAAGCTATTGAGTACGCTTCGTGTTATATTTATTTTTAATAAAAATTCGCTGTGAATTGATATTTAACGAGTGCTCTGTGATAACATTTTAAGAAAATGTGTGATTTATGTGTGAGTTATACGTGAAAAGCTTAGAAAATATGCGAATCGTTTTTGCCCGTTCCCTGTCACATGTGCATTTTGACATAAGAATTAAACGACGTCAAATGGTAATTTCGTGTTGTTGGCCGATTGCGACGACCATATAAAATTTATATTATAAACTAGCATTTACCCGCGGCTCCGCTCGCATCAAAGAAATAAGCAAAATAACTAAGCTTCTTTTGGAAACATTTTTATTTATCAAACAGATAAGTTTTAAAGTTCATATGTTCCTTAAAATAATGATATACAAAAAACCTTAAATAATCAGGTTACACACCAAATATTAAAAATTTCTTAGCAGCACTTGTAAACAATTAAATTCAAGCAGAGCACCAACTTCTAATACAGGATTCTAAACAAAAGCCAAAGCTATTAAAAATCAAATTGAAGAAGAGATACATACCGAACAAACCGTAAGAGCATCATAAATTGTATTATTATATAAGCACTCATAAAAGTTTAATTTTTACGAAACAGCGAAGCAACCAAAATATGAAGAATTGCTAAACTTACTAAAAGGATATTTTCCGCAGAAACGATATCAATATCTTTAAAATGCACAACTATTTTGCTCAAACGTTGCAAAAAATTCATTCAAAATATTTGATTTTATGTTTGACAGGTGACGATTTACTCATATTTATTAACGACGACAATAGCCCGGCCGACATTCAAAACGACGACTGCGAACGACAACGGAGAAAAACCGAAGCTTGACGATAATTGCCGCCAAGCACCGACGACATGATAGTAATGAAAGCGGCAACGACAGTTCTGCATTAGCTCAAACAACAGCAAACAAATTTTGAAAAAAGTATTGCATGTGTAAAAAAAACATAAAACTAATAAATTTCAACACATTTAAAGCAATTTGCGTATATTTTCGATTTAATTCACAAAAAGAAAAAAGGATGCCACGACCGTCGCTGTCAAATTAGAAATAGATCTAATCTGGCGACAGCGGCATTCATGAAAAATTCCTCTACATAAGAACATGTGTAAAAATAATTTGAGAGATGCCACACCGTCGTTGTCGTCTTGAATCTGTTTTCCCTAAGTGACAGAAAAAGTACCGAAAACGCAAAATAAAATTGGTATTGTATGTATAGCAAGGCGAATTCATTTCATGAACGTTATTTTCTTTTGATCTGACATTTCTGAACATGCTAAATTCGCCTTGCTCTCACCTTATATGAATTCGCCTTGATGCATAGTAACTAAACTTTAAAATCATAGCAACTAGTTTTTAAAAGTATTTTTGTAGATATGGCGATGAATTTTTTAGGCACGTTTTGACCGATAACTCAGTTATCGATTAACTTATATAACAAAACATAGCAGTATCGGTTAGTTTATTGAAATATCGAGAAGTCCATATGAATCTTTGGCCTTTCCGTTTCGTGTCATATCCATATTTAATGCAAATTTAGAGGTTTCAGGGCTTTTACATTTTGACCGATAGCTCAGTTATCGATTAATTTATCGAAATCTTGCAATGTCCAAACGAAACCTGTGGCCTTCCCCTTTCGTTTGATACCCATATTGTATGCAAACTCAGGGGTTTTGGAGCAACCACATTCTGACCGATAACTCAGTTATCGATTAATTGATCGAAATATTGCAGAGTCTAAAAGAATACTGTGGCCTTCCCCTTTCGTTTGATACCCATATTGTATGCAAATTCAGGGGCTTTTGGGCGACCCCAGTCTGACCGATAACTCAGTGATCGATAAAGTTATCGAAATATTGCAGAGTCCAGAAGAATCCTGTGACCTTCCCCTTTCGTTTGATACCCATATTGTATGCAAACTCAGGGGTTTTGGAGCAACCACATTCTGACCGATAACTCAGTTATCGATTAATTGATCGAAATATTGCAGAGTCTAAAAGAATACTGTGGCCTTCCCCTTTCGTTTGATACCCATATTGTATGCAAATTCAGGGGTTTTTGGGCGACCCCATTCTGACCGATAACTCAGTTATCGATAAAGTTATCAAAATATTGCAGAGTCCAGAAGAATCCTGTGACCTTCCCCTTTCGTTTGATACTCATATTGTATGCACGTTTTAAGGTTTTAGGACACAAATTGCATAAATTCATTGGATAAAATACATTTTTGGGTTAGTTGGGTCACATTAGTCCATAACCATGTGAGGTATTGAGATTTCATGAAACTTGTTACCTATCCGAGACATCGGGAAATAAGTGTGCAAAATTTCGTACAGATCGGTGCTGTGGTTTGGGCGTGAAAACGGTTCAAACACACTCACTCACAAACTTACGCATTTATAATATAAGTAAGAGGGTTAATTTTTTTCACAGTTCGAAAAACTCAAAAAGCTCTTTTGCATGCCAACCTGTGTACACATACATATGTGTTAACTATTGAGTACATATGTTGAAGAGATTATACCAACTAATATTTATGATCAATTACTTACCAAAAAGGCGTAGTGGCTTTTTGAGTTCTTCGATCCGTGAAAAAAGTTAAAACTTAAAATTTAATTTTTATTCTTGAAGGATAAAATATCGCTCAAGAAATAAATATTATTTTTGTCAAAAAAAATAAAACTCATGTTTGAGTTTTATTTTCGATCAGAAAAAATAAAGCAAAAAAAAAAATAAACATTACCGTTAAACAAAAAAAATAGAATTTGAAGATACCTATTATTGTTGATTTGTATTTGAAAAAAATCTGAAAATAATGATCAAATAGCGAGTTTTATAATAAAACTCATAACAGTTACGGTCCCTGATCAGTAGACTTAATAAATAAATAAATGAATAGCAATTAGCTAGACGTCAGGGGAAGCTTACAATTTTTTTCTTTATTTTACGAGACCAACTCTAAACGGCTATAGCTGGAATAACGCCCTGAGGACGTGTAAAATAGTGGCGAAGAGCAAATCTATATTAAAAATTTTTTCAGAAGAACTCTGATTTTAACTACCCTGGGACCCTCGGTAAGGTAGACCTGAACTCTACCCACTTTATCACAAGGACAGCCTGACTGCAATTTAAGTTATTTCTTTTTAGAACCTCCTGCGTACATTTGTCCTACACATAGTACATTGAAAATAAAAATTCTGACGGCTTTTTTTTAATTGGCAACACTAAAATATTTTTATTGTGACAGGCATTGGCATTTTAGGTTATGAAAAAAAAAAAGCACACGTGAAATATAATACAATGTTATTTTAAAAATGGCTTCGTCAAAACAACATGCTAATAAGCGTCAGCGCAGAGGTAAATAAATCTTTATTTATCGAGTGACTTATTTCGTTTATCTTTATTTAACTGTGGTACCTAATGTATAAGTAGGTACTGTAAACTAATGTTTTGAACTATTATTTGATTGAAATACAAAATAGTGGACTTCTGGTAATCATATTTATTACAATGTCGTTTGTGAAGTACAAGAGCATTTAATTAATGTTTACACAAATATTGACTTCCCATGTAAAGGGTGTTTTTTTAGGGGTATAGAACTTTGAATTGAAATAAAACACAAGAAAATCGTTTTAAGGTCCATCAATTTGGCTTTATTGGAAGGATAATTTTATGCCATTAATGTTTAAATATGATTTCGGGCATGTGGCCGCCGCGGCTGGCTCGAATAAAGCCAATTCTACAGGTCCAATTTTCAACCACTTTTTCGAGCATATGGGGCCGTATGTCGGCAATAACGCCACGAATGTTGGCTTCCAATTCCCCTTACGTTTCTGGTTTGTTGGTGTAGACGAGCGACTTCACATATCCCCAAAGAAAATAATCCAATGGTGTCAAATCACACGACCTTGGTGGCCAATTGACAGGTCCATTCCGCGAAATTATGCGCTCATCGAATGTTTCCTTCAATAAATCGATTGTGACGTGCGCTGTGTGGCATGTAGCGCCGTCTTGTTGGAACCACAACTCATCCAATTCGGGAACAAAATAGTCGGTTATCATGGCTCTATACCGGTCTCCATTAACGGTAGCTGCCTCTCCAGCCTTATTGCGGAAGAAGTATGGCCCAATGACTCCACCAGCCCATAGAGCACACCAAACAGTCAGTTTTTGTGGATGTAATGGCGTTTCAAGGGTCTCATGTGGATTCTCTTCACTCCAAATGCGGCAATTTTGCTTGTTGACGTAGCCATTCAACCAAAAATGAGCCTCATCACTGAACAAAATTTTGCGATGAAAATCAGCATCGAAATCAATCTCATTTTCGGCCCATACACCAAAATCACGACGCATTGCATGGTCTCGCGGCTTTAATTCTTGCACAAGCTGGATCTTGTAAGGTCGCAAGCCAAGATCTTTGCGCAAAATCTTCCATAAAGTTGATGGACGAAGCTCCAATTGCTGTGCACGGTGGCGAATCGATTCATTCGGGTCCTCTTCAACACTTTGCTCTACAGCGGCAATTGTTTCTTCGGTGCGCACTGTTCGACGTCTCTGCGGATGCGTATTATCACATAGAGTAAACGTAGTGCGAAAACGATCCATGGTTAACCGAATTAATTGCTCTGATGGACGATTATGTCGACCATAAAATGGACGGAGCTCACGGTAAACTTCGCGAACTGAACCATTATTTTCGAAATAAATTTGCACGATTTGCAAGCGTTGTTCTTTTGTCAACCTGTTCATGATGAAATGGCAAACCAAACTGAACATAAATGACATTAGAGTTGCCAGATTTGACCACAAAATGCCAGTTTTATCTCTATTCGAAAAACAAACCCGTAAAAAAAACAGCCTGTACTATATAAAGTACATTCAGTTTTTATTTTTATTTTGATGTAAATTATGCAGCTATCACTGACGATGAAATTATAGCGGCTTTGGAGAATTCCGATTTTGATTTTTCTGCAGATGATTCAGATGACGACCCCGACTTTGTTCCCCAATAATTTAGCCAAAAGACCAGTGGCCACTACGGAAGTGATAGCAGTAGCTCAGATGAGGAGGATGGCACGGTGTTCACTTCATTGGCTCCCCTTCAGCATTAGACGATTTGCCGTCATCGTCTTCAATAATACGGGAAGAAGACGCAAACCCATTTCATCTCGAGGTATACGTGGCCGTAGTCAAGGTGACAGACGGCACTCATTATATTGCCGACAGATAACTATCCAACAAAATGATTCTGACATTCGGGACACTTGGGGTAAGGATACGCTGGTATCACAAATTAATAATCTAAGGCAACCTTCTTACGTTCGGAAAAATACTGAAGAATGGAAGTGGTACCAATTCTATGACCAATACATAGATGACAATATTCTTACAGAGATGGTAAACTGCACAAATAGAACACATATTTTGGAAACTGGAAAATCTATGGGGCTAACTGTAAACGAGCTGAAGGTCTATATTGGTATTACCATGGTCATGTCCGCATGCCAGAACCGCGACGAATGTAAGCGATGGTCTAAGAAAGGTAAACAATATATAACAGTGGAAAGGCCTGATGTTATCAAAAAGTATAATGAAAATAAGGGTGTCGTGGATCTCGCTGATAGGATGCTTTCGGTTTGCCCGTCGCGAAATCGTACAAAGAAGTGGACGATCCGAGTAATCTCTCATTTGTTTGATTTGTGCGTGGTAAATGCTTGGCGGCAGTATAGGGAAGTTGAAACAGATAAGGGCGTACCAAAAAGAAATATTGTACAGATGCGAGAATACAATATGAATTTAGGCACAAAACTCATCACTGACAATGAGGAAGAAGACGATACTGAAGACGAAATTGCCCATGATGAGCTTGAGCCGCAACATAAAAAGCGCAGGGTCTTAATAAGGCCAGTGCCTTCCAAAGAAAGTCGTACTAAAAGGGCTGCACACCTACCAGAGTATGGTTCAAAACAAAGCCGCTGCAGAAAAAATGGTTGTGACAAAAAAACAACAGTTTTCTGCAAAAAATGAGAAATTTACCTGTGCTTTACTCCCATTCGAAACTGTTTTTCAAATTTACATGAAGACTGTTAAGTGAATTATCATTCATTTTTATGTTATTCTTATTATATATTATTACTGCTGAAGAAGTGTAGAGTTTTTGGTAAGTTACAGTGAAGATATTTATTTATTTTTTGTTAGTTTTAAAAACTAAAATAAAACTATAAATATTGAGCCAAATAAATGATGTGTTGATTTAATTCCCTTGTCTTTCATGTAGGACATAGCAAAAACCCACTTTTTCCAATTTATTATTTTTTTTCATTATTATTTCCATACTGAGTACTCTTTAAGTAGTACACTATTAAAATTTTGTTGCAAAATTCCAAAAACTGTATGTTTTGTACTCAGGAGGATAATGCAACACTGAAGAAAAACTTATGTTTGCCAAACCGCGCATGGATACATATTGTACGGAAAGAGTCAAAAAAAAATTTGCAAAACCGCGTATGGTGCAATGAATCGGAATATAACAAAAGTTATAGTTGGATTGAAAATATATTGTAAAAATCTAGCTTTATTGGAATTTATCCCATAAGATACCGGTTCGTTCTGAAATAAAACAGTTTTTTGCTTCTCCTGTAAAATTTGAGTGACAACACTTATGCGGTTTTGCATTTGTGCGCTACTTGCTTTTGCAGTGTCACCGACGATATTAAGATTTCGACCCCTTTGCGCGAAATTATCGTAAAGAACATTTTTTCGAAATTTACTTGTCGCCGGTTCGACGGGCTGCCAGAACAGCGAACTCAGGACCGCATCACTCTAATAGGCAATTGCTTGATGCAGCGCATCGCTCCGGTCGATGAGGACACATTTCCGTAAGCACTGCCATGAGACAATATGCATACAGAGGGAGACAAAAGTCACTCCGGCCCATCTTTGATCTGGTTATTGGAATAGGTTAAACTCTTACCTATCCAGATTTTATGCATGTATGCACGGCATGCAGCTCGCCTCCTCACGATACCAATCATCTATTCACTTGCTCGGCGGAACAGTCTCTTTTAACACCAATCTCACTCGAATTCAATGTATTTTTACTTTCGATATTATCTGCCGGAAATCAAACTTGGAAACTATAGTATGGAAGGCGAGTACACTACTCCCTATATTACCGCTATCTCGTCATTAAAATTTAAAAATTATGGAATAAAGACTCACATTTGTCACATAAATATTATTTTTATAAATTATCGCTAAGGGCATTTATTCAAACACATTCGTATATTAAAGAAAAGTGAAGTTATCGTAAGGGACAAATTTATGATTTTTTTCCAAGAAAAAAAGAGGTTTAGTATAACAACTAAATATCTAACCGCGTGTTCCATTTAATTTCAATAAATCAATAAAAAGTGATGCTCGAAAATAATATCAAGATAATTAAAAAAAAATATTTACCCCAACCTGAACTAAGTTAACTGTCGTTTTGATAAATGTTTTCTAACCAATACACACTAGACAACCTTACGATTCTTAACTCGAGGTTAACTCAACAGCATTGGGCACTGAAACTGTTTTTAATATAACACAAAAGTTGAAAATTGAGAGTTAACTGTGGAATGTAAGTTAACTCGTCCCTGTGAAAATGGCCCTAAGTGTACTGTAATTTCTAATCTAATAGGAAACAAGAGAGAACTTCAAAAACGTAGATGCATGGAAACTTCGTTAAGAGGAATCGAGGAGGATATTTTACCAAGAATATCATACCGCTATGGCAGCTTCAAGCGGACTTTGGACAGCAATGCTGACAAAATTTCGAATGGTTTGGTTGTATTTTCTCAAAAACTCAACACATCAAAATATGGATGTGAAAACGAGTCGGGAAAATCGACCACTAAATAATCGACTTTAATTGTTTAAATATAAATAATTTGAGAAAAATATCAGATTTTTGTTTAAAAATTTTAGTAGAAAATCCTAAGATAGTTTGTTCATCGTGAAAAAATTAAAACAGGACGTCATTCCAAAATATTGTCAAATAGGACAATCTCCTATATTTACAGTCGACCCCACCATGTTTTAAACACACAAAAAGAACACAAACAAATAACACGAAAACTCACATCACCCTGATTTAGCCAGGTTCAGTGTACCCGTGGTCTCTGCGCTACATGAGATCAACCGCAAAAATTTTAATTAGCACTACAATGGACCCGAAAAACTCTTGTCACCTGTGAGATGGCAATGAGACTGCGGCTCACAAACTAAGCAAATAATTCCAAACGTTCTGCACTAAACTAGGCCGAACTGAATGAAACTAACTCACCAGGTGGACCAGCCTTCGCTTTTGTTTGGGCAGATTGACTGGTAGTGAGTGATTTGCAATATGCTTTGTGCAACCTCAACAATTCAACCGCAAAATTGGTGATACAACTCTGGAAATATATTGTTTACGATTGCCACAAAAGTCACCCAGGGAGAGCGCAACACATTGTCAGTGACTAAAAAAATTTTTGCTCAGAAAATTCTTCTAAAACAAGTCATGTTGGCGAAACATATTGCTCACTCATAGGGTAGGCAGACGTGACGTTTGCCTGAATCAACTAAATGCTTAGAACGTACATAGATAAACAGAGTCAGAAGAATATGCTTTATATCAGAGAGCATAATTAAAATTTTGACCTATCTCTTTATATTAATTCAAGAGCTCATTGAATTGGAGTTTTATTCCTTCATACTGCCAGTGTCTGAATTTGTATCGAGCTTTGACTTGGAGCTGCGCCTTTTTACCTCTCTTGTCTTTAAATTGTATGATGGACCTATTAGTAAATATACCGAAATAGTTGGAACGGTAAGCCAAGTCCATTTAGTTATGTCCATCTCTCCGTCCATCTGTCTATTTGAACATTATCTAGTGCCTCAGAGATGTCTCTGCAGGTAAAATTTGCCTCATAGCTATTTCATTCAAATCAATCAAATGGTTCGCCCAAGAAAGGAGTTGACAACGTTTTTTGTGGCGTATTTCTATATAGATATATTAATACTACATTTACACTGATTGAAATGCCTGATTTTCATAGAAAATATCGAAATGCGGCAGATTTCCAAATAAAAATCGCATTCACAAAATCTCGCATTCAAACCAAATTACACAGCAAATTTGACGGATGATATTGCATTAGTGGTTACTGCCAAACAGCTAAGCGACATATTCGACAAATCTAATTTAAGCATAGCCAGTGTTCAATCACGGCTCATGCAGCACGGATTACAGCTTGCGGAGCAAAAAACAGAGGCAGTACTTGTATCAAGCAGAAAGAAGGTGGAAAAGGTCACGGTACGAATCGGAAACCATGACATCGATGCGTTGCCTGGAGTTAGGTATGGGAATCATAATAGACGCGGTGTAAAGTTGACCTATCGCCTGTGTACTCTTCGAGTCCGTAGAGCCTTTAAAACTGCCTCAGACGATGCTGCACTGGTAATCTCAGGAATGTGCCCAACCAACAGAAACTCACGGTCCGAAGCACGACAGACTAGTTTGCAAAATTGGCAGAACAGATGGAATATCTCCACAAAGGGGCGCTGGACAAACTGTTGTATCCCAGATATTAACACCTGGGTAACGAGAACACACGGGGAAATAGACTTATATCTGACGAAATTCTTAAGCGGCCACGGATGCTTTAAACATTACCTTTAAAGATTACGGTTCAAACATGAACGCAACAACGTATGCGACCACTGTGGAGGCGAAGCAGTGGAAGATGTCTATCACGTGTTCTTCGAATGGCCTAGATCGAACAGCTTTAGAAGAAAATTAGGCAGCATCGTCGGTGAGGAGTACAGTCCCGAGCTACTGATTGGGCATAGCTGCAAAGTAAACCAAAATGGACTGCAGCGTGCGACGTAATCGCAGAAATCATGAAGTGACTAAGAAGTCTAAAACTGATGTGGCGCAGTAGGAAAGACTAAGGAAAATTGCAAAAAAAAAAAAACGCGAAGAACAAAGAGCGGACGGCTTCTCCAACCCATCAGACAGTGGCATAATAGGGGAATCCTGCTTGACCTATATCAGAGCGAATTTCGGGTTGAAAACATAAGCATTCGAAGGAACAGATTGGAGACCGTCTTTAACTTTATTTTACGGTAGCGGAAGCAAGTGCGCGAGTGCTTGATGGAAACACACGTAAGCGGCACAGATGCGTGTTGGAAACAAGGCCATTTGAACCGCCTGGTCCACTTAACCTAAACCAGAAGGAGCAGATTGTAGACACGGCCTCTCCACTGCATTACCTTGTAATTGAAGACATCGGGCGTATAATCCCTTGATTGAAAACGTACGTAAGTATCGTAGAAGCGGACTAGAATCAAGGCCAGGCCAACCGCTTAACTTCAGATGAACTAATCAGACAAAATGAAAGAGTAGATTTAGTTACATTTATAAAATTGATTTTTTTGTTGTTGTTGGACAAGAACGACCTTCTTTCAAAAACGCCTCAGACTAGTAGAATGAAAATCTAACAAAAGATCGCTAGCTCGGAAATGAAATGGAAGTACATACGGTAACGCTGACCAACAGACGTTGAGACTAGTGCTCAAACCACCTACCGACGGAATACTTAACGGTAGTACCGGGAGGATCGGTACAAGACGGAAGGAGTTTTAGTGTTAAGTTCCTTACTGACTTTAAGGCTTTCTCCTCTGAAAAAAAAAACCGCAAATGCGACGAATTCATGAATGTTTGATTCGAACGTGTCATACTTGTTTGATTGATGCTTCATAACAAAGGAACGAACGCATTCAAAGCCAATATAAACACATTTAAAGTCACGCATTTTAGATCAGTATAAATAGGTTATAAAGTAGTTTTTTCGGTCTATGACACTATTCCATTCCGTGTAATTATTTGACAATCTATACCAAAAATTCATAAAAGTAATATTTAGAAATTAGAAAACAATAACAATGCTCAATGAGGGCTTGGTGGACAATGCTGTTAAAGCGATCGTACAACAACCCAGGAGGGCGGTTTGAAGTCCAACTCCCAAAATAGTAGCGGGTTAGAGCTTCCGAAAAAAAAACAAGAATCAGTGTGAGGATTGATTTCCCATCCATAGTGATATGAACTAAGGAAAACATGTCCGAAGCGGTCAGAAATATGATTATGTCAAGAACTATAAATTCAAACGTAACAAAGCCATTTAATATAAATCTCTGTTTTCGAAATAAAAAGAGGCACCTGCAAAAACAAATTAAAACGCTGGAATTTTGAAATAGACAATAAAATCAAGAAATTACGCACAATTCATAGTCTATAAAAGCATCTTTTTGACTGAGCAAATAAAAAAAATTTTAAAAAAATACAAGTAGCGGCATGCGTTTTATCCTTGTTTTTGCTTTTTTTTATTTCTTACACCAACACATAAATTGTCATGTTTTGACAGCCAAATGACCGCATTTAACTCAACTTGTCCACTACAGAGTTAGATGCCGCATTGAACACTTTACAGCAATGGCAGACCACACACATACAACGCTGCATGAGCAATCAATTGAACTATGCCGATCGACATTGACTCCTTTTAAAGGGCAAAAACAAAAAAACAAACGCACAGCACCCAAGCACATACAAATATGAAAGTATTGCTTGCGCCTTGACCACTCGCAGGATGCTCACACTGCATGCCAATTGACTTTGACTTTAACCGAAACCAATTATTGTTGGATCAACAATTGCACAAAACGCTTTGACTGCCTAAGCCTATTTAATGTGTTGGTGTTTTGATGTTTTTAGTTCTGCCTCACCCTGCCTATTGGTGCTGTTATCCTTGCAGCCGTCTGTATGCTCGCTGAGTTAACAACATATCCTGTGGCGCTAAACAAGTGTAGATACTGTGCCTCTGCGTCCAATGACTACTGCCGGTGGATTGACTGATGAAGTAGAATGGCACGTTTGTTAGGAAAAGAAGTCTCGAGAACGTCGAGCTTGGGTTAGAGGCGCACATTATATAAAATGGATACATTTCAGAAACTGAGGTGACACGGCAATCGTAAGACTTTTTCAAAAGCAACAACTCTTACAAGAGAGAGGTATTGTCAATCTTTTGCTTGCTGATTAGAATGAGATGCCAACCTTATAACAAAGTTTCCAGATGCAACACCTGCGGTGAAAGATGAAATGGCTTCAACCAAAACTTCACGAAGAATTTAAACAAAGATTCGAAGATCTTGTACATGTGCATTTAGGAAAACTATTGTCACAAATTATTGGTAGAACATTACCATCTCGTAGTACTCGAAGTTTTATTTTTTTATTTCAAAGTTATGATATCGAAGTTTCAGACGATAAGCTCGTTTGGAAAAACTTTGCTGTTTTGGGAAAAAGTTAGAGTACTAACTAAAGGTGTCTGTGATGCAAATAGAAAAGGAAACTTAATTTATAAGTCCACGACGATCTTTTTGACAACGCTTTGGAAAATGCTTTAAAAGCAAAAGAGGATGTTGAGTTTCTAAACGAACAAAAAGGGCAAGGACGAGCTGAAAGTAATTTGGAGGTTGATTGGAGGTTGAGTCCTGAGTTGGATTTTACCTGACTCGGTTTCTATGCATGTTGCCTCAAAACTATAGTCAGACAAGACAGACCTGTTTAAATTGATTTTATGATAATGGTTAAAAATTCCCAAAATGGTATACAGGTAAAGGTAATTTTTTTTGCGATCCGGTTGGGCGATTTGAGGCGAATATAAGAGATATTGCTATGGGGGGTGAATTCCCTCCCTTAACCGCTGTTACCTTATGATAAAAATATGACCGACTTAAGGTAAAATTATTTTATTGGTCGAATTTTCGACCACAGGCGATACTAGTCATTGATAAGGCTGTACCACACAGAAGACGGGACAGTCAGCAGGCCGTATTATTGAAATCAGCTTTCTGCTCTAGACAAGTGTAAGTTAAGTGATTGAGAAACAATGCACTTAGTTGTTGCTGATGCTTGGGGCATGATTTAAATACTTTGGTGCTTTAAAGCACTTAAAAACTGAATACGGCCGTAGGTCACAGAGAAAGTAAGCTTTAACCTGGAAGGCCTTCTAGAAATACAGCTTCTATACCTGCCCTGTAGGTTTTGAGTGTAAATTTTCAAAATCTCTTGGCCCTAATATTCTATTACTTAAGAGATTTCAAGCATCGTGGCCAAATTGATTCGTCCAGGTACAAATAAAAACAAAATAAAAAATATTAAACCTTTCTTGACAGGAAGGTTTTGAATTCAAGCCGAAACAAATTAAAAGTTCATGTAAATAATTGAAAAGTTTTCCTTTCACCACAAAAAAGTTTAAAAAATTTTGCTAATACCGACGAATGGTTTCAAATTAAGGTTCAAATTTTTAACCGTGCCTCTTAACCGATGAATGCCTCTACTATTTGGTTACTTCGTGACCTTTGACGATAAAGATAAGTCAAAGTTGTCCAGCAACAAACATATGTTTTCATTGATTTTGGAATAATTTCCTCATGAAACTGCCTTCGATTGGGAGTCTAATCAAGCGTACAAATATGCGAAAAAAATTTTCGGAAAAATAAAAGTAGTAAATGACAGAGCAGATAGAGGGATATGGTTGATCGAGGAGTAGAATAAAGGATTAAATCAGTTGTATCGGATTATTGGAAAAAATATACAAATTGGCTAAACAAACTGTTTCAATGGAGCTTTAGGAGAATTTAAATTAAATACTTTTTACTCATTTATACCTAGGCAAGTATTATTGGACGTTTGATAATTGAGAAAAAGATTTGATTGCATTTCTGTAATTCATAAATAAATGAATGGATGTTTTCATATCAGCACACAAGAGTGCTAAGCAGCCTGGTTTATTATTTCAATATATTTGTGGCATGGGTTAACGTCAATTAAGTCAATATTTACGACAACGGAACCGCTCTAATATACCTACTAGGTTTTACCCGCGGCTTAGCAGACTCTGTCCTTCTCAAAAATTTACTTGCATGTCCAACTTTTCTTATTCCCATCCATCCATATCCCTCAGCCTATTACTCTTCTCCCCGTGTTTTCTAATTTGCTAGTTAATAACAAATATCTCCACACCAAATATGAAATAGCTCGTAGAAATACATGTAATTAAAATTACAGGTCTAACGCCCCCTCTCTCCTAGCCCCATTTTGCTAGGGGAGTTGGAGATTAACCTCTTATAACTCTTTCCAATATTCAATATTTCACCAAAAATACTAAAGGAGATATTCTGTACCTCTTATTTTATAAGAAAAAGTATACGAATACCTTCAAGAATATGTGCACAAGTTTTTATTATGGACATTTAAGTAATTTATATTTTTTTTTATGTTATAAGACCGACTAAGCGAATTTTTGTTAGTATCTTCGTATGAATATTGCAATCTATTCAAAAAAAGAATGCAAGATACCAAATTATTTTTTGACTACTTAGCCATATTATTTATTTGCTCAATTACCGAAATTTTTTATTACTTTGCACGCGAGCTAATAGGAAAATATGATGTTGGGAAAACAATAAATCGAGATATCAGAAAATCTACAGCGCCAACGCCATGGTATTACAATACCAACCGCCTACACGCCACGTCTCAGCAACACACAGGCATTCACACACACACATATGTTCAACCGGTCATATTTAAAAACTACAAAATTATCTACAAGCAGACATTGCTGTTAAAAAGCTCACCACCACAAGCCGCTTTCTGTGGCGATACAATCAATTGCAATCAATTTTATGCCGCATTGCCGCGCACTCTGCAACAAATCATAAAAACGTTAATAACACTTTACGATTTGTTTATGCGATTTTTTGCTAGGCAAGATGCAAAACAAATATTAATAAACAAACAAATAAACAAACAACTGCGAATGGCAATAATAATAATAATAACAACAACAAGGGCAACTAAGAGTGCCATGGCATCATTTTGTTGCATGCAATCGATTGTTGCAAGCATTGTATTTTGTTGTTGTTGTTGTACTGCGCACTGCAGTTATACACAATTTTCACATCATTTTCCCGCAGCTGATTGTTACTTGTAGTGTTGTTGTTATTGTTGCTGTATGCTGCGGCGCAACGAGCTTTGCCTCTCCCTTGTTTAACAACTTTGGCTATTCATTTTTGTTGTTTGGCTATTTTTTTTTAACGAAAATTGCGCATTGCCACAAAAATTATGGCAATTGCGCATGCGCACACGCCCCGCAATGATAGCACAGCACCGCTACAACAACAACATCCAATGTTGTAACAATTCATTTGCAGCATCCAGTGGAACGCGTTGCATGCAACTAAACCGCAAATGGCTATGACTTTGTGGCGGCATGAAATTGTGGCACGTAAAATAACTTAACCAACAGTTAACCTTAACTCTTTAAATTTTTTATTTTTATCGTTGTACATACTATTTTAGTTGTTGTTGCATGCCACATGCTGTGGTGGCGGCGGTCTATGATGAAGTTGTGCTGAATTTGTTGTGCACGTCTTGGCGTTTTGCAAAATATAAATTTTCTTGCACTTCTACCCTTTGTTGTTTTTGTTGTTGCGTACTTCTTATGTTTTGTTTGTTCCTTTACCTAGAGCGAAGCTGCTTTTTCAATGAATGTTGTTCGCGCACGCCGCACAATGGGCCATTTTGAAGGAACAATAGAGAAATATAATATTATGAAAAAAAAAACTTAGAAGTTAAAAACATTTTTGAAAAATTTCATTTGATTTCCAAGGGCTCAATTCTGGTTTTGCGTTAGTGTGAAGTGAAAAGTAAACGCGTCAATTAACCACGATTTTTGATACTCGTTCTGCTTTAAACTTTCTGTTTGAAGTAAAGTGAAAAAAGTTACCGCCTATATAAATTTGGTGTTAACGTCAAAATTTCATAAAATGTAAACATCGGATTTTTTACAAATGTAAACATTTTAAATGATAAAAATTACTTTTATTTATACAATTCTATAATAAACTACCATTTAGCAAGCAAACCTTGCATCAACGAAATTAAAAATATTCTTCAACAAGCAGTTTTCGCCGCACATATTAGAATCGTATTTTGAAACTCAGTGAAGTGTAGAAAGGAAAACGTCAAGTGATAATTAAAGTGAAATGATTTTTTCACTTCACGATAATCCAAAACCAGAATTGACCCCCAGAATACTAATATTATTTTAACTCGAAGCGTCATTTCATACAGATTTCTATATGCTGAACAACAGCGCACTCTTAATTGATATTAGAGGAAAAATATCAACGATATGCACAGCGATTGTATGGGATGACATGTTTCGAAGTGCCCAACTTCGCATCAGACCCCTTCTCGGATACCGGGATACGAACCCAAGTGTCTGCACCAAAGCCGCTGTTAGAGTACTCTAACAACTAAGCTATGATGCCCTGTAGCGTCACGATGCAGTTTTCCTCTAATGTGCCATTTGCTTATTCCTTTTATACATTCTTTGGTACATATATTTTTTATATGTCAACTCAAGGAAAGTGGAATATTTTTAGACGCGTTCATAGAACAGTTTTAGATACAGAAGGGCTTTTTTGCATATCAACACTTCCGTGTTATTTGTTATGCACCCGCACTGTACCTGTAACAATTATAGTTATGGTGATTGTTGTTGGAGCAAAGCTCGAATTTTTATGTTTGTTTTGTTAATTGATATTAGAGGAAAAATTACAACGTTATGCACAGCGATTGTATGGGATGACATGTTTCGAAGTGCCCAACTTCGCATCAGACCCCTTCTCGGATACCGGGATACGAACCCAAGTGTCTGCACCAAAGCCGCTGTTAGAGTACTCTAACAACTAAGCTATGATGCCCTGTAGCGTCACGATGCAGTTTTCCTCTAATGTGCCATTTGCTTATTCCTTTTATACATTCTTTGGTACATATATTTTTTATATGTCAACTCAAGGAAAGTGGAATATTTTTAGACGCGTTCATAGAACAGTTTTAGATACAGAAGGGCTTTTTTGCATATCAACACTTCCGTGTTATTTGTTATGCACCCGCACTGTACCTGTATCAGTTATAGTTATGGTGATTGTTGTTGGAGCAAAGCTCGAATTTTTATGTTTGTTTGTTAATTGATACTTTAATACACACAGTTTATCTTGTTGTATATATTCATCAGTAAAGACATTGTGATGGTTTTTATTTATAGTTTTACTCACTAAATGTTTGTATTAACAGATTCGTTGCATCAGTTTTCAAGATAATGGCAGATATCTAAAAAATATATATACATAATTCAAGGTTGTAGCCCCTACTAGAAATATTTTTGTTGAAATATTATTCTTTTGATACCCACATCATCACATCTTATTATTTTTTGTTTATTTTTTATTCTGAGATAGGTGGCAACTTGATAACAACCTCCCAAGCGCCAACACTTATGTAAAAGAGCTTAGTTTGCGGCAGATAACCCAAAGATGTACAAAATTTCAAAGAAGCGTGTCAAGACGTTTTCAAGATAATAGTGGATATGCAAAATAATAAATATAATGGGATTAGGTGGCAACCCTAGAACGTAACACACCTAGAAATATTTTTGTTGAAATACGACTTGAAATACTGTTTGTTAAATACCCGCATTCGCGACCACATAAGCATCCTGGGTAGCAACGCCTGGGAAGAAATTCTTAGAGCGCACTGTCGTCCAAATCTGGTCAGCCATTTCCGAGATTTTGCGGATCCACAAATATGTAAATGTACAAGAATAGCTCATATAAATTATGGGATATGTGCAGTTTCACTATTTTTTCATAGCATTTAAACTTATCCCCATATTCATAAAAAATGAGATTGGTTTATAAAGCTTTCTAAAATGACATTTCCGTACAAATTTTGAATTATGAGAGCTTCATAAAAGAATTTTATTTTTATGAATATGGGGGTAAGAGTATAAATCTGTATGCTAGATCGTGTGCGCATCTGCACAAAGTTCAAAAAAGTTTTGAAAACTTTTCAAAAAATGTTCAATCGTAAAACTTAAAATATAGTTTTAAAGCCCATCACATTCTAGTATAGTAAGGTATGCAACTAAGGGTTTCTTTTACACTTGAAGTAGAGCTTAGTCACATTTGAAAATTTATAAAATATCAAAATCTGTGAGCTTCTACGTATACAACATTTTGTTTACTTATTTCCCTAGTTCTATTCTTAAGTGGGTTATTTCAATGTGACCCACTGTGCGTCGCCAAACAACTAGAGCGAGATAAATAAATTTTACCGCTAGATAAGCAGGTGGTTACGACTATGATTTGCTGGTGTAGACACAAGGCTCTAACAATGTTTTTGTTGTTAGTTGTGGTTTGCACGTGAATGGTGTAGAGCTTTTAAATTGATGCGCGTTTGTTAGATGTCGTTTTTTAGGTGTCGTATTGTGGTGTGTTGTGTGGGCGCAGCGCAGGCGTTCTTACCGCATAATAAAAATTTTCAACATTATTTCTACTGCTTAATTTAAAATCTTGTTCCGTTGGTTGTTGTTGTTGGTCAATTGAAAGGCGCGTGAAATATGTGAGTACGGAACGCCTGCGGGGGTTGACTTGACTCTGAAATTTTTGGAAAGGTTTAAGTTTTGCGTTTGATATGAGTATAGTGGCCACGGTAAAGGAGCTTGTCTACGAATTTAGAAATGGATTGGATTTGTGAAAGTGTTTGAATCGATTATTTGAGTAAACTTGGTCGCCTGTCATAAGGCGAGAGAAATAATTATTTTACTCTATTCGATATTCTTCTCGATACGTTCGATGAGGTAATTGGTCTTTTCGCCCGATTTAAATATATTTTGGATGAACACTATAAAATTTCATTCAACAAAGCCAAGTCTCAGAACTTTTTTCAGCATATGTCATATGTCATCATTTATTTGGTCAACTCTATCTATAAGTTTAACTAACAGAAATTGCTCGCTGACAATGAGAAGAGATGACAAGTATCTTGAGAGGATTTCTATATCGAAATAATTGAGAATACCAATATCGGTATGAAACGAAAGATACCCAATAAGCAATGAAATAAGCTAGTTTATTAGACAATATTTTCCAAATGTTGAAATCAATGTTTTCCAACCGAGTTCGAAACTAAAAATTTCACAATTGTATGGTAGCTTTGGGGAATTAACTTGAGGTGAACTTTCTGCGAGGTGAACAGTTTGGTAGTTTTCAAAAATAATGATAAATAATTTACCTACTTGATTTATATGAACTTTATTATATGGGCGACGTGGTGTAGCGGTAGTGTTGCCGGTCTACCACACCGAAAGGCCCAAGGTTCGAGTCTTGGGACAGGTAATATCAAAAGTGGTTTGAAAAAGGTTATTCAACACGGAGTCGCCCCTCGCCTGTGGTTTGGCAAACTCTCCGAGGGTCTTTCTGCCATGGAAGGCTTCTCAGCCAAAATTCATCTACTTTGCTTTGCAGATGCCGTTTGGAGTCCAAACAATAGCTCGCGCCAACTTGTATAAAAAATTAGAAGCAGCACGCCACAAATTGGTAAAAAAGCTCGCGTAGAATAATTTTTTCAATTTCTTTTTATTATACTTAAATTGTAAAACAAGTAATAAATGGAACTGAAATAACTATAAAACATATTTTACAACAATTATAATAACACTGTGGAACAAATTCAGGTTAGCAAAAGTTAGGTCGATTCTGAGAGTGAGGGGTGAAAATAGAGGCTAAATTAGAAGACCCTTATCGCGGCGTTTGTTTATGTTAGTTCGAATTTTTTTTAATCGACCTTCGAGCCTTGCAGTCAAATGCCGATTTTCAGCATATTGTTTTTATGGTTTTTTGGCTATAACTCGTCGACTAATTGATATTTTTTCAATATGTTAAAGCCAAATTATTGCTAGAGGTGAAACAATTAAAATTAAAAAAATATTGATTTATAAAATTTTGTAGTGCTTATGAAACAAAATGTTGGAAATTGTTTTTTCATGCTTTTTGAATATATTTTCCACAAAACGAAGTCTTTTTTCTTTCTGTTTGATCTATAATATGCTTCTTAATTTTTTCAGTGTTGGTTTTGAAGAAACATTGCGGTTTTAACAGGGTTGCCACCTATATGAAATTTAAAAAAGTCA
Organism: Merzomyia westermanni; assembly: GCA_949987695.1. NCBI lineage: Eukaryota > Metazoa > Arthropoda > Insecta > Diptera > Tephritidae > Merzomyia > Merzomyia westermanni. The sequence continues at coordinate 65,101,869 of OX465293.1, forward strand.
AATCAAACATTCTAATTTAGTTTTTGCTCTCGCCACCAAGCCAGTGTCACTTTTTAAACTTAGTTTTGTGAAGATCCAGCTCGATACCTATGAAAAAAGTCATGTCTGTTGCTCAGCTGCATCAGATCAGATTAGTTCACCTCCCCCCACACACGCACATATATTCGCAAAACTGTAAACTAATAAGCGATTACAAGAGTTTTGCGGAAATTGAATGCCTGACTGGCATAGAAAATTGCCTCCGCACACAATTAAGAGAACTCAAACGAATATTGAAATGAAAACATTTTAACAACCCCACAGCACATAAATAACTGGATATTAAAGTACGATGACGAGCAGTAATGCGAGCAGCTAGTAACTATGTTTGAGCGACTGAGCATGCAATGGCTGGACAACAGGTTAAACAAATGGTTTGGCTTACCCCACAGCTCCCCAGCCGCGTCAAGAAATATAACATGATGGATGAGCTACATAGCACAGTGTTGGGTAACGCCCACTTTTGCCATCAACCATGTGAGAAGAAAATTATGCAGCTAATAAATGCGAAAAGTGAAGAAGACATTCGAGCGACAAACTTGAATGACTTAAAAAATGCTGACAACGCTAAAGGTATGAATATGGGAAAGAAAAAAGTAGTAGAAAGATATGGCGTATGTGCGCTTGTATGGCGTTGACGAGCAGTGGACAGGTGGCATAAGCAAGCAATTTAATTGATTTAAATTCATAAATGTGTAAAATAATAATAACAAACGAGCCGAGTTGTTGGAAGTGATGGAAGTGTAGTGAACTTGACGCTTAGTAAATTGTTAACTGCATGAAAGCTGCTGGCAAAGCAGGAGAGCATGCACACGGCATACTAAACTTGACGCGCATGCGCAATGCAAATTTAATTGCGCAATTTAACGCGGACATGCCGCAAGATGATTATGCAATATGAATGCTGTCACGTTGATTGGATGGTTTCATTTTTTGTGTAGTAGTCCTTTTTATATAAAATTTTGCTGATGTTTTTCTTTTTTTGTTCGCTCTACACAGGCAAAGTCATGTAGTACGTAACAGGTACAGGCTGTGCGCGTACATTTTTATTAAACTAAACGATGTAGTTAAATTAATTTTTTAATAAGCACGTGACGCAGCGTAAACAATGATGTAGACAGACAGTCAGAATATTATTTTGTAAACGGTCGAGCGGTTAATCAACAACTGACCAATATCATGGCTGGTCTAAGCCATTTTGTGTAGTCAAGTAATAGGCGCATGCGCAGATTTCACCATGCAGTGGTGTAGAAATCACGAGGAATGAAAGAAAATAAAGCAAACGCCTGAATAAACAAGATCGAGGCTGGTATAGAGACCGAAACTTGGACTGATACCAAAACCGACAACACTCGAAACGAGAATGAAAGGTGGCACTAGAGCTGGGCCGAAACTGGAACCGAGACCGATACAGATACCAAGAGTGGGACTGGGATCGGAACCGACACTGGAAACAAGACCGGGCTTGGAATATATAAAGAAACTGGAATCAGGAATAGGACTAGGGTCGAAACTGGATTGAGACCAAACTGGAACAGGTCGATAGCAGAACTAGAACTGGAATCGAAGTTGAACCTAAAAAGCAAACGATAGCAAAGCTGTAACTTGGACCTAAAATTCTACCTAGACCAATCTTGAAACTGAAACAGAGACTGAAGGGTATTTCGAAACTAGAACCGAAACCAAATGAAACTGAATTCAAAACGTTGGTAGAACTGAGACCATATATGTAACGAAGAATGGGAGCTGGGACCAAAAGACTTGTGAAACCAATGCCAGAATTGAAAGCAAAAGTGGGACTATCAACGAAACTGGAACTGGAACGAAGAACAAGAATATATTCTGAACTTGGCTTTTCTGAACAATTTTTCTAATGAAACACTCCAGTATTCGAAGCAGGAGAGACATCCAAGAAACTTCTTTGGTAACATTTTCCACTCACAAGCCAGCGCAGTGTCCGCGTCATCCTATCCTACACAGGCCATCCATTGAGTTTTTTCAATCTCTGCACAAATCACCTCTCATTTTAGAGAATTAAGTATACATCGTATAAAAAATCTTCATCACTTTGCAATTTGCTTGCGGCAACTGTGCAACAGCCGCCACGATGCATCATTGGAACGCTGCGCGACACACAGCAGTAACACATCAACCTAGTCAAGAATATAACACTAGAACTTTCTGCCTGCTATCGGACTAGTCCGAAAAATACTAAACTAATATCTCTAAATATTCAAAGTCGAGCAGGCTACTGAAAAGGCGAGGCTTGGATAAATCTCAGCAGATCGTTTTATTTCCGCTCTTTCGGGCACCAGCAATCGAATTCCATGATCTCTCCCATACAAGTTCAGTAAGTGCCCAGCGAAATGTAAATCATTTTCACTTACCATGCTTGCACTAAAATTTGTTCGGCTATTTTGAATTAGTTTGAGACTGGTATGTATCCGAAATCTGACAATTGACATCTCGTATTAGTATGGAATTAAGTATCGAAAAAAAATAGTTATATGGGAAAAGACAGTTGCCTGACTAGATGGATTGGAATTCAAACTAGTTGTGGGGTGGCGTACCATTAGTTGGTTTGATTGGAGGGTACTCACATACTTATGTATGTAATTGTAAATTCGATTACCCGCACCACAAGCTGTTGTAATCACCATAATTGCGCGCACGATTTATGTTTTAATTTTGTATTATGGAACGCATTGCCACAAAGAAAATTACAACAACAACTAAATTACTATCAAGTACAACAACAGTAGCTTAAATAGGCGCTGCACTTTCGTATCGAATTAAATAAATGCGAATACGTTGGTAGGATGCTTTACTTGAATTCCGCTTGTAAGTGCTGTGTGCGTGTGTATAGTTTCGCTACGGCTATCATATTCAACGAGGAAGAGGGCGGTAGGCATGAACATTTATTAAAATTATAAGGTAATCCGTGCAATAAATGGCACTACTATAACATTGGTTGTAAATCGATTGCTTCATAAGGTGAACAATGAACGATTGGTTATTTAACATAAATTGGATGAGCTCTGTTTGCATTACAGTGACTCACAATTTGAGTTCTTTTTTTGATGGAATTATAAAGTTTATTATGCTTTCAAACTGGTGTAAAAATATTTCACAAAAAATTGGATTTAAGTTATCTAAACTGGTTCGGAAATGGTTCACAAATTCAAGTTTCCGTAAAAGATTTTGTTTCTAAAAATATTATTTCAGGAATTCACGGCGAATGGCGATTTATTGAGAGGACCGTTTAAAGAAGTCGAATTCCTAAATAAGGTCTGCTGTGGCATCCGATTGAAAAACAATAAAGCATCTGGCCCTGATGGTTTGCCTGCACGGCGGCGAGAAGCTGGTAAAGCGCATGCATCAGCTTCTATGCAGAATACAATGAATGCATGCCTGAATATTGGAATCTAAGTGTTCTCTGCGCAATCCACAAGAAGGGCGATCATAAAAACTGCGCCAACTATCGCGGAATCAGCCTTTTGAATATCGAGTATAAGATTCTATTAAGCGTATTTTGCTGACTGACGCCTGATTGATTGAATCTTATCAGTGCGGCTTCAGACCTGGTAAATCTATGCGGCAAATCTTGGAAAAACCGTTAGAAAAGAATTGACGCACATCACCTTTTTGTTGATTTTAAGGCCGCTTTCGATAGCATAAAAACGAACTGCCTATATGCTGAATTTGGTTTCCCCGCAAAACTTATACGGCTGTGCAAAATGACCTTGAGCAACACCAGCAGCTCGGTCAGAATTGGGAAGGTCCGAGCCGTTCGAAACTAAACGAGGTTCAAGACAAAATGACCCCTGCCGTGCGATTTCTTTAATTTGATGTTGGAGAAAATAATACAAGCTGCAGAACTTAACCGCGCTGGTCGTGATTTTTTTGGCGTATGCTGACGACATTGACATCATTGTTCTTAACAACCGCGCCGTATCTTGTGCTTACTCCAAACCAGAGAAAGAATTGGAAAAAATAGGTTTGGCGGTGAAGGAGGGCAAAGCGAAGTACATGTTGTCATCAAACAAAGAGTCAGCGCATTTGGGCCTTAGCAACCACGCCACTGTTGGCAGCAATAATTTCGAAATAGTATAGGACTTCATTTATCTGGCAACCAGCATTAACACCACCAATAATGTCAGCCTAGATATCCAGAACTACTCTTGCAAATAAATGAGAAGGTAATTGAAAAGTAATGTCCTCTCTGGTCGAACGAAAGTAACCCTCTAGAAGTCACTCATCGAAGCGTGGGCACTAGGAACATTTGTGTTAGCGACGGCGAGTACCGAAGAAGATTTAATGATGAAGCAGAGGACGAAAATACCACCACTCCAATGGAAGGACCACGTGGAGACCGATTTGCAATCCCGCTGTGTCTCCAATTGACGCCAACTGTTCAGCTATGTTGGACGGTCAAAATCGCCCAAGCGCTTAGATGACCATTTAAAGAAGAAATCCAACTTATCTTCAGACTATAGTGCGGTATTTGATCAAACATACAACTTTCTATAAATACCTAAGATGTATCAGGAAATATGAGCTATGTTTCGAAATTCTTGAAATAAAATAATACTTTTCTTTCTCAGTCTTAAAATTTTACATCGACTTTATTTCTAAAAGGTCGCCTTATTACATGTTTACTCAAGCAAGCTAGATCTTAATAACATTTTTAGTGCCAATTTAACACTTTAACACTGAGGTGAGGACTAATAAGCGTCGAAACTCCTTAATTCTAGTAACTCGAACTGCCATCACCAAAAGACAAGCATTTATGTAGGTATGTCAACAGATTTTTATTCGTCAGGATGTAGCACATTCACGGCCCTATGTGTTGCACTGCCACTTCAAACATTCATACGACTCGAGCTTATCAACTTGTTATTCGTACAAACCCAATTGGCACGTCGCTTCACACTGCTGCCGAGCTGCCAACAAACAATCCCTAACTTTGTCAAGCCAATTAGCAATACTTTAGTTTTAACTACCAAAACAACTTACGAGTCATTCGCTGGGGTTCAACTTAATTTGGTACGGTTTTATTTGGGATTTTCGCCAGCGCCGCACCTTCATTTTAACAAGATCGCTTGATTTTCAACGCTTACATTGATTGCGATCGAGCTTTGTTTGTGCTATAAGGATTGTAGTTGTTAGTGTTGTCATGTATATTCATGCATATTGTGCACTTTGAAACGACGGTGAACGCTGTGCAACAAATGCTCTCTTTAATCTGCTATTAAACTTGTGAATGTGTAGGCTTCTTGCTAATCAAATGTCATGTGTGGAGTACAAAAATGTTTAAATACAAATACCTAGTTGACATACATATGGATATAGATATATATGTATGTACTTATGTACACATATTAAGTGTGGGTCGGTATATTTGTTTAGCTCATATGGGAATCGAGTAATTTCAATGTAAGAAATCAGCATTTGAACTTTGTATTTATCTTTGCCCTTAACAGTGTATCTTGGTGGAATGTAGATCAGCCATTGTTTGGGAACGTGAGAAAATATAAACTGGGTTTAGCTGCTTTGCAAATTATGTAAAGTTAATTATTTAAAATTTACTTTTTCTTTTTCATTCAAAGATAATTTGCGCTTTCCATTAAGAGCTAATCGCAATTAATTAAAGAATTTTCTCACGGTTATGGTCTTGACTTAAGGTTAACAGTTGCAGCGGAGTTAGAAGCTCTGGTATCAGCTATGTCCCAAGACTACTTGCTATCCATAATAATTCCCAGATATTTTACACTTTGATACCAATGCAGATTTACCCCTCCTAGCCCTAGTCCGATTCAGAATCTCTTTCCTCCTAACGACTTAGACTAGATCCGTTTTTTTCGCACTTCGCGATCAACCAAGAAAGAGTTGCTTGTTGGCAAGCATCCACTACTTATGACAAACGGAACATCATTTGTGTACGCCGCAAGTTCGACTGGTCCCTCGTTGAACAACCGAAACTGCTGGTAGTTGACCATGATTCTAAGCAGAGAGATAATAGCCCCGCTTTCACTATTTTGAGGTCTTCACAAAGCCAAAAATGTACAGTAGCGCTTCTAAAGCTTAGTATGCTGCCAAGCCAACTTGTCAGGGCGAGATCTGCCTCCATAAAATTAAGACCATCTATGATCACCGTTTTGAAACTTGGCGAATATACTTTTTATTTTAAGATCTTCTCTATGTTTTGTAAATAATTTAGAAAAATATAGCATACAGTTTCATTCATTAGAAATGGAAGTTTCAAACAAATATTATGCTAAACAGGGCGATCGACAATTAAATTTGAATGTTCGGATATTAAGGGAAATCGAACTTTATATAATTTTTAATTTCTTTCTCTCTTTATGGCGCGATATACAACAGGTATATCATCATAAACCTCCTAAGGGATTTTTGCGCCAAGCTTCTCTTCCAATTTGTGGTGTGCCGATTTGAATTTTCCCTACAAATTGGTGGGACCTACAGTTTTTTGCCGACTCCGAACGGCATCTACAAAGGAGACGAATTTTTGCTGAGAAGCCTGTCATGGCAGAAATACACTCGGAGAGTTTGCCAAACCACTGTCGAGGGGCGACCCCGTTTTGAAAAACTTTTTTCAAATCACTTTTTGATGTTACCTGTACCAGGGCTCGAACCATGGACCTTCGGTGTGGTAGGCCGGCAACACTACCTCCACACCACGGCGGCTACTACTACTTTTAAAAATATTTTTTTTTTTATCTGGGTATTATGCTACTAATCAATATATACACTAATACAAACAAGATAAGATTTCGCTATAGCGATCATAGCACCAAAATGAGTGGAATTAAAATTTGAACAAAGCGTTTAGGGTCCAGATATTAGTAAGTTTACCCTAACTTATTCAAAGGGCTGCCTGTTTGCCACATACATCCATACATTATGCAGAGATATAAAGTAGGGGCATGGACCATAACATAGTTGAGCTTTGAATACACAGAGAATATTATCATTTTTGATAACAATACGATAGCTATAGTCAACAAACCGACTCTTAAAGGTACCGAAAAAATAACCGTTTAGCATCTGCTGTGATTGTTCATCGCAGATACGTCTTCTTTCGACGTTATTGTGGAAAGAAGCGTGTATTCGTCACCGAAATCCAGAATTTTGAACTTGAGCAAGCCATATTTCCCTTTAATAGTCACGTAGAATTGAACACATGACTTTTAATCTAAAAATTTTATATGGTTTGCAAATAGGCAGGCGAACTTCGATAAAATATTCCGATGATTCAAAATCAGAGCTTTGTAAATGAGTGACAAAGCTATCGAGGTAAATTAAGTAAATAGTGATTCGATAGGAATTTTCAACTGAATCAGCTGGTACTTTGGAGCGCAAGTTTTGGCTTCCGCAGCCCAAAGCCGTATTCTTCGCTAATTTTCTTCACATTTTTAAAGATTTATATAAAACTCTACATCATATTCTCTTCTTTTGATTAATTCCTTTTTTGCACCATCGGCGACATTCGTCATCCATTAGCTTTTCTATAAAATAAATTCTGTAACAATGGCTTTCTTTTTTCTAAGTTGCTGCATTCCAGTTATTTTACTAATAATGGAAAATGGGTGAGCATCTAGGGAAAAACTTAAAAAATTTGTTCCTAAGTCTTATTTAGCCCTCTAACAGACCAATTTTTGTTGCAATGAAAAAACTCATATTTTGTAGTTCTAGTGCGGTAAACTCGAATTATAAGTCATATATCCAAAAGGACATGTAATTTTGCTTCCGTGGCTGAAACCCCGCACCCCAGATAAAATATTTGGCAACGATTATTTGTCAGTAACACTGGTCTTCAAATTCAACCTTTCTTTCTCCACCAGAGACGCGAATATGAAATTCGTATGTAAAACCACCCCCTGATTCCGAAAATCGAGGGTATTCTTGATTCGGTGGTACCGTTTTTGAGATATTAACGATTATTTAAAAAAAAAAAGGTGGCTCCACTTAATCATGTATATCTCAAGAACAAATTGAGCAATTACATTTTGATCGTTCTCTTCTCATTTTGTATCAGAGAACTGGAAAAAGACCGAGTAAAATGAAAACAAAAAATTTGTTCGGAACTGAACGATGAATCCAGCCTAAGAAAACTACACACAAATGTGTCACTTATTTATCTAATTTACTTATTTATTTTCTTTTCAGGAGTAAGAAGGTTTTAAAAAATTCATTTTCTGCACTCCCACTTAAGTTTTTTTCCGCAAAATCTTGGTGACGAAAGTGACGAGCATGGCGAACGGTTTCATCAGCAAATGAAGTTAATTGAAAGTCGGTATCAAGGATTCTGGGATGTCGCAATGATGGGTGACTACTGTTGGTTTCTCATAAGAGAAACTGATCGTAATCTAAATAAGCGTCAAAACAAAACAATTAACTTTTTCAAGTACAAAATAAGATCATAGAGTTAAGACAAAACTTACATACGTTGTTATCGTCTCATACATGATGAAAGCCGCTACCAAAAAAAAATTAAATAACTTTTTTTCTATTTAATGAATCTGGTTAATTTTTTTTTTATTTTGCAGATTGACTTTTACATTTAACAAAAATGGATAACTGGGACACTGAAACAAGAATTTGGATTGTCCGCCGCTATCACGCACTGGAGTCCGTAGTTTCGGTTCAAAGAGAGTATAGGCGCACGTTTGGCGGCAATCCTTCGAGCAGATGGACCATAATAAGACTTGTAAACAACTTTGCCGAGCATGGGACAGTCAACAGAAGACCTTACCATCGAAACCCTTCAGTTCGAACGGAGGAAACAATCGCTGCTGTAGCTGCTGCCATACAAAACAATCCACGTGTTTCGACAAGAAGCTTATCTGCTCAAATGGGTGTAAGCAGACAGTCATTACAGTCAATTATGCACAAAGATTTGGACTTATTCCCATATAAAATTCAAATGGCCAACAAACTGAACGCTGCAGACTTGCCGATTCGCTTGGAATTTTGCCAGAAGATGCTTCAAATGGTGGAAGAGGATGGAAACATGTTGAACTGTCTTTTCATGTCTGACGAGGCCCATTTCGATTTAAACGGCAACATAAACAAACAAAATTGTCGAATATGGAGTGCTTCCAACCCACAGATACTCCATGAGACGGAATTGCATCCACTTCGTGTCACAGTGTGGTGTGCAGTTTCATCACGCTGCATTGTCGGGCCCTACTTCTTCGAAGACAACGGTCACACCGTTACGGTTACTGGAGACCGTTACTTAAGCATGTTGAGAGAGTTTTTCTATCCAGAATTACGCCGAATGAGAATTTCTTTCAACTCTGTGTGGTTTCAGCAAGATGGTGCAGCTCCTCATATAGCCCAACCTGTTATGACAGAATTGCGACGAAAATTTCCCAATAAGCTGATATCCAGAAACTCCACATTCCGTTGGCCACCCAGGTCGCCTGACCTTATTGTACCTAACTTTTTCTTGTGGGGTTATTGCAAACAGGAAGTCTTCAAAGCAAAACCAACAAATTTGAATGAACTAAGGCAATCCATTCGAGAAACAATTGCGGCTATTCCTGTCTCAACTCTCCAAGCAGTAATGAACAACTTTTTGGTAAGATGCCGCACATGCATCGACGAGCAGGGGGGCATTTAAATTCCATTATTTTTAAAACTAATTAAGCTATATTTAATAAAATTTAATGAGCTTTAACATGAATAAAAGAAAAATGAATTCCATACACTGAAAAAAAAATTATTTGAGTTTCTTAATGTAGCAAAATTCATCAGCCACCCTGTATGTACATATGCTAATATGTGTAGGGTACTTCAGTATTATATGGCTATGTTTATTTGAATTCTTATAACTTTTGTATTAGTCTATCGATTTTATTGGATGGCAGCTTATTTGTTTTGTAATAAAACAGAGCTTAAATATCTTAAAAAAAATAAAACGTTTTCGATATCCTTCCTCGCAAAGTACACATTTTTTTATATTTTTACAAAAAAAAAGATAATAATCCGTATTGATTGTTCATTATCTTCGAACCTACAGGGCCGTTTTGGCATTGCTTAATTAGTTCTTGAGATATACATGATTAAGTTGAGCCATCTTTTTTTTTGAAATAACGGTAAATCGTAAATATCTCAAAAAGAGTACTAAAGAATCAAAACTAAGCTAGATTTTCGGAATCAGGGGGTGGTTTTACATACGAATTTCATATTCGCGTCTCTAGTGGTTTTTGGCTGTAGACCAGTGTAATTATAGAAGAAAAGTAGAGGTATGCAGGTTATATCTGTTTAACTTAACCCGGTTGGAGGGTTAAGGGTTTAATGCATAAATCATCCAAGTACAACAAGGAAAAAGTTTTAAGAAATGCAAAAAAATTTTGTTTGAAAATATTATGTAAAGTAAATTTTCATCTTTTATTATTTGCATATAATCCTGATATACTTTTTTGCTAATTAATCAACTTAATTCAAAACCATGCAAGAATCTGAACCTAGCTCATTTTAGCCAAAAACTGAACTTAACCGGTTTATTGGAAACTTCAATTACCTATGAATACATGAGTCTGGCACAAGCAGCTAAATTGAATTATAACACATTCCCTGCCTTTTTCCATTTTAATTAACAATCTATAGAAATCTTTAAAGAATTGAAACATTTTCTACAAAAACACAAAAGCTAAATTACAATTTCTCATGCATATGTAATACCTAAAGTATATATGTAAATACATACCTATGTACATACAGATATGAAGAAACATATGTACGTAACGTACCTAATCTCTTAGTATTCTGACGCAGTGAAAGAAGCTGTTTGCATAAATAATCGAATTACCGAAAATGAAAAGGCACACATAAATGAGCATATCAGACTTGCCCTAAGAGAAGAAAAGACGGGAGCGGGACAGTTAAAATATGCCATAAATTAAGTAAATAAAACCCTTAAGCCAACAAACGAAAATTTATGCCATAAAACATCTTGCACATACGGGTCCTCCCTACATTACTCAGTAAATAAATAGAGATAACGCTGGTAAAGAGCACTTTGGCCGACAGGCAAAGTTCGTTAGTTCGTAAGTATTGTATGTAGTTTTAAGCGAAGTGTTCATCATTTTTGAAATGAGGTTATACACTTACTTTTATAGATAGACATTGATATATAAATAAGTGCTTATGAGAGTGAATACATACGAGTGCAGATTGAAATTATCCTGCGCACATGCTCGGCTAAAGGAGCATCCTTTGCGCTCCATCATTAGTCTGCTCAACAACAAACAAGCAATCATTGCACGCACACACCAACTCATTGGATACAACGCTAAGCGCTCACATCTCAGGGGGTGCAACCTCTGGCGGCAGGCTCTCCTCAAGAGCGCATTACATTACCCCAAAATGCGTCCGACGCCAACACTAATGGCTTTAGCTCCGCCTCTCGTTTTGCAGCTGCCTCAAAAGCGACAACGCAACAACGAAAAACACAAACGCACATCATCCATTGACCGTCGAGCAGCTGCGCTTGTGGCATGTTGCAGCACTGTGTGGCATCTACTTGAGTTGCATTGCGTTACAACAACAAATGTTGGCCACTTTTCGATGTGTTCATGTACGAGTATAGTGTGCGTGTGTGTGCATCCGTTACATCTCCATTTTCATTGATTCTCAGTCTGCCTGGGGAAACTGGTTTAGCGAGTTGTTGTTGCTTATCAATGTGCTGTTGTTGTCAGTCGCTGCTGTTCTTGCCCATTCATGTCATCCATATTGATGGCTGGTTTTCGATTGAGTTGTTGGCGGCGTATACACGCGCGTTTGTGTGTGTTTTAACCGGTTTTAGGCATTGTTGGGCGTAGAATGTGAGAGCGCAGCTCTTGCCAACTGCAATATTCGAATTCGAATTATTCGTTCGATATTAATGTGCTGATTTTACCATGTTCGAATTTTTGTGGAGAATTTGTTGAATATGCGTGTTGATAGTTTGAAGACTGTGTTCGAATATACTTTGGGGCAGGTGGAAGTGCGAAATTTTAATTATTTCTATTGTTTAAGAAAAATTCAAATTTTTAATTAACAAACATATATTTTTTTCATCTAATTTGCAGGTATCCTGTCCTGTCAGTCATATGTATATGAGTGTGATTTTACATGAGCATTTATTTCTGCAAAGTTACCTCTAATAACGGTAGCTTCAGCCTACCAACTTCTTAAAAAAATCTCTCACTCTGATATGGCCAAATCACTCAATCATAATCCTATAACTTTCACCGACGGTGCATTGGAATAAAATAGTGGCAGTTAGATTTTATTTTCGGCTGCCTGCAATAATTATAAGATTAAATCCGCCTTCTTCAGCTGACCTCATCTCAAAGACAATGTTCTTCTTTCTTTAAATGGTCATCTAACCGCCTAGGCGATTTTGACCGTCCAACATAGCTCGCCAATTGTTTCTTCGTTGCGCCAACTGCGAAGCCGCTGTGTTTTAATTCGCTGAACTATGTCGGCGTCTGCGTAAAGTTCATACAGCTCATCATTAAATCTTCTTCGGTACTCGCCGTCGCCAACGCGTAGAGGTCCACAAATGTTTCGAAGAACCTTTCGCTCGAATACTCCCAGAGCCGCCTCATCAGATATTGTTAGTGTCCACGCTTCTGCACCATATAGCAGGACGGGTGCGATGAGTGACTTGTAGAGTGTTATTTTCGTTCGTCGAGAGAGGACTTTACTTTTCAATTGCCTACTCAGTCCGAAGTAGCATTTGTTTGCAAGAGTAATTCTTCGTCGGATTTCTAGGCTAATATATTCCTTAAAAGCTAAGGACGAAAAAAAGTACTGTAGCTTTAACCGAAGCTCTAATCGCTATAACAGATCTCTTCTTACATTCACCTCAATAGTACAAATCGTCGGTGAATGTGCAAAACTGCGTAACGCACAAATGCAAAACCGCGTCAGTGACATTTGTGTCAAAAATAAGATTTGTCCACCAGGGCCTCAGGGGACGTAACAGCACTAATGCGTAACAGCGGATACATAGTTTCTTGAAATGTGAATGCATAGCTCGTTAGTGGGGAAAAATATACTTTCATGTAAATAAATTTGGAATCAGAACAATTTATTTAATATAAAATATAACTTTTAGACTTATTATATGTATGTTTCATTGGGAATAAGGCACCAAAAATTATACCAAGTCAGTTTTCATGATACATGCGTTTAAAGCATTATTTCATTTAACCTTAACAGTCCTGGTGTAATCGGTAGTTTTCTTTCCTTACTGAATGCCCCAGTTTCTATTCCCAAGAAGTCAAATGCTATCGAAAAATGGATTTGTACGTTACGCGGTTTTGCTGTGTAACCTGATAATATTAAACTAATATCTCCTTCAGAGCTCTCCTTATAGACGGATATCTTCAAGTAAGTTAGATTATTTTGTTGGATCATGAATGATATCTGAGGGAAACGCCAAAATATCTATCTTTTCTTAGAACGACTTAAGCTGTTATAGCTTATGGCCACATAAATTTATAATGACGTCAATGTAAAGGCCGCCGTGGTGTGAAGGTAGTGTTGCCGGCCTAACACACCGAAGGTCCATGGTTCGAGCCCTGGTACAGGTAACATCAAAAGTGATTTGAAAAAAGTTTTTCAAAACGGGGTCGCTCCTCGGCAGTGGTTTGGCAAACTCTCCGAGTGTATTTCTGCCATGACAGGTTTCTCAGCAAAAATTCGTCTCCTTTGTAGATGCCGTTCGGAGTCGGCAAAAAACTGTAGGTCCCACCAATTTGTAGGGAAAATTCAAATCGGCACACCACAAATTGGAAGAGAAGCTTGGCGCAAAAATCTCTTAGGATGTTTATGATGATATACCTGTTGTATATCGCGCCATAGAGAGAGAGAATGTAAAGGTTCATGCAAGGAGTTAAAGGAAATCTTGCACTTCTTCGATCTATGCTGTAGCTGGCCTAACAGAACAGCTTGTATTTCATCTAGTCGAAGATACATAGGGAGTTGATAGGGATATGTATCATTTGTAAAGCAAGGAATGACCTTAAGGACTCGTTTAGTGGCAAAGCAGTGAGAGATGGAACCCAAACCCTGAATATCGGAAGTCTCTGCTCAGAAATGCTCTCAAAACAGGTTTATCCCAAAAATCAATGATGCATATTCTATAATTGGTATACCAAGAGAAAAATATCTGTCTGTAATATTTCCATGCATGTAAACAAGCTAATTCAGGCCGTAAAATTTGTGACTTCACACACATTACTTGGGTATGAAGCTTACTACAGTGATGTTATAAAAAAGAATGCGTGACGGAATATACATTACCACCTGCATTGCCTTTATACATAAAAAAATTACAAACGAGTAATAAAGGAAAATTGGTAAAAAAAAATACCAACAAATTACCTCTTTTATAGCATTTCTTAAAAGAAAAATTCGATGGATTCCCAACTTTCCTACTTGAGTTTATCTATGCCACATGTGGTAACACAAACCGATATAAGAAAATAATTTAAAGTAACTTGTTAATTTGGTATGTACGATGGCTATAACAACTAAAGATGGACGCAGTTAATTAAAAACACAAAATTAATTAATCAAAATGAAACAAAAAAGGTTTAATCGTTTCAGTTACGCTCTGCTGAATAACATAATAAGCTGCATAATAAAGTTTAAGCAACGGAAAAAGGTGACCAATGCAGGTAAATTTAATAAAAAAACATGCAACTTCAGCTAAGTCGCCCCTTAGCACAGCGATAACGGTCAGTTGGTGATCATTTGTTTTCTTTGCAAGGTGATAATTATGTACATACAAATATATCTATTAATCAATGTGATGAACCCCACTACAACAACCGTAACGGTTATGACTTTTATCAAAAAAAGAGTAAAAGTTTAAAAATTGTTTTCTCAATTATTTTTAATTTAATATGCAAAAGTTCAGTGTTCTGATGTTGGTTTCGAGTGAACTCTTCACCAAATCCAGCGATTTTGATGGAAGCTGACATTTATGTCTAAATTGGACCCACTTGATATTTAATATAACTTTTAATTCTATTTTTGGAACGGTTAAAATTTCGAGCCTAAATTTGAAACCATTTATCCTTTTTCTACATTAATTTTCGCGTTTTTACCAAATTTCTAAAATAAAAACGTGAAATCAGAAATCTTAACCAATTTTTCCAGATTGACTGTTCTGAGAGAATTTAATTTCCTAGAAAACTTAATGCAGCTTAATTTTTTTTACTTTAATGGTATGACAGTTTTAAAGAAAACAATTAATCAGTCCTAAAAAATCGAACTCTTATGTGGCGAAACCTTCGACAACCGCGCCCATATATTCTTCAATTAGTATGTAAATGTTTGCATGCATTATAGTTTTATAGTTGCTCTGTGCTCGAATTAAAACATTTTCATTAGCGTGGCTTGTGTTGCTTATAAAGGCGTGACAATTTACGTGCGGTGTTTACTATTCATTTCTGTTTCGTGGCGGGTTCTATTTAGTTTATTTTCTATCTGATTTGTGTTTGTCAAAACTAAGAAGGTAAGTGCATACTAAATACAAATGTAGTGCAAAATTATATGTTAGCAATTTGTTTTTGATTTCAACCCGTAATTAACAACAGATCTTTTGTTTGAGATTGCAAAGATAAAATCGAAGGTGTAAAATTACAATTAATTTCTTGTTTTGCGATAAAGGAATTTACTGCATCAACAATATTAAAAAAAAGGGGTCTTAAATAAGCAACAGCTCTTTATTAATAGGTGCCGCTGGTCCTCTTCAGCATATTGTTTTCGAAAGAAACGTTCCTTAAAGACTTTGAGTTGGCGGTGCCAAGCCCTTAAGCAATGTAGAACTCGTCATAACTCTAATGTGCAGACTAATTTTATTTCGATATACAGGTGTGCTCAATAAATATAATAGTAGTGAAATTAAATTGGATATCGTTTGATGAAATAAGAAGAAGCTGTGATTTTAACAATTTTCATCAAAAAAATATAGCGAATTCCATAACAGAACAGAAACCAGATGAAAAGAAAATAAATTCACATCAAAATTTTAAATTTAAGGGCAGAATTCTTAGAAAATTTTTGAGGACGCAGTTTTATAGCTCATTCAGTTTAAGGATAATAATGTGCAAGTTAGAAGTACCTCAAAATGTCAGTTGCATTTTTAGAATTATTTTTGTTAAAGATATTTGGTATTTTTTTCCATACCAAATTAATTTTTCTTCATGCGTTGTGTGGAAGAAATCCCTCAAACCTGTTTCAAGGGTGTTAAAAAACTTTATGGACAAATTGGCTGTTACCCGTAAGCCAGGTTCGGGTAGAAAAAGGGGCATCAGTGACCAAAACATGAAAAAGAAAATCATCACCGTTTTTCACAAGAACCCCAATACTTCACGCAGAAAACTAGCGCAGAAGGTGGGATGTTCCGAGTTTTTTGTCCGTAGAGCAAAAAAACAAGCTGGTTTCAAAACGTTCAAGGTTCAAAAAGTTCCAGACAGAAACTCTGTGAAGAATGTGGAAGCAAGAAATCGCGAAAAAAAACTTTAAATTTGTTTCTTTAAAAAATTCAATTGCTGCATCATGGACGACGAGACGTATTTTTTAGGTGACTTTTCGCAGCTTCCAGGCTTGGAGCTTTACACAGCAGACTCACGCGGGAATGTGGACAAAAAGTTTAAGTCAAAAAGGCAGTCAAAATTTCCTAGCAAATTCCTGGTTTGGCAAGCAATCTGCAGCTGTGGAGAAAGTAGCAGTGCTTTTGTAACTACGGGAACAATAAACTCCCAAATATACATTAAAGTATGCTTAGAAAAAAGATATAAGAAGACATAAGGTTTCCACTTTTTTTGACCTGACCTAGTTTCTTGTCATTATAGCAAATTAGCTTTGGAATGGTATTCAAAAAATAGTGTGCTTTTGGTGCCTTGAGAAGCAAGTCCGCCCAACTGTCCAGAACTCAGGCCAATTGAAAGATACGGGGCACTTGTCAAAAAAGAAACTAAAGCAACAAAAAAAGTACCAAGGAATGCCAAAGACTTTCGGGAAAAGTGGAGTTCAGCAGCTCGAAAAGTGTCAAATACTACTATAAAATTACTAACGGAAGGGGTGCCGGAAAAGTTAAAACGATTTTTACAACAATAGTAGTGACAAAGTTGTTGATATATAATAAAACTTGTAATTAAAAGGACAAATAACAGCTAGTTTTTTTTTAAAAATCGGACTACTAGTTTACGATATTTGTCATAATTAGTAAATGACAATTTTTTCAAACGCACTCCTTACACTATTATTATATAATTTCTTTTTTTGCGAATAAATTGCAGAGACAATAAGATATTTGCGAAAACTATAGATGTTTATAATACAAGGTGGCGCAAAAGTAATCCTCCTATCAGAAAATGCTATAAATTTTGCGATTGGCCCCTAAAGTCAGTTCTGTTTTGACATTTGTGTAGTAAACACATGCGAAATACACGTTAATAAACAATGTTACGCTACACTACTCCAGAACGCGGAATATTGCTGACTATTTATTTGACCAATAATCGGTCGGGGCCAAACGGTTACTGTGAATGGTGAGCGCTACAGAGCAATGATTAACGAGTTCTTTTTGCCGCAACTTGATGAATTGGGATTGGAAAACATGTGGTTCCAACAAGACGGTGAAACAGCACACACTGCACGTGCCACAACCGATATGCTGAACATCGGAAGCTTACTTTTGCGCCACCTTGTAGATTAAGGGTATGAATCACTTACACTGTTTCTTTATTCCAGCGACGATATAAAGTGTGAGGAAAGAAGAAGAATAAAATGCAGAAGAAAATGGAGTAGAAAAGTAGATATAGGAAATGAATAAGGTGAAGAATAAGGCTCGAAAAGTAAAAGAAGGAGGAAGAAACAACAGAGGGAGATGCTGTGAAGAGAGAATATGGGTAGAAAAGAGAGTATAGTTTGTCAAAAGTAGGCAATTCTATTTTCGGGCAGGGCAAAGTCAAGTACTCGAAAGACTTTAAAGCAAGGCTTTCATAGGAAAATTATTTTGGAAATAACTTGTGGCAAACAAAACACATTTGTGGAACATAAATGAGTTCATTTAAAATTACAAAGCTAATTCAAGGTATCTCCACCCAATGTTAAAAAAATAGATTGTCAACGGCAAGAGTAGAAAGATAGACATTTTATTAACTCTTAAATACGCATTGCTCGTGCAAATATTTATTTTACTTAAAATCAGAGACTTGTAACAAAACCTTAGATAAAAACGAAACTCCGTTTCGGCTGTCATTGTTCCCAGAAACACATAAATATAGAAACATCATTAGAAACCGAATGACTTGAACCGTTCCCAATGAGTAACTAAAGTGTAACGAAACACTTAGTAAGAAAACTACCAGAACCCTAAGCTGTAACGAAACACTGGGCACAGAAACGAAACCTGAAAAGCTACCTCTGTAACAAAACTGTAACAAAACATATCTGTATGGCGTTTCTTGCGTACCGAAAATGTAACGAAACAGAAACAAACCCCTATGCGGTTTCTGCTAGTAAGTTGGTGTTTATAATTATGTATATATACATAAGCAATTTTTATTTAACCATATTTGAAGTAAAAAATCAGGCTCCTCGCTGTAAAGTGTTAAAAATTTGAAAAGTAACTTCTTCTTCTTTAAATGGTCATCTAACCGCCTGGGCGATTTTGACCGTCCAACATAGCTCGCCAGTCGTGTCTTCGTTGCGCTAACTGGCGCCAATTGGAAACACCGCGGGATCGCAAATCGGTCTCCACTTGGTCCTTCCATCGGAGTGGTGGTCTCCCTCTTCCTCTGCTTCCACCGGCGGGTGCCGATAAGAATACCTTCTGGGCTGGAGCATCTTCGCTCATTCGCACTACGTGGCCTAGCCAGCGAAGCCGCTGTGTTTTAATTCGCTGAACTATGTCGGCGTCTGCGTAAAGTTCATACAGCTCATCATTAAATCTTCTTCGGTACTCGCCGTCGCCAACGCGTAGAGGTCCACAAATCTTTCAAGAACCTTTCTCTCGAATACTCCCAGAGCCGCCTCGTCAGATATTGTTAGTGTCCACGCTTCTGCACCATATAGCAGGACGGGTGCGATGAGTGACTTGTAGAGTGTTATTTTCGTTCGTCGAGAGAGGACTTTACTTTTCAATTGCCTACTCAGTCCGAAGTAGCATTTGTTTGCAAGAGTAATTCTTCGTCGGATTTCTAGGCTAACATTATTGTTGGTGTTAATGCTGGTTCCCAGGTAAACGAAGTCCTTTACTATTTCGAAATTATTGCTGCCAACAGTGGCTTGGTTGCCAAGGCGCGAATGCGATGACTCTTTGCATGATGACAGAAGGTACTTCGTTTTGCCCTCGTTCACCACCAATCCCATTTTCTCCGCTTCTTTTTCTAATTTGGAGTAAGCAAAAGTTACGGCGCGGTTGTTAAGGCCAATGATATCAATATCGTCAGCATATGCCAACAGTTGCACGCTTTTATAAAATATTGTTCCAGCGCGGTTAAGTTCTGCAGCTTGTACAAGGTGGCGCAAAAGTAAGCTTCCGATGTTCAGCATATCGGTTGTGGCACGTGCAGTGTGTGCTGTTGGAACCACATGTTTTCCAATCCCAATTCATCAAGTTGCGGCAAAAAGAACTCGTTGATCATTGCTCTGTAGCGCTCACCATTCACAGTAACCGTTTGGCCCCGACCGATTATTGGTCAAATAAATAGTCAGCAATATTCCGCGTTCTGGAGCAGTGTAGCGTAACATTGTTTATTAACGTCTATTTCGCATATGTTTACTACACAAATTTCAAAACAGAACTGACCTTAGGGGCCAATCGCAAAATTTATAGCATTTTCTGATAGGAGGATTACTTTTGCGCCACCTTGTATTATTTTCTCCAGCATTAAATTAAAGAAATCGCACGATAGGGGGTCACCCTGTCTGAAACCTCGTTTAGTTTCGAACGGCTCGGAGAGGTACTTCCCAATTCTGACCGAGCTGGCGGTGTTGCTCAAGGTCATTTTGCATAGCCGTATAAGTTTTGCGGGGAAACCAAATTCAGACATAGCGGCATATAGGCAGCTCCTTTTCGTGCTATCGAAAGCGGCTTTAAAATCAACAAAGAGATGATGTGTGTCGATTCTCCTTTCACGGGTTTTTTCCAAGATTTGGCGTATTGTAAAAATCTGGTCGATGGTAGATTTACCAGGTCTGAAGTCACACTGGTAAGGTCCAATCAGTCTGTTTACATCAGGCTTCAGTCTTTCGCACAATACGCTTGATAGGACCTTATATGCGATATTCAAAAGGCTGATTCCGCGATAGTTGGCGCAGTTTGCAGGATCGCCCTTCTTGTGGATTGGGCAGAGAACACTTAGATTCCAATCTTCAGGCATGCATTCATCCGACCATATTCTGCATAGAAGCTGATGCATGCGCCTTAGCAGCTCCTCGCCTCCGTAAAAAGTAACTTACGTTTCCAATTTGTTTAATTCATTGTGTTCGGCTAAAATAGCCAGCAAGAAACTCCAAGAAGAAGAGCTACCACTTGGATAATTTTTTGGCAGTTGGCAGTGCTGTAAGTACGAAACAAACGATTTACCAGGCACTCTTGCTACAAAACTGTATCAGACAATGTGTGTCAGAGAAGCTCATCTCATGGAAAATGATACTTTATTATAATGTATGTACCTAGATCCACGATTCTCATTACGGCTTACAGAGCATCGTCATACAGACACGGTATGAATGACACTCCAGCGCTGCATCAACACCCACAGCTACTCCAACTAGTGAGTCGAACTCTGGGACAATTTCGCAATACCAAAGCCCAGCATTCATGAAAGTGTTAAATGCCGCCGTCGCACGAAGTCTGTATAAAACAATTACTGATTGACTTTCGAGGCTCAACAGCACTACCGCCAGAGGTTGAAATTCTACTTTGGTGGGAAACGCAAAAAAATATGGACCCGCAGCTGGATCAATTGACAAAAATTGTAAATGGTGCAGCTGCAACTGAAGTTAAGATGGAACGGCTCTTCTCGGGAGTGCACTACATATATTCGGCACTCAGAACAAACATGAAATCGAGTTTATTGAATGCTATATTACTTATCAGGTGCAATGACAAATTTAAGGCAACATGCAGCAAAAATAGATCTAGAAGCGGTGAAAAACGTAAGTCTAATATTCCAATATCCAGAGAAAGTGATATCAAAGCCGCGAAAGCATCCTGCAATGCTTCGACGTTTCATAAAAATAAGGATCAAGACATTGCAATACAACAAACTTTTTATGAATTAACATTAGAAAATGAAATATCTAATGATAATTATATTATTCATATACATTTTTCACAATCCGTTGCCTTATGTAGGTATACGAATTAAAATTTTTATTTTCCATCACCATCGCCAGTTTCTTTATACGAATCAAACAAAATTTGTTCTTTTTATCCCTCCTCCGCCTGACCTCTCCTCTAGTGAAACACTGTACATTTATAAAATATAATTTTAGACGTTTTAGAACCCTTTTGTATTGTTCATTCCATGATTTCCGTCTGAATAGTACCTTAAAACTAGCCAATGCGAAGCCATAATAAAATTGCAAATATTCAAGAAAAATTGATTTCGATAACTCGACCGATGTCGGGGTTATCTACCAATATGTGGACCAAGGTGACCCAAAATGTGCTAGTACAATAAGAGTATCAAGCAAAAGGTGCTAATAAATGCTGCATTAAGCGACTGGTTTTTAAATATGTAAAATTTAAATCGAACTTAGTCTATTAATCATTCTGAGACGCAACGAAGCGAGGTCAAAAATGTGTTCGAAAATTGTAATGCTGGAATAAAGGTCATTCGACGTGATGAGGGCAAAGCGCTGCTTTAAATCCATTTGATAATCGTCAATGTACTGTGGAAACCACTTTTTAGCGACCACATGGACTATGGAGAGGTCAATTACTTAGCCAGTTTATGGTTAACTACCCAGCTTTTTGAATCTCCATGGGATTAATCGAAATACGTGTTTGGTCTTATCCTGAACAATTTTATATATAATACTTATATTTGAGGTTAAAGATTTTTCTCCAACTTTTTAAATAAAATCTAAAAGATTTCACGGCTTATTTAGAATTTAAACATGACACCTCGCACTCCCTACACATACGTTATCCACTTTTATCATGATTCGCACGTCATATGAATTAGCCCACTCATTACTCATTTCCCAAGTATATAGGGCATACACATATACGTCAGTACCATGTACGCTAAGTGGATGTAACAAAAATAGAAATTAAAATAAATTGCGTGAAGTAGGGAAAACGATCCGCCGCGCATGCGCGTGCAATTTTTAGCGAATTTACTAATAGCTTTGTGACAATAATAACAGTTTGCTAACGAACTGAATGCATACTTTTGGACTGCCACCGTTATGTAAAGAAATTCGATATATTAAAAGACAAGTAAATAGTAATGAAAAGGCAGAAATTCAAAACGCAGATTGCTAATGGCAGGCAAATTGAATTGCAACTTCTGTTGAAAAATCACATAAACGCGCAACAAAAACGAGCAACTTAAGCAAAAGGCTTTTAAGATAAGGCAAGGAAATTGTAGGCGATTTAATTGCAGGCAAATTATATAAACTACTACACCTGTTTCTGTTTATATTCAGAAAATTGCATTTCATATTCAGAAAGTGAAATCTCGAGTTAAGAATTTCCATATTAAATTCAAAGAATTACAATCTAAATTCGCGTCTTATGCATGTGGTCTCTTATTTCTTATAATCTTTAACACTTTTTGGCTGGGTGTTTACAGTTGCATGTAATGTTCATTTCAAGTTTAAATGATTGATTCAATGCTCTTCACATTCAGCGGCTTAATCGAATAGTTAAGAATTTTTAATTGGACGCTTCAGAAAATAGTTACTGATGATCTAAAATAGATTAAGTATTTTTGTTGTTGTCCTGTATACAAACAGTATGATAAAGACAAAATGCGGTAACCATAGTAGTAACCCCTCCCCCATCTCGAATAATACTTCATAATAGACCTTTTAGGTTCACTGCATTTTACTGGTCATAATTGCGTCATCGATACAGAAATATCGAAGCCATAACGAAAAACTTTAAAATACATCCCCCAGGATTGACTCCTACAAGAGATAGACCTACTCCGAAGGGCATCTAACAAAGCTGTTGAATTTTTGCTGAGAAACTTCTTCTTGGCTAAAATACACACGGATCATTGCGTCCATTCCTGGCACTAAAACATCTTCTTTCATTTAACCCTGGACGGTCATCCTTTTTTTTTGTACATTAACTTCATCCTTCGTCAATATGACGACGACTTATTTCAAATCCATTTTCAGTAGGGTGTGAGTCGAAATAATGAACGCGTTTTATTTTTTTTTAATTGTTTATTTCATTATTAATAAATACAAATTCAAAGAGAGTAAACAACCGACTATCGCTGTACGAAAGCGGAGATCAACACGAACAATAAAAAACTTATTTACAGTGAAAATAAAATAGTTCGTAGTCATTTTGACGAAGGATGACCATCTAGGGTTAAAAGTAAAAATAAAATAATAATAAAATAAAAAAAATTTAAATAAAATAAAATAATCATGATCACACTACTAACTGTCAGATGGCGGGGTTGTTCATGTACAAGGTAAAGTGAATAGAATTAGGAGTTTAGATGACATCAAATTCAGCGTATTGTTAGCTTAATGGTTAACAATGCGTGCCAAAGTTTCTCTGATGAAGAAACCTAGCAGCTTCCGAAATCGATCTATAAGAAAAGCTTTGGCGGTTGTCTCTAAACTTTTCCTTTTCTATTTAATTAAAAACTTTTAATAAGTAAATAAATTATTAAAAAATTAAAAACAATAATAATTTTCGGTATAGAAAAAAATTATTAGTAGCCTTGCTTATGCATAGTCATGATACTATAAAATAAAAAAATAAAATAAAACAAACTAAAATAAAATAAAATGAAATAAAAACAAGTAAGGAAATCTAAGTTCGGGTGGAACCGAACATTATATACCTAGTAGTGACCTATTATGGAGTACTAATTTACGCAAGTCTATTTTAATGCATTTCAGCTCGTATTATAAAGCCAGCTGATTGTTTTCAATAAAAACATTTCTGTCATGAGTTTTGACGGGTAAATTAATTTAAAAAAAAAACATATATAAATGTATGGCGCGATATACAACATCATCATAAGCCTCCTGAGAGATTTTTGTGCCGAGCTTCCCTTCCAATTTGAATTTTTTCCTACTAATTGGGGGGACCTACAGATTTTTGCCGACTTCGAACGGCATCTACAAGGAGAAGCAATTTTGCTGGGAAGTCTTCCATAGCAGAAAAACACTCGGAGAGTTTGCCAAACCACTGCCGAGGGGCGACCCCGTTTTGAAAAACTTTTTCAACCCACTTTTGATGTTACCTGCCCCGGGACTCGAATCTTTGACCTTCGGTGTGGTAGGCCGGCAACACTACCGCCGCGCCACGGCGGTCGCCATTAATTTATTTGTATATAAATAGCTTCCCTACAACAACTGCTAACCACATTTTTTCAAAATACCAATACATGCACATTTTATCTCTCTCTATGGCGCGATATACAACAGGTATATCATCATAAACCTCCTAAGAGATTTTTGCGCCAAGCTTCTCTTCCAATTTGTGGTGTGCCGATTTGAATTTTCCCTACAAATTGGTGGGACCTACAGTTTTTTGCCGACTCCGAACGGCATCTACAAAGGAGACGAATTTTTGCTGAGAAGCCTGTCATGGCAGAAATACACTCGGAGAGTTTGCCAAACCACTGCCGAGGGGCGACCCCGTTTTGAAAAACTTTTTTCAAATCACTTTTGATGTTACCTGTACCAGGGCTCGAACCATGGACCTTCGGTGTGGTAGGCCGGCAACACTACCTTCACACCACGGCGGCACATTTTATGTTTGAAAAAAATTGCGTTCAAATAGATAGACGGGCAGACGACAGACGGACATTGCTAAATCGACTCAGCTCATCCTCCTTATTATTTCAGTTTGCTTATTGAATGGCCCATCTCTTCTTCTTCTCATACTTACAAACATTTCATGTTCATTAAAGGCATGAAAACCAAAAAAGCTATGTACCTTCCCTATTGCAGTGGGGTATTAAAAACTTCCCCGGATATTTTAGTTGTGCGTTATCCGATTTGCTCATACTTTTAAGAAGCAGGGGACCAATTTTGATTGAAATATCTTGTTGAAATTACAAGCAATCGCCTTTGAAATACCAGAAAGTGGGCGGCGCCACGCCTACTTCCCCAAAATTCACGAAATTTTCTTACGGTTGAGTTTTTCTGAAAAAGCTTATTATGTGCGCAAGATCTTATTGATATAGCTAACATGGTTATAAAAATATCGCATTTTACATTTTACAAACAAATTTTTAAGAACTATGTTAAAAACTGGGCGTGACCGTTGACCGATTTCACCCAGTTTTACAAAAAACATTTACCTTTATACATTTAATATTTTCACCAAATATCGTTTCGATAAATCAAGTTTTGCCGGAGTTATGGCATAAAAAGTTTTGTGGAATATTCCCCTATAAAAGTGGGCGTGGTTCTTAACCGACTTCGCCCATTTTTTTCTGTAACATACCCTTTATTAATGTGAATGTGTGCTAAATTTCATTTCGAAATCTTGAACGGTTTTTGATTTATGATTAATTTTATTTCTAATTTTGACTTAATCAAAAGTGGGCGGTGCCAAGCCCATTTTCAAAAATTTCTTGAAAAATGTATTTTATGCCTTAATCTTAATGTACACACCAAATTGAATCCTTATAAGTATATCATGTACAGAATAATACCTTTTTTTGTATTTTCGAAAATATTCTATACATAAAAAGTGGGCGTGGATATCATCCGATTTCGCCCATTTTAAATAGCGCTCAGATATGAGTGCCAAGGAACCTGCATACCAAATTTCATTAAGATATCTCAAAATTTACTCAGGTTATCGTGCTAACAGACGGACGGACGGTCGGACGGACATGGCTTAATCAATTTCTTTTTTCTTCCTGAACATTATGATATATGTAAGTCAATATTTATTTCGATCCGTTTATGCCGTTACATACCACCGTTACGCTACTAAAGTTAATAAACCTTGTGTGCGTAGCAGTACTAGGTATAAAAATATTGATAATACCATCAGGTCATTGTAACTACCAGATTCTAGCACTCTATCTGCGTCAGTGAAGGAGATATGGCTTGTTTTGCAAAAATCATATAAAGAATAAGAAAATTGATGTAAGTACCAAATTATAATCTTATATCTGTATCAGTTAATTAGATATGGGCAGTTCAATATTTCTACCTATTTTCCATATAACTTTTATGAAACAGTAGGCGTGGTCACAACAATAGTATGCCTCCTACAAAATTTCGTTATGCTAAAAAAAAAAAAAATTCTTCACTCATATGTGGACGGTGCCACGCCCCTTTTCCAAAAATTTGATAAAATTCTCAATGGGACAAAAAAAAATAATTAATAAAATAAAAATTAAAATAATTAATTGTCAATGGGACAACCAAATTAATAAATCTAGCAAAATTTCATCTCATTTCAAACGTTTTTCGAAATATTCGATTTGGGAAAAAGGGGCGTGGTTATGGTTCCATTTCGCTCATTTTAAATAAAAACCTACCTTGGCCAGAATGTGTGCCAAATTTCTTTCAAATATCTCAATTTTTACTTAAGTTATCGCGTCCACGGGCGGATGGACGGACATGTCTTAATGGACTCCTCTGTTCATTCTAAGAACTTTGATATATGGAACTCTATATCTATCTCCATTATTTTGTACCGTTACAAACCACCATTATATGACCAAAACTAGAATACCCTGTGTAACTAGTACACGCTGGGAATAAAAATAAAATAAAATAAAATAAAACTAACCCCTCCTGGTTAGGGGTTTAGAATATGCTCGAAGTAGGCATACCGGTCGAAATAGGCGACTAAAATACAGGAAGGTAATGAGGTGCAACACGATGGTTGATCTACGGATATGATGATTCTCACCCCTCATTACCTATATTTTCCTTTCTTACGGAAGGATGGGTAACATGGCCTAGAAGGTTGCACTGGTCGTACCAAATCGTTCCCTCGACAGTCGGGCATGTACCGTAAGGGAGTGCCGGAGCGTACTGGTTTCATATCCGGTAAACGACTGTCACTTTCGGCAACACTACCCAAAACCTTCGAGGAGTGTTTTTGTCGTTACAAACAACAACAAAAAAACTTTTTAAAGTAATTTACTCCGATTTTAAAGCGGATTGGTTAAGAAGAATAATCAAGCTCTTGTGCAAGCCAACCAGTCTCATTTCGGTTGTCCAATTAACTTTTCTAAGTCAATAAAGTGCGATTAACATACCAATCTTCGATGGAAAACAATTGGACTTTACTTAAAAATTAAAGACTTCTCCCATGGGAAAGTTATAAAACTCAAGAAAGCAAAAGAAATTGGCATGAAATAACCAGTCATAAAAGAATAAACAGAGAGCAAATGCTGAGCACTTTGCACGTAAAATCGGTTCGTGGCATTAACTAGCGCTGTAAACTTTGTCGCGGTCATTATTAGTTTGAGCATTTTCTTCGTTAGGGTTGTTTTACGTCGTCTTTAATTCCTGATATTATCAATATGCAAACTAAACTAGTAAACGGTCTGAAGTTTAAACCAGCTAGTAAACCAATCACCGCATAATCATCAAACGACCAAATAGACAGAAGTAAAAATTTTAGTTGAATATTTAACGGTGAGTACAAGAAAAACTATTTGCGCAAATATGCGCGGAGTTGAGTTTGTAGTAGAAGAAGCCTATGGTTGTGAGGAGAAGCAGTCAGTTGGTAATTTTTCGTTCCTAACTACCTAGCTTGGTTTGCTCTTCGCTCGCATTTCAAATGCATTACTGGTAGATTAACAACAAATGCCGACATGAAAGTCCCAGTTGAAATGGGGTTAATGTTTTATTTGCCTAAACTTTTAACACGCTGTCCAAGAGACACGAATCACGGATACGGATACTAATCAATAATTTCCTGATGGAAAAAAAATGCGAATGTATGAGTCCATGAGCATGGCAATGTTAGGCGCTCAAGTTGCACGAAGTGTCAAGTGGTCACTCCAACCCAAAGCAATTTCGTATTTATTTATTTACTCGTACACTGGTGGCTTGAATAATACACTCATGCCGTAATAAAAGGCTTTGACTAGACATTTTTTATACCCATTGGGAAAGCCGCCAATTATTAATTAACACAACCCAAAATGGTGTAAACCAGGGCAGAAAACATGTTTTGAGCTGGGAAAGGGCAGAATCCCGCCCTCCCCCGATTCAAACGGTTTGTATATTTACTCATAAAAATGGTTCCTTTTTTTTAAACGACGTTTTTTCCTTAAAAATAAGAAAACTACTCACTTTTTAATGGCCGAGTTAGCCTAGACCTAGACTTAACTTGACTTGAAAACCCTACATCTAACAAATGAGCAGCACGTGCACCTAGTTACGCAGAAAATAAATAAATTTAGAAACTTGTAAAACTACAGATTTTTGATTTCCAAGTTAAGTTTCTAAGTTCAAAGAGAGAAGAGAGAGAACTGTGCTACCATATAAATTTGTTTAATATTTTTGAAAAATTCCTTCATATGATGCATAGTATACTCAATTTTTGCATGAATGAAAATCATATAGAAATTAGAAAGCAATACGTCAAATAAAAAAAAAATTAAAAAAGATGACACGTTGAATAATTGATTCTCAGTTGTTTTGTAAACTAAGTCGAGTCAAGTTAATTCTAAGTCTAGGTCAATTCGGCCATAAATCAAGTGCCACATTTAATTAAATTAATTATAATTATTTTTATGAGTGTTGAAATCTAAACACGCAAATCCACTCAAAAACAAAAAGTTTTCGGTTAGAAAAGAAGCACATTCTCAAGTTTTGTTTTACCCCTCGAATCCATCGAATTTTATAAGTTTAGCAAAAATCTGCTCTTTTTATATTCGGTGCTTTATTTGTTAAGAAAATTTCTTTTCGTTATTATTTGTACATATGTATGTATGTATTGTTCTAAAGCATCATTCACTCTAAATCTGTACGCACTATATAGGCCGTAATACAGCTACTCGTCCAAGGTTCTAAATGAGGTTGGTACCCATTGCTTTCAAATTTATTGAAAATGTTGTGTTCGAGTTTTCAGTTTGATTGTTCATCAATTAGAGCAGTCGTTCTCAAATTATTTTATATGGAAAGAAAAATCACAATACATGTACAAAAATATGTGTACACTGAGGTTTTGTTTTTGAAATTGAGTAATCACAAAAAAAAAATTCGAAAATGTTTTGGATATATCTCAAACAAAAAAAAAACAAATTTTTCTAAATAACGAGTCCGGTTCCAAGCAAGATCTGTCCAGGCCATGATAGGTTACACAAAGTTAATTTAATGAATTCCACTAATTAGGAATTCAGTTGTTTTTAATTACGGAGATTCTTTCTGCTAAGTTTAGCTATGTAACTCAAGCAGCAAAATTCGACAATTATAACAAAAGTGGGTGTGCGTACCGCTAAAGGTTTCAAATAAAGCAGTTAAAGGACCATTTGCAAGTTAAATTTAGAACTATCAGGGATTTTGATATAATATCTCATACACATATATAAGTTAGGCGTGGTTACTTCTCGATTCCACACATTTTCGGTAACAAAATTTCCTATGCCAACTGAAATTAGTATACCAATTTTGATTCTGTCTTCATCTAAACGCGACCTATTGAAATAAGCTGGTTTTTTTTGGTATATCAAGGAATAGTCCTTGCAAGTATCTTTCGATTTTTTTGTGACCAGAAGTCTATTTTTATACCCAGCTGCACAAGTTACGGTAGCGATCATCTATGTTTCGGACCGTTTTAAACCAACCTCAGCTTCATTTTAATTGATTTTTGAACCAAGTTTATGTTCATTTAGACCTTTTTGTGTCCCATATGTTTTCCTTTTTTGTTCAACTAAATTCGAGTACATTCAATTCTGAATATAAATTTTCCTCAGTGCCTCAATGTTTTTCAAACTTTTTTATTGTCAATTTGTTAGCGTGAATTTCTATTTCATATGGAAGTGCCCAAGGCGAATTCATATACAGGTGATATCATAAGAAAAGCAGCGGCGTCTAGTGTCAAAATAAAAAATGTCTATGCAATTTGACAGGATAAGCCGCGAAAGCAAAAACAAAACACATGAAGTAGGTGTGTTTCATGATCCAGGTCGTGTTAATAGACCAGCTGATTTTTACTTTTGTCTCGAATTTTGACATTACACTCATTTCTCAGTACAATTTTGACGTTAAACTCACAAATTACAAAAACAAAATACATGGACAATTTGTATGTGTCTGTATGTTTGTCGAGCTGCTACGACCTATTGTAGTTGGCGTGTATACAGCAATGAATTCGCCCCGATATCACCTGGTATAAACTCGCATTGGAAGTGCCTGAGCTTCATACCAAATTGTTTTTGTTTTGCACTTTCATAAAAACTCAGGCACTTTCATATGAATTGTATTTATATGTGGGGCATATGGGAGTACTTTGAAATTTTTTTTTCGTTTTCAAAGTGTAAATTTGTATCTGTGCCAATATTTGAGGGCAAAACAAGGACAAAAGTGCTTCCAGTGTATAGGGCTTGCGCAGCCCTGAATTACAGTTTTAATAGGCGGTTAAATACGAAAATAGCAAATCAATCCTGAGCAAATTTGTATCGAATTCTACCTGGTCGGGTTCTAAAATCGCGAAAAAATTTAAATTGTCAGAAACCACTTTATGTAGTGTGATAAATAGAAATAAAAGAACATTGAACATTGAAAATATAAATTTTCGAAAATGGGAGTGGCCGCGCCCCTTTTATGGTGGATTATTCCACACAACTTTTTATGCCAAAACTCCCTCAAAAATTGATTTATCGAAACGATATTTGGCGAAAAGGTTGAACATATAAATATTACTGTTTGCTGTAAAAACGGGCAAAATCGGTCAAAGGCCACGCCCAGTTTTTTAACATTGTTCTGAAAAATTTCTTTATAAAATGTATACCACGATATTTCTATAAGTATACAAGCTATATCAATAAGATCTTGCCCACATAACATTTTTTTGGATTTTGGGGAAGTAGGCGTGGCGCCGCCCACTTTTCAGCATACAAATTTTGCTATTTTCTAAGGGGATTGCTTGTAATTTCAACTAAATATTTCAATGAAAATTTTGCCAGCTGCTTCTCAATAGTACGAGCCCTGTTAGGGAGGGGCCATATTTACATAGCTGTTTCCTACATTCCCCCTTCATCTGTCTATCCGTGTATATGCACCACATTTCGTCGTTAAATGCTGTTCATTCTATGATAAAGCCCTTGGATTCCATGATTGTTTCAGGTGACTTTAACTCGCCATACATTTCGTGGAGCATAATAAATAATAGTATTGTGCCAGTTTCGTCTAAGTTAAGTAACAATGAGTTTTTGGATCAATGCTATTTCGAATAAGTTTGGTCTTCCTTGATGACTTATCTAAATTCTTTTTAAATCGATGTGATCCCCTAGTTTTGCCTGAAGATGTTTACCATCCCCCTCTTGAGATAGTTTACGAAACCATAAACAGTGAGCGGAGTGCATTAAAAAACCACATGACTCTAATAAAATATTTGATTTTTCGAAAGCCAACTTCAAAAAGTTTAATAAAGAGCTTTCTAAGTTTATCTGGCCTCGATACAAGGAGGATGTTGAGCATAGCGTTTTGCATTTTAAAAGTACTATTTATAACCTTTACGGACCTGATTTAATACCGACATGCTTTCTTAAAAAGTGTGCTGAATACATATTCCAACCTCTGACCGATTTGTTTAATCTTTCTTTACAGTGTGGCCTTTTCCCGACTCCATGGAAAGAGTCTTTTCTCATATCTCTGCATAAAAGCGGAAGTAAGTCGTCTATAGAAAACTACCGTGGAATAGCAAAGCTCTCCGCTGTTCCCAAATTATTTGAAGCTATCGTTACTAATTACCTAACATTTTCTATCTCAGCACTGATTGCAGAATCTCAGCATGAATTTTGTAAGGGTAAATCGACCACAACAAATTTACTTGAATTTACAACCCACGTGTCGAATGGATTTAGAGACAATCTTCACACTGACGTTATTTACACAGATTTTAGTAAGGCATTTGACAAAGCTTTCCACTCTTTACCCATTCACAAATTGGATCTTGTTGGCTTTCAACCTGGTCTCACCCGTTTGATCTCCTCCTATCACTCTGGTAGAACACAAAGAGTCATTTTTAAAAATTCCGTTTCTAACATCATTGATGTATCCTCTAGTGTTCCTCAGGGCAGTCATATGGGCACGGTTCGGTTTTTGATTTTAATAAACGATATCTGTACTACAATAAGACATTCAAAAAGCTTAATGTATGCTGACGACGTAAAAGTATTTAAGTCATATGCATCGATGGAAGAACGTTATTTCCTTCAAATGGATTTAGACTACTTAGTTACTTGGTGTAAAGGAAACTATATGCCCCTTAATCTTGATAAATGTAAATTCATGTGTTTTTCACGTCGGTATTTACAACCAGCTTCTTATACAATTAACAACCACAATCTTGAACATGTAAATGTTTTTGACGACTTGGGTGTAACGATGAGCTGCAAACTTAGTTGCAGCCCTCATATTGAGGCTACTGCCAAAAAGGCTAGAGGTGTATTAGTTTTGTAAAAAGGCGGTCAAAAGAATTTGGCGACCCTTACGTTACTAAGACTCTTTTTACTATTAGTTAGACCGATACTAGAATATGGCTCGATTGTATGGAACCCGCGTTATAAAGTTAATGTAGATAAGCTAGAATCAATTCAAAAACAATTCCTACTTTTTGCCCTGAGAAATTTTCAATTGGATTCGTTGTATAGTCTTCCACCTTATACTAGTCGGTTGAAGCTTATCGATCTCCCAACTCTTGCAAGTCGTAGGGAAATGCTAGGCGTAATATTTATGGTCAACCTATTAAAGGGATATATTTCAAGTCCATTTCTTTTAAACGAAGTTAGCTTTAACATACCGTCTCGAGCTTCAAGACATTTCAAACCTATTCTTCTGAAGAAATGCAAGACCAATTTTCAATTACACTAACCTTATCAGTGTTTTTGCGAAAACTATAACTCTCATTCAGGTAAATTTGAAATTTCGGACTCGCTTTTTATAATAACAAAAACTGTTCTCTCCTCTCTTAACAAATGAATTATATATGTTTATGTAAATTAATCTCTTATGCATGCACCTTACTCAGCTGATGAACATTTTTCTGTAGCTGAGCAGTTTGAGATCTCGACTCTTAACAAACCTACGCCTTTCAAACACTCGGCAAATTTGATCCGTTGGGCTTATTATCTTATATACAAATAGACAAGATGAATGCAATGTAGAACCGTTTTCTGCTAAACTATAATTCTAAGGTATACAAATCATATATGTATAGATAGGAAAGATGAGGTGTACTTTTATCCGTAAATAAAAAAAATTTAAAAAATCATTTTAATATAAAATATTTAACATAAAAGTCACACCACTACACATTCACTTATTCACACTATAGACACGCTGTGTGTGTGTGTACTTGCTTTTTGTGTACTATGCTGAATCGTGAGCATGGCCGAGGAGTTGCTTTGCAGGAAAAAATTAAGAGCCGTAGTAGTGTGAGTAGACTTGCCATGCATGTTTTTGTGTTATTCGTGTGGTCGGCTCTCACTGTGAGTGCGAAGAGTTGGTAGTGGACCAATGAAAAATAAGTATTCGCACTATAGATACTCTGTTGTGTCATGCATTTTTGCTTTAGTTGTTGTTATTGTATTGATTACTGGCTACGATGCCCAGTGTCAGCTGCTCTCCCGAGAGCACGAAATTTAAACAAGCAATGTAAAATATGAGCAAATATGTAAAATTCATTGCTGATACCTACAAACAGGGTTTACAAAAATAAAATAAATGATTACTCATAAAGAGTATTAAACACCAAAGAAAATTAAAGGAAAATAGAGGAAAGGAAAAGAATTGAAAGGAAGGAAAATTAAAGGAAAGAAATGAAAGAAAAGGAAAAGGAAAGGAAGGAAAGGGAAGGGAATGGAAAGGATAGGAAAGGAAGGAAAAGTAAAGGAAAGAAAGGAATGGTAAGGAAATGAAAGGAAGGGAAGGGAAAGGAAAAGAAGTTTGAGGAAAGTAAAAAATAAAATAAGAGAGTAAAAAAAGAAATCAAGGAAAATAAAAATATGTTAGCGGAAAGGAACGACATAGAAAGGAAGAAAAAAAACTCGGATAAAACATACCTACAGCAAAAAAATAAAATAAAATAAAGTTTATTGGTTGAATTTCAACCACTGGGCGAACTCTAGTTATTACTAAAATACGAACTAAAAAGTATTAAAATAGACCTGCGTAAATTAGGAAGTTATAATAGACCACTACTAGGTATTTAATGCTCGGTTGCACCAGAAGTTAGACTTCCTCACTTGTTATAAATAAAATTAAGAGCTTAAAAAATTGTCTTTAGTAACACATTTAAATATTTAGCGCTCAATAGGTTATTACGGAATTACGGCATACTTTCTGCTTACAGATTTAGACTGAACGATGCTTTAATTCCTGCTTTCTTCAGCTTAATTCCCTGTATTCTGGCTTACAAGAAATAAATGCTGGTATTGAAATCTTTTCTGTCTGATTCTGTGGAAAATTTTTAAATTTCGGCTAGCATTGTTTTTTATAAAATATTTAAGGTAGACGACCATGCGCAGTTTCTTCTCTGTTGAGAAAACTTTGTGGTGTGAAAGTAAGTGCGAAACGTTGATGTCAGAAAAGAGTCATACCCAGGAACCACATGACTCTAGTGGGAAAAGTTTATCAAGATCAGTGGGGGACTTTGAACGTTTATAAAGGGCACATACCCACATATCATATTCAGATTTATTTAAAGACAGAGCTTAGCCACAATTTCTGATATTCGAAAAGTAACTCAGTCTCAACTTAACCTCAAAGTGAGTCAAACCTTTTTGGATAGATATTATTAATACAAAATAATTAGAAAAAAGGTGAAAATAACGTGATGATTTCGTGGGCTTATTACTTTTTCCACCAGTGTATTAATGAGTGAGGCTAAGCGAAGTCCTGTATAACTACATGCTGAAGTTTTTGGAATCTCGCTGTATGCTCGTTTTCCTATCGAAAATGCTCCTCAGCCATGGCCTTAATTAATTTTAAATGTTTGTTGTCTGCGATTCAGTCGCTTGGTCATTAGCTGGTTAGCACATTGTGGCATGAGTATTTGCTTAGTAAAGTGGCTTCAATTTTCTATGTTTGTATCGTATATGCATAGTATGCTTCAACGGAAGGGGAATTAACAAAATAAATAGTGGTAACTATGTATAAAGGTCTCTCATATGTACGTATGGACAAATAAGAGTGGCGAAGGATTTTGTTTTGTTTCAAATGTTTGTTGTTGCATTCTCGATTTTTATTTTCATTTTCTATTTTACGTTTCGCCTATTAATTTGAACTTTTGGATTCATTTGACTTTAGCTCTCATCAACTGAGCGTTGTATATATGAAAAATGATGGCAGTGATTGTAGCGAAAAGCGAGTGATTCCGTTAAATGGGGAAAAGCGATATGCTCTCCAATCCATCATGGGACTGATAGGCCGATGTTAAAGGGTTAATTAAACATACCGGTAGAGTGATTTAACAGTTAAAGCAAATTTTTATGAAAACAGATTTTAGATTTGATTTAATATTTGATGAGAATGAGGTTTTTGTAAAGTTTTCTATTAATGATGAAAATTGGTGGAATCAGTTTGAAAGCGGTACCTTTGCGTTTTTGCAGTACTGCAACAAAATAGATCGAAAAAATTTTTTAAAAGCACCACATACTTTAAATGCCAGAGGGAGGCTGCTGGGGGTTGTTTCCATGCGGTCATTGATACACGGTGGCGCAAAAGTAAGCTTCCGATGTTCAGCATATCGGTTGTGGCACGTGCAGTGTGTGCTGTTGCACCGTCTTGTTGGAACCACATGTTTTCCAATCCCAATTCATCAAGTTGCGGCAAAAAGAACTCGTTGATCATTGCTCTGTAGCGCTCACCATTCACAGTAACCGTTTGGCCCGACCGATTATTGATCAAATAGTCAGCAATATTCCGCGTTCTGGAGCAGTGTAGCGTAACATTGTTTATTATCGTGTATTTCGCATGTGTTTACTACACAAATGTCAAAACAGAACTGACTTTAGGGGCCAATCGCAAAATTTATAGCATTTTCTGATAGGAGGATGACTTTTGCGCCACCCTGTATACATTCAAAGACGCCTTAATGTTTTAATTATGAAAAAAGTATAAAGTCCGAGAATCCACCCAGGTTAAAACTTTTAAAAGTTGGTTAGAGAAGTTTTAATTAGCTTTTTAATGCCTCCACAAGAGAAGCGGTCAGATTTGTTATGGATCTATCCATCGTATTGTGTAAAAGACTGAAGCCATCTGTCAACAAGCTGATGGGACAAGCTGTGTTCGGTTTTAACTCAATCACTTCTAAAAGAAGTCCAAACAAACTATCAGTTTCAATACCGATGGACCAAAATGAATTTGTGTAAGGAGCTCGGGAGGATCCACGGGGGGCTACAAAAAGTCATATTTTTCACATTTCAATTTAAGAATTGCAAAAAGTTTTGTGATTGGAACGTAAAATTATTTCGTTTATGTTATTTCATGTTTGCAAAATGCAGGTATGACTTTAAAACAATTTAAATTGTGTTCCAAAATCCATTCATACTTAATGGTTTTTAAAGTTTCTGGGCTTTTGGAAAAATTCTTTAAGGATTTCGTCTTCAGTCAAATCAATTCGGTTATGGATATTCAAAGAAGCTAGACCATTGAGACGCACTTGTCCGATCGTACTTCTCAAATAATTCTTGATTATTCTGAAGTGGAAAATGAATGTTCTGGAGTCGCTGTACATTTACATTTTTGAATGCGTTCACATTTATTACCTAAAAGAGGCGAGAATAACATTTAATCTTAAATTAAATTTAACCTACTTAATAGTTCGAAATGTGTAGAACTTGTGGTTAGATAAAACTTGCATATGTATACATAATTACAAACAACAACTCACTAGCAGGAACCCCAGAATCGTTTTTGCGCCCAAAGTTTCGAGACAGCTTAGGGTTCCGGCAGTTTTGTTACGTAGAATTTCGTTACACTTCTGTTACTCATTGGAAACGGTTGCAGTCACTCGGTTTCTAATTATATTTCTATATTTATGTGTTTCTGGGAACAATAACAGCAGAAACGAGGTTTCGGTTCTATACAAGGTCTTGTGCCTGCCAGCAACTGATATTTTGCATTTGTTTATGTTTGTCTAACTTTCATGAACATTAAATGGCATTACAACTTTGGTCCGATGTTTGTAAGTATGAGAAGAAGAAGAGATAGAGCCACCAAAAGTATACCGAAATAATCAGGGCGATGTCCGTCTGTCTGTTTGAACGCAAACTAGTCACTCAGTTTTTGAGATATCTCGCTAAAATTTTGCTAAAGGCCCGCCATTTTGTAATGTATTAATCAATTGCCGGAACCAACAATATCGGACCAATAAAACGCATAGCTCCCATACAATCGATTGTTCCGACAAACGTGGTTTGGGCTATGTATCTTTAAATTAACAGTTTTGCAGAGTTTGTACTAATTGTGAATAAGGATCGGACCCTTAATAGAGTGACTATCGTACAGATGATGCTTGTGGCTGTGTTACGTTCACCGGACGTGAGCTTGACAAAGGAATGGCTAACATAGCCATTTATTTTAGGGATCAGGACATCAACGGAAAACCATGGTCTGCTGCGTCATTGCGCAGTCGTCTCAGTAGGAAACGATAACAACTCCCCTCACTGGGAAGGAAAGCGTTGATCGGACACCATCCTTTGGTACTCGTTATTTAACCTCACCCACTTAGATAATGGGTAGTCCATTTTTTTAAGCAGGGTCAGGGTATGCTTAACATCGTTTAGGAATCTCGAGGACATTCCTCCTGAGATTGAACATTACCAGCGCCCCAGGGTCCTTAATGCTATATTGAGAAGGCTGGTTCCAATATAATTTAGGATCTCTTACTTTAGATTAGATAGAGAGCATTTAGGTTCAGAAGGGTTGGACTTGATTGATATTTCTTTTGGCTGTAAGGCTTTATATAATTAAAAAAAAAAAAATGAAAATACACCCATTTTAACTAAACCCAGGGAATTTTGCCAAATTGGGTTTGAAAATATGTTTTAAAGAGCTAATATTTATGGTCAATAAAATGCCCGAATGCACCTAGAGTTTACTAACTCGACGTCAAAAGGCTGTTCTTGCAACACATTGCTTGAGTTAAAGAAAATACAGTTTAACACTGAGCTACTTAAGTCTGCTTTGTTAATTCAAAACGAAGATCCATTGGATTTCCTTCTTCCCTTTCGTTTGGAGTTAGGAGTGCTAGCCTTGATCACGATGCTGCGGAATTATTCGCAGTATTTTTTAAATCGACCTACTCTTCCAATTGTGTCCAACCCGGTCCCTCTCCGTATTACATATAAAGTTCAAACTGTGTTCTAACCCCCGGACTTG
Organism: Merzomyia westermanni; assembly: GCA_949987695.1. Taxonomy (NCBI): domain Eukaryota; kingdom Metazoa; phylum Arthropoda; class Insecta; order Diptera; family Tephritidae; genus Merzomyia; species Merzomyia westermanni. The sequence goes on from OX465293.1 coordinate 65,140,692, forward strand.
ATCATGAAAATGTAATGGAGAGTTTTCTGAAGCGATTTTAAAGCTATTCAATTTATCACTGGAAACGGCGTCATTCTCAGCAATATAAAAAGAGGCATTTATCATTGCTCTGCACAAAAAAGGGAGTAGACGGAACAATGAGAACTATAAGGGAATAGTTAAGCTCGCATCTCATCCTATTTCCTTATTATCACCTAGCCAACATGGTTTTGTACATCGAAGTTCAACCACTACCAACTCACTTGAGTTCACTTCCTTAGTAATGGATAGTTTCTTGGCTAATAAGCAAACAGATGTGATATAGGCTGATTTCAGCAAAGCTTTTGACTCAGTCAATCATCAGCTTCTGATTCATAAACTTGTTTTACTGGGATTCCCTAAGAATTTATTAACATGGCCTACAACATTGCCAACAGAATTAAAAAAGTTTTGTGCAATGCTAAAATTTCCACGTCAATTAATGTTACCTCCGGTGTCCCCCATGGTAGTAATTTGGGTCCATTGCTTTTCACCCCTTTTATAAATGACTTACCACTGGTTCTATCTCATTCCAGAGTTCTAATGTATGCAGATGATGCTTGCTAAGGAGTTTAAAGATTCCTATCTCACCAAAATCCTATACACATATACTTGAGTATTGCTCGTGTGTTTGGTGTCCCAGATATAATAATCATATAAAGCGAATTGAATTAGTGCAACAATTTTTGATTTTTGCTTTACGCGATTTTAATTAGGAATCAAGTCTTCATCTTCCACCTTATAGAAGTACACTTGAAAATCATAGAATATTACTCGGAGTAATGTTTCTCCATAAGCTGAATCGCGGCGAGATTGACTCTTCTGACCTTGTAAGTCGACTGAACTTCGCCGTTCCTGCTAGGACGTCTGGACACTACGTGCCTTTTCGTTTATCATTTTGCATCATTGCAAGCTCAGAAGTAAAGCCTTGGTCCACTACATATTTTTAGCGTGGGGCCAACCAAAATGAATATGTAACGAACCAAAGACCGTCCACAACAACTGTCTGACACTGACACTGGACACTAGTTGCACGCTAAAGACTAGCGATCGGAGCAGCAAATGCGCTAAAGATTCAGCAACTAATTGTGACTTTATGTGCGGCTTTTACTTGAACTGCGCTACGAAAATATACACCAAAACAACAAACAAAAAAGGGCAACAACGATGGCAACATCATTAGTAACAAACAACGATTGTAGAGCTACAATAAAATTAACAGCAACTACCCACAGCCACCGCAATACCAAAAAAAATCATCATCTTTGAAAGCAAAGAAGACAAGAAAAAAACGAAGACTGCAAAAACAACAACAACAACAAGATAACTAATGCGAACAACGCACATAAAACACCAATTCCTTGTTTCGTGCAAAACATCTGCAAAATCGCCCTTTGCGTGCTCAGCAGCGTCGAAGTTGACTTTGTGCTCACCATCATCAAGCAAGTCGTCCTCTACTTGGGTGGTCTCGAACCCAACTTGCGGTGCAACATCAAAGCTCCTATGAACGTATGTCTGTCTGGCTGTCCGCACACAAACACTAAAGCTCGAACCGCCGACAACACGCCAATAACTGCGAATATTCAATGGTACTGGGTGCGTGATAGAGCAAAGGGGGAGGTGTGGGGGTGGATGTGTAGCGAAGTGCAGGTACAAAGCAAGAGAATAGCAATCGAGCACCAACAGTCGAACGATAGCAAATATGTATAGATGTACGTAGCGGCACATTGCGCACCCAATGTGGCATGAAAGAACGGCAATAATAAACAATAAGAACTCTTCGCGCTTATGAAACTTTTGGCTCTTACGTACACCAAAATCGTGGTTTGTTGTTGTTTTGATGTTGCGCATGCGCGCATTGAAATTCAATGGAACCATCAACCGTCGTGTTTCAATGGAATTTGCAAATGAGTTGCGTCGTCGTTCTCTTCCACATCAACAAGACGAAGCGACAGCGCGAAATAACTAAAACCAACAACATCATCACCATCATCATCATCATGATTGCAAATCATTATGATGTTGATCAAAACATTAAAACATCATTCCACAATTATCGTTATCCTTGCGTCTTCTGCCTGCTTCTGGAAATACTTAGCAAGCTCAGCAACATTTAGCTTTAGTGGGCTTTGGGTGCTACAGCAATTGCATGGAGTCACCCAGTTAGCTTCTTTAAAGGAGTTCTAACCCCAGCCGAAACCTAGCTACTCCGATGAAAAGGGAAGTATTGCCATAGAATTTTCTTTATGGAAAAGGTAATAAAGCCCAGTTGATACCGAACATCGCCCAACAACTGCACTGGAAGCTCTAAATTAGAGCGAAAACCAACTCTTCTCAAAAATTTCCTTTTGCTAAAAATGTGTGCAACATTGCCTGCCATTACGTGTACTGCAGAACGCGCTCTTACTCCCTTGAGACGCTTTAAATACTTTTCTTGAAGGAGTGATACATGATTTTGATGCAAAAAGCTAGACGACTTAACTTTATTTTAGAACAAATTATAATCAATTTCTTAAAATGCGATTTGCGTATTTGATTTACAGCCTTAAGATTACTTTTTTTTGTATGAAATATTTTGTTTTATTCATAGTTCTTTTATTAAAAAGCGTTGGAATAAAATTTAAAAAAATATTTAAAGAAAAGATAATACTATTTAAAAACATTTTTCAATGGAGCCCTATTTCAGAGAGAGGGACTATGTAAGAGTGCAAATACTTCGTTTAACCGCACTCGCCTTTTCAGCACTCAACACTTCCTTTAAATACTGCTTTCAGCTATTCACAAGCAAATCTGAAAATGCTGCCTGGGAAAAGTGTATGTATTCTATGTATAATGTAGACTGAAGTGAATCGTAAACGCAAATATTCGCAATAAATTGTGCTGTCTAAAAAGTCAAAGACGAAACACATGATTACACTGAATGGTTTGGTGGAGCTCCATTCCAACTGATAGCATGCATATAGTACAACTGACGTAATGCGGCTGCTAGCAAGACGGTCTTTGTACGCCTGAGACATTTGGGAGACGCACTTGCATAGCGTATCCGTCTGCGCATAAAGGGGTTTCGCGTGTTGGATCATTAGTGGCTACGAATGCAACTACAAGACACACGACGATGTAATCTGAGTCTTCTAAGTACCTACTGTGAAAATATATACAGCTGAGTCCTAGACTTTATTGCAGGCTAATGAAATCAAATGAAAGGCCAACACTTTATATAATTCATTGTAATATTGTGTGATAGAGCAAGTATAATTTGTGAAATGTTTCTTAGTTTGGTCATCACCGAAAGGCGTTAATGGCAAGCCTACCCTTCGTCTTATAGACTGACGTTTCTTCCAACTATTTAACTGTGTATCTTGTACCGCCTAGTTAGAAAATAAACTAAAATTAAACTTATTAATGATGGTATTTTGCGTGAAAAAAAAAATACAAAAATAAAAGATGAATGTCAACTAAAAACTAAAAAGTTTATGAAAAAACAAAATTTGTTCGTCATAAATCCGTCACTTTAACGTCGATTTGAATTATTTTTGCTTTGGTGGAAATGGTATTTCATCCTCTCAAAATGAAATTAAATAACTTATAAAAATTCGAGACGGTAATGGCGGAAATATTGACAGATAAGTAATCCTACTTTATCCAAACAAGCGAAAGTGCACAATTAATCGAATATTAAATGTTTTTAGATTACTCTAATATTGCAAAACGAATAGCTGTAGTCGAATACATACACATTTTCGACTTTTTCAAATTATTGGGCTAATCGATTAACCGCATTCCCCGATCTCTAACATAAATTTGTATGCATGACGGTCACATAACTAAATAAATTGGCTTTGCTATAAAAAAAGCAAAAGTAGCCTAATGAAAATTAGCACACATCCAATAGATTACTATGGTTTTGTATCGATCATTAAATTTACACTGCACTTATAATAGTGTTCAAAACTTTTGCTTAACTATTAAACCATTAATCGGGTTAAGGAATTGGTTTTTAATTGGTAAAACATTTATGGTTTAAAATGGTAACCTTTTCATAACGCAAATTTTTTCAAAAACTGAAATAGTAATAATTTTAAACTGAATTCTGTTTAGTAAAGTATGTAGTCTAAAAAGATTCAAAATTAGGTTTAAATTTTTAACCGTGTAAATAGATGGGTGTGCGTTAAAATATCGATTGTTGATTTCCAATTTATTTTTGACTGAAAATTTTTTAGTTTGCTGTTGTGATAACTGGCATAAGATTATAATTGAATGTGGCAGGTTGCAACTGCCTCAATCCAGTTTTAATTAAGTGACCAATCCTAAATAGCAATAACAAAAGTTATGAAAGCACTTTAATTGTGTATGCAAAAGAACATAATATCATGTTGATTAAATCTGCTAATGGACGTAGTATTTAATCGATCATTTCTACCATACATGTTCGAGTTTCAGTGCTAATAAATACTTTTTGTTTGGTCGATTTGATCGAATGGTGCAAAACAATTTCATACTTGAGTTGTTTGAGTTTCAATTTGAGTTTCATTTGATATTTGTTGTATGGAAATAATTAGACTACATTGACTAATGATCGCTACTCAATAATTGTATGGGTTGCTTTTAGCGGTACGATGGTAGCTTAATAAATCTGTGTTTGAGTCCATAAAAAAAGTTCTCCTCTTATCAATTATTCCTCGAACTAAAAAGAATATAATTGTTTGTATCAAAAGCTGTCCTCGGACATACGAAGTATATTTTAGTTTTGCTAGGGAAGTCATTCACATTCAGCAGAACACGACTAATGCTGAACGTGCACTCTTTCCAAAGTCCCAACTGCCGAAGCTTTAGTGCTATCAGGGAGAGTATTTCCTCGATAAAGAGGATATTTGGCTATATTAAGATTCCAGTTTACCTTAGGCATCAGAATCAGCCTTATATGGGTACCGGGGCACAGGGATATTGAGGGCAACTGCAGAGCGGATGAGCTGGGCAGGAGAGGCACCACCGCCCATATCCTTTCGGGAAACGATTCGGTAGGCATACCTATGGCCACTTTCAAGTTTCATGTAAACACAAGCGCTATTACAAATGCAAACGGACTATGGTCAGTCATCTCATCGTGCGAGACATCCAGGCTGACATAGCCCTCATATGATAAGGGACGTACAAGATCTGACTCTGCAAAAATCAGTTTTAGCATCCCTTATAAGGGTCCTAACAGGTCATTGTTTGATAGGCACTCATGGTGCGAGAATGGGGGTTACAACCTTCGACTACTTTTGCAGCTGCAGATGTACCGTAGAGGAAGAGAGCGTCCAGCATCTCCTCTGTCAGTGTCCAGCACTCAGTAGACGGCGGTTGGCCATCCTAGGCAAACCTTTTCTATGCGACCTTGTTGGGGTCTCTAGATGTGAAGTCAAGGCTTTGGCGAAATTTATTAATTCCACGAAGTGGTTTGACCCACCTTAGGCATTGAAGGGGTATTTTTCTAAGACCGTATAGGATATCACAACGGGCCCACTTGGCGGCCTATGTATCGGGTAAGGTAAGGTAACTACCTTAGAGTTTCAGCTCAGCCCTTGCAACCTAACCTAACCTAGGCGTCAAAAGCAGGCCACCAAACCCAAAATATCTCCCCACACGTGGAGCACATGCCCATAAAGCAGAAGTAAACATCTTAAATCTCATTATCTGTAATATACTTTCCTCTTAATATAATAACAAGTTACTGGTGGCTTGGCCTATTACTGAGAGGTCTGCAGAAACCAGTTAGGTTAGGTTCTGATGGTTACAAATCAGCCAAGCAGAAAGGCGCACTTAGACCGACTAACGCCCTATGATACCACTGATTAGAGCCTTAGTTCCTTAAATCTACAAGTAGTTGAGCTGTTTCCTATGGCTAATGTAGTACAGAACTTGCTCAGAGCCTACGGCGTTTGGACAGATACCAGTGTTTGTGATTACCCCAACAAGTAGACCCAAGAAGAAACGGTTAATTTTTATTAGGAACCGGTTCTCTTTGAAGAATCGCTATTCATATGTGGGTTCTAATGCTGATCTGCTATTAACCTTATCACTGCACTCGGACTTCAAAGCACCCGGCGGTTGCTAAGTTCCTTTGGCCCACTCACTTCTCTGCCATAAGAATTGCTGCCAAAAGTTGTTAGACAAAATCAACAGTAACACCAACAACTGCAACATTGAAAGCGATTTACTCTAAAAAACTTAATAACACATACACTCGCCTAGCACCTGCAATTGTTTTTCAGTATTGCAAAGTGAAGTTAACTTGTTGGCATTGATTAGGTGAGTGCTGAAGGTAATTTGTTGTACAAAATATGATCGTGCGATTATTAGCAACTATGTGTTTATGAGCTTTTAGCCTTTCACATTCATACCAGCTGTCAGCACTTAGTTGCATTAGTTAATTTATGCTTTATGCTGCCACTTCGATTAATAGCGTGCAAAATCGTTAAGGGATGTGTTCAATTTTGTGATATTGGTACTCCTATGAGGACCACTTTCATCTTATAGCAACTTTTTTATTGCTAATGCTCGTAAATTAAAAACAAATAATTTTCAGTTTATTAGTGGTCGGCTTGGAATGCACTATTTCGTATGTCCTCAAAAGAGTAATGTGAGTAGTTTTTGCAAATAATCTCCTCATGGTGCTTCATTGGAATTTCTTTTAAGGAATGACTGCGGCCGAGAGTCGGAAAAATCGATTCCTCAGAAAATGATTTTTATAGAGATAAATCGATTGATGAAAAATAGGCTTTTAAGGAAAATAATAGATTTTTGGTCATAAAGAAAAATGCCAATTCGATAATTAGCAACAATATATTATTAAAAACTGATTGCAGCGAAAGTCATTTAAAATAATGATTTTCATATTTATTAATTCAGATTCGAATTATTCGCATATACATTTTTAATACTCTTATATATTTCACTAATTTTACTAATTAGTTTAAAAATACATAGCCCAAACCCCGTTCATCGGAAAAATGTGTTGTATGGGAGCTATACGATATATTGGTCCAATTTTGATAATTTTCACTGCACAGATTACATATGATATATGTACTGTAGCTGCCAAATTTTGTGTTCCTCGCTATTCAATTGCAATAGTTATAGCACAAACACCATTTATCGGAACTATCGATTATATGGGAGCTATATGTTATGTTGGTCCGATCTGGCTGCTTTCACTAGTCACATTATGTACATAAAATGTATGAAACCTGCAAATATTTAAGTTCCTAGCTCTTTAATTGCAAGATTTATAGGTCAAAACCTGTTTATCGGAACAATCGGTTGTATGGGAGCTATGTGATGTATTGATCCGATCTTGGTTGTTCCGACAAATGATTAATATATTATAAAATGGCGGCCCCGTACCAAATTTCATCGAGATATCTCAAAAACTGAGGGACTAGTTTGCGTTCAAGCCGACAGACGAACATGGCTATATCGACTCAGCTCATCGCCCTGATCATTTCTTTATATTTATTGGTGGGTATATTTCTTCTTCTTCTCATAATTACAAACATGGGGCCAATGTTATAATAACATTTCATATTCATGAAAGTATAAATATAACAAAAAAATATAAATAGCCTCAATTTAGATTCAGACAATGAAAAATAAAGACTATGAATTATTATTATCAAAAAAAAAAACAAATAAAACATTGATCGGTTGCTCTTAACTCTAAAAAATACAATCAATTTGTTCATAAATAATAGGAAACTGAGAAAAACCTCATAGTCGAAAATTGTTTAGAATTGGGGTGAATAAGTTTTTTTTCACAACAAAATAAATTTTTTTTCAAACTTTGAGTTTGAATAATAAACTTAAAATAAATAATTCCCCCACATGTTCAGGTTTACCTTATATTTAACCAGAATCAACATTGACTAGAAATGATTTATACGAAACTAATTGCTTTCAGCTGTAGTGTCAACATTTTACCAATTTTTTCATCCGTCGCACAAATACCTGTATTTCCAAGAATCGATTTAAAATGTGTTATAATCGCTTTATTGAAAATCTATGTTTAAAATTAATAAAATGGGTCCAAGAAAACGATTGTTTATTTACAACCCTATTTCGAGGGTGGTTTTAACAGTGTGGCACTCTAAGAAGTAATTCTCTGTAGTAGAATTCCATAGAGTAATGTTGAAGGAGCAGTTGGAAGTACTCTTCCATAGGTGCTCCATGGAGGACTCAGAAACAAAGCTAGAACAGTAGAAGGTGGTCATGTCGTAGAACATTTTTATCTAAATTGAACAACATTTTTTAAATGAAAAATTATTAGTTTTGGAGTACTCTTATACTATTATTAAAAATTATTTTTTAGTTGGTTACATCACCACATACACTAATCGTCTTACCAATCGATCAGTGAGATGACTCAATATTTATTATTGGAAACTTGTTCCATACCAGTAACATCAAATTCAATGCGCTTTCCTCGGAACTACTTTAAAAAACGCCTTATCTAGTGAGAATCTAAAAGCAATGCAACAAGACTGGTGATTATAAATTCTAATTTACTTTTTGCTAGCCACAAATTAGGCCACTGCCTGGATCTACGTCATCGGCAACGTGTTTGTTAAGTTATATGCTGTAGACCAAGTCATTCCAATTTTTTCGCTATGAAGAAAATACAGTTGGAGCGCAGTTGTTTGAAGAATGCTGCGAAGATAATTAAAGAATGTGAGGAATGTTAGAAAATAGCTCATCGTCAATAGCTTCATATTCCATGGCTTATCCTTTTATGCTACTTGCACACTCGCAATTAATTCAATTGACTCAATTACTTAGCGTAAGTTATCACAACTGCGAATGAGTTGATAATTTTTGCAGCCACGCCTTAAGTCGACTAAATCACATCGTCGTCATGTACCACTTTAGCGGATATTCCATTTGCAATCACGAATCTACTTAATACTCTCATTGACCAACTTTGTTGTATATTCAGTCAACTATTATCTTCCTAAAACGTTAAGTCAGATTAAAACTGCTGGGTACATCTAAAGGGTGTTTTTTTTAGGGGTATAGAACTTCGAAGTGAAATAAAACACAAGAAAATCGTTTTAAGGTCCATCAATTTGGCTTTATTGGAAGGATAATTTTATGCCATTAATGTTTAAATATGATTTCGGGCATGTGGCCGCCGCGGCTGGCTCGAATAAAGCCAATTCTACAGGTCCAATTTTCAACCACTTTTTCGAGCATATGGGGCCGTATGTCGGCAATAACGCCACGAATGTTGGCTTCCAATTCCCCTAACGTTTCTGGTTTGTTGGTGTAGACGAGCAACTTCACATATCCCCAAAGAAAATAATCCAATGGTGTCAAATCACACGACCTTGGTGGCCAATTGACAGGTCCATTCCGCGAAATTATGCGCTCATCGAATGTTTCCTTCAATAAATCGATTGTGACGTGCGCTGTGTGGCATGTAGCGCCGTCTTGTTGGAACCACAACTCATCCACATTCATGCCATCCAATTCGGGAACAAAATAGTCGGTTATCATGGCTCTATACCGGTCTCCATTAACGGTAGCTGCCTCTCCAGCATTATTGCGGAAGAAGTATGGCCCAATGACTCCACCAGCCCATAGAGCACACCAAACAGTCAGTTTTTGTGGATGTAATGGCGTTTCAAGGGTCTCATGTGGATTCTCTTCACTCCAAATGCGGCAATTTTGCTTGTTGACGTAGCCATTCAACCAAAAATGAGCCTCATCACTGAACAAAATTTTGCGATGAAAATCAGCATCGAAATCAATCTCATTTTCGGCCCATACACCAAAATCACGACGCATTGCATGGTCTCGCGGCTTTAATTCTTGCACAAGCTGGATCTTGTAAGGTCGCAAGCCAAGATCTTTGCGCAAAATCTTCCATAAAGTTGATGGACAAAGCTCCAATTGCTGTGCACGGTGGCGAATCGATTCATTCGGGTCCTCTTCAACACTTTGCTCTACAGCGGCAATTGTTTCTTCGGTGCGCACTGTTCGACGTCTCTGCGGATGCGTATTATCACATAGAGTAAACGTAGTGCGAAAACGATCCATGGTTAACCGAATTAATTGCTCTGATGGACGATTATGTCGACCATAAAATGGACGGAGCTCACGGTAAACTTCGCGAACTGAACCATTATTTTCGAAATAAATTTGCACGATTTGCAAGCGTTGTTCTTTTGTCAACCTGTTCACGATGAAATGGCAAACCAAACTGAACATAAATGACATTAGAGTTGCCAGATTTGACCACAAAATGCCAGTTTTATCTCTATTCGAAAAACAAACCTGTAAAAAAAACACCCTGTACATGTACATATGTATGTACGTGATTGGACCGATTTGCACATTCCTCATCACAAATATATATAGATATATTTATTTCATTCAGGATTCTTAGCGAAGTATTTTCTTTTTTAATAGAGTTCAATACAGAATACCAATACCAACGTAAGCAAATGAGCGATTTTCAGTTTTTACTATTTCAGATTCGAGTTACTCACTTGCATATTTTCATTCTATTAAATATTTTATTAGGGTAAAAATAAAAAAATATAAGTAAAAAATATAAGAATTGTTTGGTCTAAAACTAAAATACAAATACAACTCTAACTACAATTTAGGTTTAGACAGTGAGAAAAAAAACTAATATGACTTGTTATTATCACAAATGATAAGTATACCGTTAAATATTTGAAATATATGCAAAAATTGATTTCTTCAAATGTTATATAAAAGTGAGAAAAAACGCACAGTGAAAAATTAATTGAATTGGCCTGGAACTTTGAATTTCATTAATAATAATTAATTAATAACTACCACAAATGTTCAGCGTTGTGTAACATTTAACTGGAATCAATATTGACTAGAATTGGTGACTGTTGTTGGAGCAAAGCTCGAATTTTTATGTTTTGTTTGTTAGTTGATATTAGAGGAAAAATTACAACGTTATGCACAGCGATGGTATGGGATGACATGTTTCGAAGTGCCCAACTTCTCATCAGACCCCTTCTCGGACACTGAGATACGAACCCAAGTGTCTGCACCAAAGCCGCTTTTAGAGTACTCTAACAACTAAGCTATGATGCCCTGTAGCGTCACGATGCATTTTTCCTCTAATGTGCCATTTGCTAGAATTATTTAATGCAAAAGCATGCGTTTTCAGCTGTAGTATGTACATATTTTTGATAGATAGCGCTTTTTACAAAAATCGATTTAAAATGTGCTATTCTATAATCCGTTTATTAAAAATCGATGTTTACTATCGCTGGAATTGATAGTTAAAAAAAATCGGTGAAAGGAAAAATTGATTATTTATTCACAACTGCCACCTTTGCATCGTTCACCAGTTCTACCATTCTAACCATTCTAAACCATTCTTCGGTTTAAGCAATTTTTTAAAAGTGTTTGTAATAAATTCCAAACCGTTAAATTATCTACACCACTTTTGAATTTATTTATTTATATTTATTATTTAGATTTAAAACTGAACTGAGAAAAAACGGTTAAAATTTTTTTAATCTTACTACATTTATTTCTGAAAGATTTTTTAAGTCATTGAATTTTTGTCATTACAGTTTTGCGTGCGCCGTAGTTCAGTGGGTAGAGCAGACGACTCTGATGCGGGAGCGTCGGTTCGAATCCTGCCATCTGATACAAATATTTTTTATGTTTTTAATTGCTAATGCCCGTATGACACTACGTATTTTTCTTGTACTTTTGCTGTATTTTTTGTTTGAAATACTGACGAAAACCCACCGAAAATCAAATTGCAAAAACAATTTCACGGTAGTTGAAGGGGGACAAACAGTACCTGTAATGTCAATTGGGTCGACATTTAGTTGAAGGCTGAACGAAAATCAAATTTAAAAATAAACAAATAAAAAATTAAACCGAAAGATTTGATTTTGATATTTTTTGTGCTCGAACTAAAAATGAAGCTGAAATGGCAAGACGCGTATGTAGATCACCTGATAAATAGAGTTCATAAGGCGAACAATCTTCTTTTTGCGCTGCTCTTTTAAATCTGTTGGTAAAACAGAAGCAGTTATCAAGCAATTTGTTGCAATATTTAAAATTTCCAAATCCATTTCTTTTGGTAAACAAATATTTATTATTTTCAAAACAAAAATATTTGTCAGAAAAAACTAACGAAAAACAGTAAGCTGTCGAAAAAAAACTAACGAAATACAAACTTTTTCGTTTGTTTCTAACAGCCTAGATTGTATTTTGTTTGTATTTCGTTAGTTTTTTTAACATAGCTCGCCCGTTTGCACCAATATAGAAATTGTGTAAGACCTTTTCTTTCGCACAAAATACATACAAAAATACAAGATAAATACGTAGTGTCATACGGGCATAAGACATTTCTGGTTTAAAATGTAAACTTTTTCTTCACGGTCATTTTCTCGAAAACTTACACATTTTAAATTCTATACGTAGCCCAGAAAAGTTAAAAATTTAGGTTAAAATTTTTAGCCGTGTACTGTTAGTTGGACACCCTCCTATATTTATTGGTGAGTCATTCACCGATTCCGGTGCATCATTTGGCCACCGATTTTACCTTTACGGTCCTCACCACGAATAGACTATTTAGGTATCTACTGCTAAACTCTCTCTACAATGTTGAAAGATACGCAGATCGCACGTTCATACCGTTTCCTTGTGTCCTACGATGGCCTGGGATTCAAATAAAAAAATTTGTTTTGCCTAGCCAGGTTTGTATTTTCTACAATGTCCAACCAAGCTGGGAGTTATTCTTGCTTACTAGAGTTCCTAGGAATGGATTGACCACTGTTCATACGCATAAACAAATTCAAAGTCGTTAAAGGGGATCGAAGAGCCCGGGGCCTCCCTTGACACGAACGAGACAGGTAATATTATAAATGTCCTCCCTCTCTCACTCACACTCAAAATCGTTATTATGGAAAAAAATTTGGACCTCGCCCCGAAAATCTTTTCTGTATCTGCGCCTGAGTTCATGTATAATGGAACCAGGTACCTACACCCTTTACATTACTTCAAGGAAGAAGTAATGAAGGCATTCATTCAACCGATTCTGTGTGGATGTTGTTCGCAGTTCGCTTTCACACTACCCAATACCACGGTAGCGGCCGGCTTCGATAGTTTTCACAAAACTTATTGAAGCCGTTTACTGTTCCTGAAACGGGCTTGTTTTTTTTTTTTTGTCAAAAATAGCGTTTATGGTCGAGGCTACGGTTTTTAAAAATTAAAGTCTTTTTCAACAGTTTTAAGGGTGTAGGACTGCTGCGTCGTATTATTGAAAATTCTATAAAGGCCCCTCCATTACACAAAAATAACAATGACGACATGCTCTTGACAACGACATACATACAAATCAATCGAACTCCATCACAGCCAATGATAATCCATCAATGCACGGATCTGGTATGGCAAGTCGGACAGTTAACCTTTAAGAGAAGCGATCTCTAGATACATATGTAGATATGTTTGTGTGCTTTGAGCAGTGCTCCTATTTTCAGTAAATATCTCGGAATGCGTTAGATTGACGACAAATTGGAGTTAAAGTATTTATTTACGATCGTCAACCAGTGATGAGCATGTCGTGAAATTCATGTTAACCATGCCATGCATACTCATCCCCACATATGTTCAAACTAGGCATGGGACTATTCGAATAAAACATTCATTTATTCGAAGGCTATAAATAGTTCGACTAATATTTATTCGAATAATTTATACTTTTATTCGAATAAATGACAACTATTCGAACAATAGGTATGCGAATAGTTAAACAAATGCTTATGCACACAGTTGTACACACAAACATACATACATACATACAACACGTGAATGCATGCTCATAGATACAAGTGATGACGACAGTGAATTTCGCTTCTAACATCTCTCGCATTTCAATACAACTATTCGAATACCACTATTCGAATAATACTATTCGAATAAAGGGATAAATTATTCGAATAAATACTATTCCAATTTTATTATTCGTTTATTCGAATAGTATTTATTCGAATATTATTCGAAAATAATCCCACTACTAGTTCGAACATACATACAAACATACTTTCTGTAATGCGTTAACTATGCTATTCTTCACCAGCTTAGAGTTTTGTTAGGCAATCCTATAGTCGCTCCATAGTTAGTGAACGTACACATTCTGCATAGTTGCGCTTTTTTTGTCGTGACTTAATTCGCTGTCGTTTAGCCACTCAGCCAATACAGCAGCGGACAAGTTGACTACTTTAAAAGGTTCATGCGAACTCTCAAGCTTAGAAACAGTTTATTGATTCATCTTAGCTGTTGTTGTCGGCGGGGTGCAATAAACCCATCGGTAATAAAGCCATATGGCCCTATTTCTCAACATATTAAGAAATATGGCCATATTAATTAGCATTACTTCCACTACATCAAATGTGAAATAAAGCCATAGGAATTTAAGAAATAAAGCCATATAATCACTACGCACACTAAATTTGAAAAACTTTATGTTGAATGCTTCAGGATAGGGCTCTTTACCTAATTATGATTGTTATTAAGAGAACATACAATGCACTTATTGTGTTTTTTGCTTTTTTGACGGTTGTCCTGCCGACTACTAGTGGGTCCTTGATAATTATTTTCAGTATTTTTCACTGTTTCATTCATTCGATGTAATTCATGCACTACATAGAAAAACATCAGACAATAAATTACTATTCATAAATTTAAAATTAATAGTGCTAAATATTTTAAATTCTTTGCATAATAAAAAATTAAAATCGCGCGATCTTTTATTTCAAATTTTCGCCTACCGCTACAGCAGCCGCGTCTGTTTGATTTTTCGGATGTCATTGAGATGTCATGTCTTACATAAATACCTCACGTGATATTACCAAAAGTGCAATAATGCCACAATGGATTTATTTCACATTCATTGTCGAAAAAAGCCATATTGATTAATATGGCCTTATTTCTCAATGTGTTAATAAATAGGGCCATATGGTTTTGTTGCCTATGGCTTTCTTGCACCCCACCTTTGTTGTCTAAACTGTCCAGTTCTTGTTGCACTTGTATTTAGCATAGTTTTTGCTTGTTATGCTGCCACACGACAAGGCCGTATTTCAGAAGGAAGTAGGGGTAGGGGTGTGCAAGGACCCCCTTTAGTTATCATTTCCAAATGATAACCGAAAGTACACGGATTTTAGGAGTTTTGAACAAATATACAATAAAAAAAAATTTTTTTAATGATTTGGGTAGTAGTCAGAGCAGCGTCAAAGCAAGGGATGCCATTGCTACCAGCAAAAGTGACTCCCACACAAAAGTAGTAATTTACCCTGAGAGAAGCGAAGATGGTTAAAAACGGGAGAACTGACTAGTCGCGCACAAGAAGTAAACGAACGCAGCGTCTAGTGCTTCGGCATTGGAAAAGCACACTTCTAGGGAGCTGTTTATGATTGTAAGACAAGTACTAATAGTGAGCACTCCTTTGAGCTGAGCAAATCGTTTTATAGTATGTCGTTGAAAATTAAACTGACTTCACAGATATTCAGGAGGGCGGAGTGTGCTTTTGATCGCCAAAGGTGCAGTTGGATAGGAAGCCCTTTGTTCACTATTTGAAAATGAGGACACCTGGGTTTCTCTGGGAACATGAGCAGAGAGCAAATATACAGAGGCTATCCAGCAGAGACGCCAAGCAACAAATGTTCCCATGATCGTCAGCATCAAAACTACCACTGGAGTAGGCAGGCGAAGGCAACAATTCACTACAGGAGGCTTAGGAAGGCATCCTCGTCGAAATCTGAGTCATGGTTGCTTAGCTTAAATTGGTTATTTACCTTGTGTAAAAATCGCCTCGGACAAACTTATCGCTCGCTCAAAACCACATCGGAATCATCACATGAACCATGAGCATGGGATAATTTAAAGCTAATACACACAACAACAACAACATAAACGAAAAACTCAAAGCGCAGGCAAACCCATGGCTTGCTTTCTTGTTAGAAAAGCTTGATATCTCTTTACGAAACCCCTTAATGATTTCTGAGCACCGGTAATACGATAGCAGTTTTCTCCGACAGCCAGGCGGCTCTTCGGGCTCGGGATGGAACCGTTTGCAGACGTGCAGAGTGTCAAGGAGTCTGTGGCCCTCCTACAACGAAACACGATCTTCGACCCTTTTGAGGGTGAATAGAAGGGACCTTTTTCAACTAGTTGCGTTGCCCACTGGGCATTGGACTATCGGGGCGCATGCGAAACCGATGAAACCTTCGGGAGGCGGAGAGGCGGTGGAGCACTTGCTGTTCGAATGTTCAGCTCACTGTCGGAGCAGAACGAAATTTCTAGGGCAACCCCTGTTCGGGAGCCCCTCCGAGCTTAGTGATTTTAAGCCCAGGGAGCTTCTAAAATTTTTGAACTCAATGGCATGGATCTAATCGGACGGGATTTCCACCACGGTCCGTGAAATCTTGTGAGCTTTCTTTAATAGTTTTTCATTGGTTAATTCACGACATGTGGTATGAAAACGGGGCATTAGCGCCAATTGGAGTCATATGTGACAAGCCACTTAAACCAACCATCTTCAGCCTAAAATAATCTTCTGCCATAAGCAGTCAGCGACTTATGAACAAAATAGGAAAATGGGCTCTTATAATTTGTCCTGCTTACTTATGTTTTTGATGCTTTCAATATATTTTTTTGAGGCAAGCAGAGGGTGTTATATAGCATCGAAATGAGGAATGGAAAACGACCAATATAACTTTCAACTACAATTGTAACATAACCCCTTTAGAAAAATAACCAAACTGGGCCTAAACTAGAAAAATTAAATTAATAAATTTTTTCTATTTTTGTTTATTTTGTGTAGGGTACGGCGGGGCTAGTTGAGCAATTTTTCACTTGAGCGGATATAGCTCCTCAATGATAAGTCTCAATGAGTTGTTATGCAGCTTGATGGATTAGTAATTTATCCTTTAGCAAAAGTGTCAATAGTAATTTTTTTGTAACAAGTCGAATTTAAGAGCTACAGCTGTTTGAATGCAGAAAGTCAAGTACGCTCAATGTACCCCATAGGTGAGGTAAGTTTAGCAAGGGCATGGGGCAAGTTGAGCACTAAGAATGTCCAACCAAACCATGGGTTCAATGTTGACTAGAGATGAAGTAAAATATGTGTTTGACAATTAGCTCTTAATTTTTAGTATTTTAGTGACAGAACAACAAAACTTAAAGTAATTGTCTTTGGATAATTAACAGAAAATAGAATAAACAAAATATCAACTTATCTTAAGACAACTTCAGGATTAAATTCAGTCTTTCTGTTTAATATCAGACTCTTAAAAAAATATATTAATAAGATCTTAGCAACTTAATCGTCGTTGTCACTGTTGCAATTGACACAAACGAAAGTAAGACCAACACCTGGAACACATTTTGTATGTTCCCATTCCCTGCAAGCAACTATAGCTCAACTAACCCCCACCCCGAAATTTTAAAACAAAAGCGAGGTTATATAAAAATCTTTAGAACTATACCCAGAACCTCTCTACATATCACAAGTACAATAATTCTCTGGAAGATTAACACTTACCTGATTGAAAACAGACAACAATTGACTAATGCAGACGAAAACTTGCGATAAACGACGTTTTCACTTTTTGGTCACAAAATAAACAAAACGCACGGGCACTTCACTCGCTCGTCCAGCGGCCACTAGCGATCGCGTGGTGATTACCCTTCCCGCGACTCCTTCTTTCGGGCATATGATACCTATGCGTACGATGAATAGTTTGCGAGTTATTTCGATAGCCCAACTTGCCCCTATGCTCAACTAGCCCCACCCTACCCTAACTCCCCTACCGAATATATTTCCAGTCTACACCCTTGCAAATCGACATTCCTTGATATATTTATTTGTGTACATAGGTTTGACTAACTTCCAATGCGTAGCAGCACTCACAAATGTGTTGCGCTTTATTGCATGTTATTTGGGTTGTGTTGTCGGAAATTCTTTGGCATTGGAATGATGTTGCACTTTGAAAGCTGTTAGTGTAATAAAATTGGCTCGATAATGGCCGGTTTGCTGGTTTGATGCAATTGCAATTGTTGATTGGATGGAATTGGATTGTAATAGGTTTGTGCTAGTGATGGACGTGGTCATGGTACTTCATCGATGAACATACATGCATGCAGACATATGTAAATTGTGGTTGTTGCAGAAGCGTAAGCGTTGTCATTTTTGGTTTCTTCTATGATTGAGCAAGTTTCGTTTATAATTTTTTTAAATGGCTGCCGTATTAGCAATTATGGCTTTGTTTAATTACATAAAATCTCCATTGAGAATGTATGTAGGAATAGTACCAACTCAAGTTCCAAACTACTAAAACAAAGTAATCTAATTTTAAAGAAACAGAAAAGGTAACTCAGGAAAAAGAGTATAAATGGAATAGAAAAATAAGATCAGTTCAGTTCTAGAAAAAATATTAAAATAGTTTCACCGGAAAACACAAACACAAAACTTAAATTTAAATTATATAATTTTAAAATATCTGGAAAAATCAATTTCATGTTAATTTAATATTTTTAATTATTTAAATAAATGTTTAAACCTTAAAATACGTGTTTAAACTAAACGTTACTACATCTTTGGGGGCTCAACCGCAGCTTTATTTAACGTATTTGCCTGTATGTGTGTGTGCGAAAATCATTTTAATTAAAAAAAAACGATCTCATCATAAATATACGTATGTACATATATGTGTGCATAGAACATTTGCAGAAAAACTATAAAATATATGTGTGTGCAAATCTCACATGAAAAGACATTAAAAAAAGACAATAAATTGCAGGAAAATTTTTCAAAATTTATTTGCCAATCAGAAATAAAAGTTTTTGAATTTCAATCTATCCGTTGGATTTATTTGTAAAAAATATTTCAACGTAAACAAATCGGCGTGAAATACCACCATTGGATGTACAGAAATTGGTATAAAAATAAAAATTGTGCAAATTTGTTACAAACAAAATCGAAGAATACTATCAAATGATGTAAGGCAGCAGAAAACGTAAATTAAGAACGCAGATGTATCGAGATGGTAGTAGAAAGAGCAGAAAATAATATGTCAAAGAAGGCAGAACGTGTACCGAAAAGACAGAAATAGGTAAAGATACTAAATAGATAAAGGGCGCAGATGTGAAGAAGAGTTTTTGGAGATCAAGACTGCAAGTGATGGCATTTTGAATTTGTGAATTTAAAAGAAAAATACGTTTGACTTATACTATTGCAATTAATTTTGTAAAATATATATATATTGTTTGTATTTAACTTTTGTATTACACAAAAACAAATATTTGTAACCGGCGTTTAGGTTTAGTTTTTGTTTAGTTGATTTAGTAAAAAATATTCAGAAATGGATCTTCAAACTATTAGAAGTGCAACTGTAGCATTATTGAAAGAAAAGCTTAGGGAGTTAGGTTTGGCCACAGATGGCAATAAGTCGAATTTGCAGTTGCGTTTAATCGAACATTTCGGCCTTTCTGATCGCGAAGATAGCGATGCTGAATCGGGTGTGAGTCGGTATGAGGAAGCTGCTGTAGTGGATTTACAAAGCCGGAATGTTTCACGTTTTACCCTTAAGGATATTGAAGACAGTGTATCGTCTTTTACAGGTGCAGACTCACTTGACGTTAATCAGTGGGTAAGTGAGTTTGAAGATAGTGCAACTATTGTAGGGTGGAATAATTTGCAAATTTATATTTGTGGCAAACAACTATTAAAAGGTGCAGCTAGGTTGTTTATTAGGGGGGTTAGTGGCATACGAGATGGGCACTCGTTAAAAAATGCCCTTATAGATGAATTTGGAGCGAAGTTGTCTTCAGCAGGGGTTCATAATCTTTTGCGAAATCGCCGTAAAAAGAATAATGAATCATTTCTTGAATATCTTTACTCCATTATAGAGATGGGAAAGCCTATCCATCTAGATAGTGAAAGCATAATTGACTATTTTATAAATGGGATACCTGACTCTAAAATAAACAAATCAGTTTTATATCAGGCCAAAGATGTCAATGAATTAAAGAGACAAATTAAGATTTATGAGAAGATTAGTCAAACCCAACAAACGCAGAATAGAGGTACATTTTCACCACCAGGAAAACGTGTTGAATCAAAGTCAAGTGGTTTAAATACGGAATAAAAAAAATGCTTTAAATGTGGAGATGTATCTCATTTTGCTAATAATTGTCCAGGGAAGCAATATCGTTGTTACAAATGTAACAAGATGGGGCATAGGTCTTTTGAGTGTAAAGAGGTAGTATCAAAAAACAATGATATTAAGACAGGTCAGAGTGTTAATGTTTTGCGTGACGAGTGTGGATTAATATTTAAAGATATTAAATTGTGTGGGTATAAATTGTCTGCTTCAGTAGATACAGGATGCGATCTTTGTATTATCCGTAACGATATCTTAGCTATGATGGATAAGGAGATTCAATTAAATAGTGACTAATGGGTTTGAAGGAAAGTGCTTTTGACACTCTAGGAAGTTTTGATGTGATAGTTGATATTGATAATATAATCATGAATGTTACATTTCATGTTGTCAACGAAGTAGATTTACGTTATGCCGCTATAATGGGAAATTGTGTTCTAAAGAACGTGAACATGTTGGTTAGAGAAGGTGAGGCAATTTTCATTAAAAGATTCGCTGAAACCTTGAATGAGCGTCGCGATTTAGTAAACGAATTTGAACATATCTGCATGTCTGTGGAAGAGTTTAAGAGCAATGAAATAGCGCTTGATTTAGAACACCTAAGTAAGGAAAACGCAAGTTTGGTGTCATCAATGGTGAATTCATATAAGTCAGAAATTAAAAGAGAAAGTCCTATTGTTATGAAAATTGTACTTAAGGATGATATACCAGTGTACACCACTCCCAGAAGAACGTCTCATGTTGATCAGGTTTATATTGAAAAGCAAATAAATGAATGGTTAGAAAATGGAAAAAATTCAGTCCAGTACATCTGAGTATGCTTCACCAATAGTTTTGGTGTCTAAAAAAGATGGTACCAAAAGGATGTGCTGTGACTATCGCAAATTAAATGAAAAAATAATTAAGGATAATTTTCCAATGGCATTGATCGATGATGTAATAGAGCGGTTACAGGGTTCAAATGTTTTTACAACTTTAGACTTAGCAAATGGTTTTTTCATGTATCTGTAGATAAGGATTCTCGAAAATATACTTCTTTCGTTACTCATAGCGTACAGTTTGAGTTTTTATATGTACCCTTTGGTATATCGAACTCTCCGGCAGTATTTTGTAGATTTATTAATTCCGTTTTTAGAGATCTTATTCAAAATCGTGCCATTGTTGTTTACATGGACGATATTATTATTCCAACAAAGGATGAAAAATCAAATATTGAAAATTTGAAAATTGTGTTTAGGCGTGCTTCAGAATACGGTCTAAAAATAAGATGGGACAAGTGTCAGTTCTTGAAAAGAAAGGTATCATTTTTGGGTTATTTGATAGAAAACGGCCATAGAGATAGAGATAGAAAACGGCACAATAAAGCCATCAGTCGAGAAAACTCGCGCTATTACCAATTTTCCTATACCAAGTAATGCTAAGGCAGTACAACGTTTTTTGGGATTAACATCCTACTTTAGAAGATTCGTGCCTGACTATGCAAATAAAGCTAGGCCTCTTTCTGATTTATTAAGGAAAAATGTTAAATTTAAAATGAGTGAAGAACAATGTTTAGCTGTTGAACAATTAAAGACAGCCTTAGTAAGTGATCCAGTACTTAAGATATATGACCCACGAGCAATTACGGAAGTGCATACGGATGCTTGCATGTATGGATACGGAGCAGTTTTATTGCAGAAAGATACTACCGATCAGCAATATCATCCCGTTCAGTATATGAGGCGTCGTACAAGTCAACAAGAAGAAAAATACCATTCGTATGAACTGGAGGTTCTTGCTATCATTGAGGCACTTAAGAAGTGGCGTATTTATTTAATGGGACTTAAGTTCAAACTTATAACGGATTGTGATGCTTTCACTCAAACAATGAAGAAATCTGAGGTTCCACTTAGGGTTTCAAGGTGGGCTATCTTTCTTCAAGATTTTGATTTCACAATTGAACACCGTTCTGGAACAAAGATGAAGCATGTAGATGCATTGAGTCGTGTAGCGTGTTTGGTAGTAGAGGATTCGATTAGGCATCGTTTAAAGGAGGCTCAGATGAGCGATGAATGGATTAAGGCAATACGTAAAGTACTTGAGAGAGAACAGTATTCCGACTTTTTTGTGAAATATGATTTATTATATAAAGATCCTTCATCGGAACTGTTGGTAGTACCGTCTGATATGGAGGAGGAGATAATTAAGATTGCGCATAGTAAAGGACATTTTGGCGTAAAGAAAACGCAGGAATGCTTAGAGAAAGAATTTTATATTCCACAATTATGTTCAAAAGTAGACAGGGTAGTTCGAAATTGTGTTGAGTGCATTATCACTAACAGCAAATCAGGAAAGAAAGAAGGATATCTCGATCCAATTGATAAAGAAGATGCACCTTTGGGAACTTTTCACATAGATTATGTAGGACCTTTGGATTTGACTTCTAAGATGTTCAAATACATTCTGGTAATTGTTGATGGTTTTTCTAAGTTCGTCTGGTTGTACCCAGTAAGGTCAACAGACGCTGCGTCAGTTATTGATAGTTTGAAAAAGTTGTCGTTGGTTTTTGGTAATCCAAAAAGAATAATATCCGATAGGGGAACGGCATTTACGGCTGGTGTTTTTGAGGAATATTGCACGGTACACTTTATTCAGCATTTAATGATTGCGACTGGTGTACCAAGAGGTAATGGGCAGGTGGAGAGGATCCACAGAATTGTAGTTCCGATGTTAGCGAAGTTGTGTATGGACCATCCGTCCCGTTGGTATAAATACGTTGGTCGTGTACAGCAAGTTATCAATAACACGGCACTTAGGAGTACCAAGTGCTCACCATTCAAAATACTGACGGGATTGGATGTGAGGTTTGCAGATGATTTAGGGTTAAATGACATATTAGATGAAGTTATAGCGGATGAGATTCATGAGGGAAGAAATAATTTGCGAAAAGAGGTAAAAAGCAATATTCAGAAGATTCAAAAAGAAAATTGCAGAAATTTTAATAGTAAACGAAAGCCAGAAAGGAAATACAAAGTCAATGATCTTGTAGCTGTAAAAAGAACTCAGTTTGGGGTGGGATTAAAGTTGAAACCCAAGTTTTTAGGGCCCTATAAAGTGATTGCAATGCTTCAACATGGCAGGTATAGGGTTAAGAAAATTGAAGATCATGAAGGCCCAGTAGAAACCATCACAGTGGCGGAGCATATGAAAATATGGAACGATTCATTCGGGGCGAATGACTGATCAGGACGGTCGAATGTAGGAACAGTACCAACTCAAGTTCCAAAATACTAAAACAAAGTAATCTAATTTTAAAGAAACAGAAAAGGTAAAAGATCCGTAGACCTACTATGGCAGCCACGCATTGCTGTCATATACCAATTGGGAGCTGTGAAATACTTTGTTTCTTTGGGAATCAGAGTTAACAGCGACATCAAAGTCAGCAGATAAGTTCATCGATAGGGGTTCTAAGAGGGTTGGACCTTGGCTGCTATCCTGGCAACGGTTGACCGGAAATCGATGCATTGTTGTCTTGGGATGGATGTACAACGTCTACAAGCGTGTTTCTCGCCTCTTGAATCTAGAGTTACTTCGATTTTCAATTGTACTCAACTTACTACTACTAGACATATCTTCATTGCTATTCCTTACTCTCTACAACGTTCTAGAAGCTTTTTCAGTCAACAACAGACTTTTAGTCACGGCTCATATTTCTAAATGTATGTTTGTATTCGCGTATGTATGGCATTAGGCATGGGACTATTCGAATAAAAACTATTCGAATAAAAAATCCATTTATTCGAAGGCTATAAATAATTCGAATAATAGTTATTCGAATAATTTATACATTTATTCGAATAGATTTATTTATTTTTGTTTTTCCGACAGGGTAGATATTAGATATATATTGGATCGATTTTTCGTCATCTTGTGTCAATTTTTGTTTTGTTACAAACCGGTTTCGGCGATCCGCCATCTTCAGTGTGTGTTTTCGTTCTCGAATAGTTAAACAAATATCACTACAGCTTATGCACACATTTGTACACGCAAACATACATACATACATACAAAACGTGAATGCATGCTCATAGGTACAAGCGATGAAGACAGTGAATTACGATTCCGACATCTCTTGCAGTTCAATACAACTATTAGAATACAACTATTCGAATAATACTATTCGAATAAACGGATAAATTATTCGAATAAATACTATTCGAATTTTTTGAAATGAATATTATAATTCGTTTATTTGAATATTATTTATTCGAAAATAGTCTCACTACTAATGTGCATATGTATACACATAACTAGCTTGTCAAAATAAATTATTTGCGGTTCTTAACTTTATTTTCACTCAACCGCTGATGGATTAGTTCCACATATCAATTTCTAAAATTTTATGAATATTTATGACTTGTGTCAACACATCATACGCACCGCGTCAAACTGTGGCAGCTCACACCAAACCACTTCCTTCCTAGAAATCTACAATAAGCTTGTACCCGTTCAACTATCCTTCATTTGCTTGCTCATAATTCTTTTTTTTTGGTGAACACATCAATTCCGTTTGATTTCCATTGCTGAAGCTGCCGCCTGCTATGACTAGTACTACTTTTATTATACCTTTCATGAACATGAAATGGTATATTAACTTTGGTCCGATGTTTGTAACGTTTAGAAATATAAGAGAGTATACCAAATTGATCAGGACGATGAACTGAATTGATACAGCCATGTCCGTCTGTCCGTCCGTCCGTCTGTTTGAACGCAAACTAGTCCTTCAATTTTTGAGATATCTCGATGAAATTTGGCACACGGATGTATGTTTGTATTATATTAGACGTTTGTCGTATCCGGTATAATCGGGTCACTATAGCATATATCTCCCATACAACCGATCGTTAAAATAAGAGGATTATGACCATTTCTCCCTCATTTTTAAAGATTAAAACTTGAAACTTGGTGAGATATTTTCTTATGGATAACAAAAGATTTTGTAAAAAAATCACCAAGATCGGAGCTTTACATAGTATATATCCCATGCAACCGATCGTTCAGATAAGAGGATTATGGCCATTTATCCCTCATTTTGGAAGATTAAAACTTGAAAACTAAGATCGGAGCTATATATAGTATATGTCCCATACAACTGATCGTTCAGATAAGAGGATTACGGCCATTTATCCCTCATTTTGAAATATTAAAACAACCGATCGTTCAGATAAGAGGATTATGGCCATTTATCCCTCATTTTGGAAGATTAAAACTTGAAACTTGGTGAGATATTTTATTACAGATAATAAAAAATTTGGTAAAAAATCGCTAAGATCGGAGCTATATATAGTATATATCCCATACAACCGATCGTTTAGATAAGAGGATTATGGCCATTTCTCCCTCATTTTGAAATATCAAACCTTGAGATATTTTCTTATGGATAGTAAAAATTTCGTAAAAAGGTCAGCAAGATCGGAGCTATATATAGTATATATCCCATACAACCGATCGTTCAGATAAGAGGATTATGGCCATTTCTCCCTCATTTTGAAATATCAAACCTTGAGATATTTTCTTATGGATAGTAAAAATTTCGTAAAAAGGTCAGCAAGATCGGAGCTATATATTTATTTATTTATTTATTTATTTATTAAAAAAATCAACAAACCAGAAGTTTACAGATTGTATAAAAAAGATTGTAAAAAAGCTTAACATAGTCTTAAACCAAAGGTTGTGTTAAGTATCTTATCAGTAGGCTCTTAAAAGTAAACTTTGTAAAACAAAAATCAAATCCCACGGAGAGAGAAAAATCATTCAATTCAGAAAGTGTCCTTCTTAGAGGAGCGTTCATTGCATAAACTGTTCTAGCAACACCCACATAAAACCTCTCATAACTACGAAGAATTCGGGGGGGTACATTAAAATTAATTTTCATGAGAAGATAAGAGCAATCAATTGAATTAGTAATGATGTCATAAACTACGCACATCGACAACAGAACGCGCCTCGACTGCAATGACATGAGATTTATTAGCAAACAACGACTGCGATAGTGCGGGAGGGGTTCTATAAAGTTCAACCGCCTCAAAGCAAACCGCACAAATTTCTTCTGGACAGACTCCAATCTATTAATGTTAACGTCTTGATAAGGCCGCCAGATAAAAACTGCATATTCCAGCCTGGATCTTACCAAAGACGAGTACAATAACTTAAGAGTATAGGGGTCGGAAAACGACCAGCAATTGCGCCGTATAAAAGCCAGCATCGCATACGCTTTGGTAATAATGAAATTTATGTGAGTAGTAAAACTCAGCTTAGGGTCGAAATAGACACCCAAGTCTTTGAACTCATTAACTTCCATAAGCGTAACATCAGAAAAACAGTACGTTGAAGTTGCACTAGGTGGAACTCTTGCATACGAGGTATAGTGACATTTAGCAATATTGAGAAACAAGCGATTACGTCCACACCACTGGTACAGGTTGTCAAGCTCACTTTGCAAAACGAAAGAATCTTCCATGCACCGAATTTCGTAATAAATTTTCAAATCATCTGCATAGAGAAGAAAATTACACTTAGAAAAGCACGAGGATATATCATTAATGAAAAGAATAAATAGTAATGGTCCAAGGACACTTCCCTGGGGAACTCCCGAGGAAGCAACGAAAGGAGCGGAGGACGCACCTTCAAGGCGCACGACGCACTTTCGGTTATGTACGTAAGAAGAAATAAAATTTAGAAAATGTGAGTGAAATCCTAAGGCTTCAAGTTTAGCCAAAAGAATTCGGTGCGATACCCTATCAAAGGCCTTTGAGAAGTCTGTATAAACCGCATCAATTTGAAAACCTTTATGAAAGGAGTCCATTATGGCCATTTATCCCTCATTTTGGAAGATTAAAAGTTGAAACTTATTGAGATATTTTATTACAGATAATAAAAAATTTGGTAAAAAAATCGCTAAGATCGGAGCTATATATAGTATATATCCCATACAACCGATCGTTCAGATAAGAGGATTATGGCCATTTCTCCCTCATTTTGAAATATCAAACCTTGAGATATTTTCTTATGGATAGTAAAAATTTCGTAAAAAGGGCAGCAAGATCGGAGCTATATATAGTATATATCCCATACAACCGATCGTTCAGATAAGAGGATTATGGCCATTTATCCCTCATTTTGAAATATTAAAACTTGGAACTTGGTGAGATATTTTCTTATGGATAGCAAAAGATTTCGTAAAAAAGTCAGCATGATCGAAGCTATATATAGTATATATCCCATACAACCGGTCGTTCAGATAAGAGGATTATGGCCATTTATCCCTCATTTTGAAATATTAAAACTTGAAACTTGGTGAGATATTTGCTTATAGATGGTAAAAGATTAATCAACTTACTCAATTAATCGAATAAAGGCACAGCCGAGTAAAAACTTCCCTTAAACAAATAAAGCTTATTATAAAAGAAAATTAAATGTATTGCTGGCAAAGTTTTAGAGAACTTTAAACAATGCGTATTTAAGTTTGCACGTATTCTTGAAAGGTATAAAGCCTTCGGCACAGCCGAAGACAACGCCGTCCTTACTTGTTTCATATTATCTTAGGTACATCAGACTGGTATTTTTTTTTTGTTATTATATTAACGTCATTTCAATGCTGGAAAGTTTTTGTATGCTTGACAAAAGAAATTTTTTAATTGAAACCAACAAACAAAAAAGCAAGCGGAAAAAATTATAAGCGCTTAGAATTTTGGTTGCTTCTCGCAAGCGGCATGATTACATTTGATTTTCGAAGGATTTTGCATGTTGAATCTGAATCCGCCATTATAATTTAATAACTTGTCGAGCCCAAAAAACACCAGTGCTTTGTTTTCATGTTTTGAGGTTAGAGCGAAAGTACTATCTCTTACTCGAATTCGGCGGATTTCGCATTCAACGCTTCAAACTACATTGAAATATATGTATCGATACCAATTTTCGCCTGCTTTTTGAGGCAACAAAAAAAAAAGGAATTTAACATTTCTAAATTTAAAGGAAAACATTTTCAAAGTACGTTTACAAAAAATGTTACATTTTCTTTGTTTGTGTTGAGGTTTGCGTGTTCCCAAATTTTCAAAGCAAAAATAGCTTAAGTCCTTGTAGTTAAAAAAAAACTTTCGGTACCGTGTAATATACTTATTTTATCTTTTAAAAGCTTCACAATACAAGTTATGGTACGAGCTAATTCATATAAATATTTTTTAGTCTATGTAATTAAACATTTTTTGGCTCAGTCTAGTGTTCATATTTTATAAAAGCTACATAACAATAAAAGTATTATACAAATGAAGCTGTAATTTTTTTATATCATACAAGTTTCTTTTGGTCCAGTCTAATGTATGTTTGCTTATTTTATGATACCCAGTAGCCAGCTGCACAAAGCCCTAGTCAACGCACACAAATACATAAAAACTTACACATATTTTCTGCGCATACTTAACACTGCAATAAAGCAAAATTTCTGACAAATTAGCAGCTTAAGTGGCCAAACAATTACTTGGACTTTTGAGTGCGTGGGTGTCATTGATACAGACAACTGATGCCGACAGTTGCACGCTTTGTTCTATGTTGCTTCCTTTAGCTTTATAACCATGCAAAGAGCTTATCCTTTGCACTAATCCTAAATAATCTTTTTATTGCTTTAATCATGTAATTTGAGAAATAAACTCTCACAGTAAGCAAGGCGGCTTTGTTTGTGGTGTGAAATTTGAAATTTTTGTTGATTGATAATTGCCTTTAAGTGGAGCTTGGAGTGAACAATATCCATTAGGTCATTAGCTTCCTCTTGGTCCGATGCCGTGGGCGATATAAGGAAGATCCCACACTTCTATGTGGCCTAGCACACTCCTCTGTGCAGCTCAAACTGTGCGACTATGATCGCAATTATAGTCGATAAAGTACTCGCTGAACGGACAGGACTAATCTTCGACGCAACGGCATAACTGAACTGACATCTGTCTTTAATTGCTTGGTTCTCTTGATAAGCCAATCACGCCATGTAGTACTGTGTATATCTGCTACGTCCCAATTTATGCTGAGGACTGTGGCGTAGCCTCAAAAAGAAAGTAAGAAAATAGAAATGTGAGTTCGTAAACCTAAGAGGCTGGCTAATATGAATAATGCTGAAAATTTGAAGGGTGTCGTCACGTTTCCAGACCCTTGACAGTTCCTTCAGGAACAATCACGGCGGCGCTTAACTAACGAAAGGGCGTAACTTTTTAAGGGAGAAAGAAACACTCTCACCCTTGATAAATAACGAACTGTATATCAGAATCGTTGACGATGGACCCTGCGCTCAACCGTCCCACTTCTAGGAAGAGCACAATATAGCAACTCAAAACTAAAAAGATGCCGTAAAATGGTGGACTTCCCGCCGCGGACGTCAAAAATGGATTAATGAATTAATCTGACAATCGGAAGTTGTCAGACTTCTTCATTAGAGAACTTTTGCTACGTTCCATTAATCATTACGATATCGGTACGGTTTTATTTTGTCAGCTAAAGAAATATTTCTAATCATTCTCACCACGTCATATATAGTCATAAATACTTTAAAATGCATAGGCTTTAAAAACAACAATACAATTAAATTGTTGGTATACAAAATAAAATTAAAATATTTAGTAATGAAAGAAATAAATAATTAATCATTAAAAGACATCGAAGAGTAGTTCAAAATAGTTGGTATTAGATGTTTGAATAACAATATCTTACAACCAATCTCGAGTAAAGGGGCAACAGCGTAGTTGCTAAACCATTACCCCCTCCGGGTCCACTATGGATCGAAAGACACGTAAGCCAAAGTGTACCCAAACGAATAACAGGTTTTAGGCATTAGGATACCCAGATTTAGTTATTGAGAGTTAATGATCCTGTCAAAACGGACGTAATACCGAGCAACACCACATAGCTTTTTCAGGAAGATTTTGCGAATTGGATGAGCAGCACTTACTCGGTAGTTGGAAAGGACCCGTTTCCGAGCTACCCTCTTTCGTTCATTATGAGACAAAATATAATTTCTCTAGTTGTAATTTAAGTTATTAAGTATATCTTTTTTTTTTTATTAAGAAAAGCTAGTCTGAGATATCAAAGTTGCTATAATGTTTATTTAAAAAATGTCCTCGCAGGCATCGTAAATTTAACTCTCCAAGTAAAACTGAGCTTTATGGAGGGCGAGTAGCCTTTTTAAGTAATTGTTTTTTTTTTTATATATTATTTGGGCTCAGGCCTAGACGTCCGTCTTGAGCAAAATATTACTATTATTTGTTCTATATAGAACGGGGAAGGCGGAGCACTTTCACACCTTGTATTTATAAATGGGGGGCGAGCACTTGTGGCTCTGAGGTATAAGCGCGGGATTGGCATCCTCATTTTCGCTTTGAAAACCCCCGATTAGAAATTGCAAAACATAAACTTTATCTTTGAAATATTTCATAAGCTGGTGGCGAATTACAATAGCATGCACTGCAAATGAAATAAACGAAAGAAATAATTACAGCTTATGCCGCTTAGGCTCCAAACATTTCATTACGACTCACAGGAGAGGTATATTTTTTTGCATTTATATCGTTAAGTATGTATTACAATCTCTGCAAAATTTATGTGACATGTAGTTGACTTATAAACATAATAACAGTATTAATCACTACTTTTCCAATTATCTTTAATAGTTTATTTAAGTGTCGATAGTTAAATCAACAAGGTTATCTTTAGTTTGAGACAACAGTATTCAAATTTTCTAACACAAAACTTCAGTCTTACACTGTTTGAAGGAGAAGATTTGTCATAAGGCAAAGTGAAACGATGAGCGACTAAGACAGAAGCTGTGGCGCGTAGAGCGTAGGAAATGTGTGCCACGCGTATGAACAATGGCTATCCATTAAGACCAATAAAAGAAACTAATTGTGACTAAAGCTAAGCCGTTACAAAAATAGTTGCAACCATAAAATATCAGCTGGTGCTTGTACCAAAGTCAAAGTGGCACGCGCTCGCTCCACAAATGGTAGCGCAAGTTCTCAAGGTTTCAACACAGTAAGTGACATTTACGCGCCGAATTGCGCTTAGGCGCATCTCAATAGACAAGGGCAGTACCCAGGGGCAAATTGTCATTGACTCAGTGTTTAATATGTTTGAGTTCTTGTGTGTGCTATGAGCAATGTAAGACGTGTGCCATGACTTCTTAGTATTCAATCTTAATTTGATTGTTTTCGAAAATGTTGACGAAGGGAAAGCAAACAAAAAAACACGTGAAATGTAAACAAACAATTGTCCAACGTACTAAACAAATAAAAACAAGTTGACAAATGAATAAAGAAATAACTAATAAATTTAATTGCTGTCATTTACAAAATATTTGACATTAACATTGACATGTCAGCTTGATATTTGAGACGACGATAAACGCTAACAGCGGAGTGTTGTTTGAGGTGATCGTGAGCTCTTGAAAAAAAGATTGGAGAAAATAGATGCATTGGCCGAATGGTAGATATGAGTAAGTAGTCATACAGCCATCCATATTGTTATTGTATCGTCAAGGTTTACCATATTAATAGCCAGCTAAGAACTGCCTACTTTAGCAATACTCTCCAAAACCATCAGGTAGTTTTTATACTTTTCATGAACATGAAATGGTATTATAACTTTGGTCCGATGTTTTTAAGTATGAGAAGAAGAAGAGACCCACCAATAAGTATACCGAAATGAGTAGGGCGATGATATGAGTTCATTTAGCCATGCTCGTCTGTCCGTCCGTCCGTCTGTCTGTTTAAACGCAAACTAGTCCCTCCGTTTTAGAGATATCTCGATGAAGTTTGGTAAGAGGCAGCCATTTTGTATAGCGTTAATAATATGTCGAAACCAGCATGATCGGATCAATACAACGCATAGCTCCCATACAATCGATTGCTTCGATAAATGCGGTTTGGGCTATGTATCCTTAAATTAACAGTTTTTCAGAGTTTGTACTAATTGTGAGTAAGGATCGGACACTTAAAACCGTGATGCGTATACATGAAAGGTATAAAGTCTTCGGCACAGTCAAAGACAGCCATTCCCTTACTTGTTTTTTACTTTTTTTGCTTTAATCATTAGATACATCGTTCTTGATTAATCAACAATAATTATTACTAGCGATGGCCCAGTAGTTGAAGTTCCACAAAACCTTATTTCATTTTATTTACTTGTTGCTAATTTCATTCGCATTTTTCCCTTCCTTTCTCTGCTTTTCTTTTCCTTTAGTATATTTTCGGTTTCTTTGATTTGTTCTTCTCTCTGGAGTCTTTATTTTTATTTTTTTGTTGTTTTCTATTTTATTGTTTCCTTTAATTGCTTATCCCTTCCCTTCCTTTGCCTTCCTTTCCTTTCCCATCCCTTCTTTTTCTTTCCTTTCTCTTCCTTTCCTTTCCTTTCCTTTGCTTTCATTTCATTTCCTTTCCTTCCTCTCCTTTCCTTATTGTATTTGATTTTATTTTATTTTATTTCAATTCACAAAAACCTAACCACAAAAAAATACAAAAACAAACTAAATCTTAAAAACGGGCTCTGCTCCAACAACAATTACCTTTGAAAACAATTTTGTGCAGCGGCGAAGTGACGTATACTGATACTGGACACATTTTAGTTTTATAAACTTTTCTTTACCATTTAACGATATAAATCAGGCTGCCCCTTACTCGCATTTACAAATTATCAAATTCCAAATTGAAAGAGCAAATTGAATTTCAATACCACTTGCATTGAACTCGTCATAAATTTTTCAGTAGGCGAAACTTTGTGTCAAACATCGTTGAAATCTCATTGTATTCAGGTATATATTTATATGCATCTGTGTTAACGAAAGTTCACAGGACAATCAGTTACGTGTCTGCTTTTCGCAGCACAGCATTTCACACAGCAAATTTGTTTTGGCCTTGCGAGCAATTTTTGCAGACAATGCAACATTTAAAACAGCAAATGATGAGCGTGATTTATGTAAATGCGCAAATGCCAACAACACTAAAAGCAATAACAGAGAAAAATACTTAAAAACTCAGGAAAATATATAGCTAAAAGATAGACAGTTAACGAAATATTTGCTTAGGCCACAACAGCTCAAGCAAGCACCAAGCTAGCACCCAACAAGACGAAGCATGCAACAACCAAACTACCTAGCTCTCTGGATGGGGGGCATGCAATCAAAGTCAACAAATGTAGCATTAATAAAAAATAATCGTAATAATGATGTATTGACGACAACTATAATATACAACGCAACCCAAACCAACACGCTGCAGCAGAAAAGATTTCCAATAAAAATATGCAAAGGCACAAAAAAAATACCCAGCATACCAACATAACTCAGCAAGTATTTTCAGTAATAATACGACTACTAATAAAAATATGCAACATTCAACATTGCTGCTTGCCAAGCAACAAACATACTAATATGCCATAAGCAGCATACAGCAACCACCTCCCCCTCAAGCCTAATATCCTGCAATAACAGCCGCTGGTCGCTGCGCATGTGCATAGTTGTTACATCAGCGCAAATATCAGTTTCGGTTCAAACCTTTGGCTTCAGTTACAGCTTGTGCTTCTGCTTCTGCTGCCACTTTTACTTATTACCTTTGATCCAGCTTATTTATTTGTGTAGCTGCTGTTGTTGTTGACGTTCTTGCATTGGACATATTTGTTTTTCTTCTTTTTAATGCTGCTACCAGGTATTTATGTTGTAGATGGTTATGTTGATTGGAAGCTTTTGTTGTCGCGCTTTTACGCTTTTCGACTGCGATCATTCAATTGATGCACACATTTACCCTTTCCTGTTGTTGCTGCTAAATATTATTGCCACAGGAGCTCATTCACTTACTTGGCTCATTTTGCGCTTCACACGGCAATGGTCGTAGTCTCCCTCACATGAATGAAGCGGCGTTCAGACGATGGACCACACACGTCGGTGAACGCATTTTTACTTCGCAGCTATGGCAGAAATGCGATTTAAATAAAGCTGGTAAAGCTATAGCAGGGTTGCGACTGCGCAGCAGCAGCAATTATTTATTGTGCATGCATTATTGTTGTTTGGTTTTTTTGTTTTGTTTGTACGAAAGACGAAAATCAGGCTTGTGCTCTCACGGTTCTGCATTTCAGTTGGGCGCGTTAAGCTGCTGCTGATGATGAGGTATTGCGTGGTGCTGTTGTTGTTGCTGTTGTATATTTGCCTTTATTTCACTTGTGAACAGTTTTGGCTGGCTCAGTTGCAAGTTTCCTTGCCTGAAGTTTAAAAGGAATTTAATGTCTTTCGTCCTATTAAGGTTGTTTTCATTGTTGTTGCTGTGGCATTATTGAAATTTTTGAAATACTTTTGCCACCTTGCTAACAGCGTTGTCGTTAACTAAATTCAACCATATCGCAAATTCAACACCAACAACACACACTCACGCAAGATTTGGTTGAATGTCAAGGTTTGATGGCTTTTGGAATCTGTTTTGTGAGTCGAAAAGTGTCTTGCACAAGTTTTTGGAACATAATTACCATACAAATTTTCTTTTCAAATTGGCAGATCCTGCTGAGAGGACTTCACTCTAATAGGACAGTGTACAGTGAGGACATCTGTACCGTAAATTAAGAAATGTATACCGAGCTCAAGTCCCTTAATAATATTTATAATACTTGTCCTATGAAAGGGCGTTCTTCACTTAAATTTGGATATAGAAGACGAAGAGAGAGGAGAGAGGAGAGACAGCCTTTCCGAACGAAAAAATGAGAAGCAGTAAAGTGTGAATGCAAAGAGCTTGAGATTCTATACAACAGGATTAGCTTTCGAAAATTTTGACAAAAAATACGACGAATGGCTGAGGCTTTTAAACCCCGGGGGAGCTCCTGTAGAAATGAGAACAGCGGCCTTGTAACCGATGTTCAGAGAGTACTAACATTATGGAGGGGGCAATTCTCTGCCCGGTTAAATGGATAAATCGAGCAAAAGTAAAGAGAAGATGGCGAATCCGACCCCACAATCGAAGGTGATGTTCTCCAACCTAACTATGATGAGGTGCGAATTGCAATATTTCGACTGAAAAACAAGCACGTCGGCGAGGAGCTGGGGAAATGAATGCATCAGCTTCTATGCAGAATATGGTCTGAAGATAGAAATCTAAGTGTTCGCTGCCCAATCCACCGGAAAGGAGATACTTCAAGCTGCTACAGCTATTGCGGAATCAGCTTTTGAAATATCGCATTGAAGGTTCCATCAAGCGTATTGTGTGAAAGACTGAAGCCTTACGTGAACAAACGGATTAGACCGTAGTAGCATGGCTTCCGACCTGGTAAATCCACAAAAACCCCGTGCGAAAGGCATTGACACACATCACCTCGTTTGTTGATGACGCTATGACTTAATTTGGTTTCCCAGCAAAACGTATACGTTTGTGCAAAATGACGTTGAGCAATACCGCCAGCTCAATCAGAATCTAGAAGGACCTCTCCGAACCGTTTGAAACTAAAGGAGGGTTCAGACAGAATGCCCCTCCAACGGCATTTTTTTTAAGTTTAGAATCGGTGGTAACTCAGCTCTTGTTATATAAGATGTTATATTTAAATAAAAAAAATTGAATATTTATTAAATTAATGGAGAATATTTTGCCAGTAGACCCATGGTTTCTGGTTAGTCCTTAAGTTAAGCAATCAACAAGAAAATTAATAATCTTATAAATAAAAATTAATGTGTGTACTAAACCGTTTTTTATGAAATTATCACAGGGTATTCTTGGGATCATTGGTTAAAGCCTAGGCTATATATAGTTTTGTAAAAATTGGCGGTGCCACGCCCACAGGATATAAAAAATTTCAATTCGTCATAAGTCTGAACTTATGTGGTCTAAATCAATGATATTTGGATATATGTGTGGGAGGTGCCATTCAAATTTTTCGTGTTTTGTTTGTGCTTCAATAATGTCCAAAATTTATTGTCGATCTCTGTGAAACGACACGGGTCATATTTAGTTTTTGCCAAACCCTCCAGGCTATTTAATGTAGCAATTCGGCATAGCTAGGAATTTATTTAGTTCAAGTTAATGATATTTTATACATAAATATGTGTTCTATATATCAAAATACCTTGGAAACAGAAAGCAGTACCAGTATCAAATAAAAATAAATTCGATATATCTTGGAAAGTATTTAAATATCTGTACCCGCAGAGAAAATAGGAAAAGAAGGGGAGCAGGAATAGAAATTTGAGATATAGAGCTGTTGTAAGAGAAAAATTAAGAGGGGAAAGAAGAGTAATGGTATATGCGGATAGGGGAAAAGCAAAAGAGAAAAAGTAGGAGATAAGGATAAATGTAGAAGAAGCGAAAAGTGGGGCTGGAAAAGAGTACAATTTGTTAAATGTAGGCAAGTAAAACTTTAGGCAGGACAACGTCTGCCGGGTCTGCTAGTAAATAAATAATAAAATTAAATTAACCACATATCATTAGTTTTTAGTAACAAAAATCCCATCCTGAAAATTGTGGGATTTTTTTCTAACATTCTTAAAAGGCAACGGTGTCCATGGGGTCCATATCCCTCTCACTATCCTTACCCCTTTCGGTACCCTATTCCTATCATTCCCCATCCTTCATGTAAAAAATCTTATACAAAATATTACATAGCTCGTAGAAACAGTTGCCGAGTAATATTTATTCAGATAAAATTAAGGGGGGCAATACGTCTCCTTTTCCCTTTCCGACCGTTTTTCTTAATGTGGTTTTACTGTGAGCCAAATTCCAACGTTCTACCATGAATATTTGCAAAGATATACTTATAGTAAGAAAAATATCCTATTTGTATGGGAGGTGCGACGCCGGCAACATCCAGTGGTCCGGATTAATCGAAACCATCCTCGAGCCCACTCGAGTACACAAAAAAAATTTCATCAATATCGGTACAGGCGTTTAGAAGGAGTTTAGTGACAACTAACGCAGAGAAGAATTTTGTGTATAGAGATGTGTAAATTTTTACTTCAACAGTTTGAAAGCTTGAAATCAAAAATGAGATTATACCTACAAAATCTATACCAGCACTGATAGTCCTAGGGAAATTAAAATTAAGATATGCTACTTTTACACTATTTATTATATAAATGTAAGTTTCAAAACAAACACAGCTAATAGAACAGCTCGATAATTATATAGACAGTATGCTTACTGTAATAGCAAATCATTAGAAATGTGTAAAAATTTGTGAAGTGAACCACCTAAAAATTTTTCGAAAATAATGTATTTCAATGAAATTGGATGGTAGGACTCACAATGATTAAAGAAAAAGAAGCGGTTCACAATTTTTCGAAACTCAAAATATTTTCCAAGTTATAGCTATAAACATATCTTCGAAGTTTAAAAGTTTTGGTTCAATTTCTCGCTATTGAACAGTCCACTTTTATTCATTTTTCAAATATATATACAAGATGGTATCCATTTTCCCAACTAAATTTTTTATTTTGGCCTATTTAATCTTTTGCAAAAATTATTTACAAATTTTTTGGTAGGAGATACCATCTTGTATACATTTTTCAAATTTGAGTAAAATCGGTTCGACCAATCGCGATAAAATTTGCAAAAACTATGAAACTTCGAAAATAGGGTTTACACTTTGAAAATAATTCGAATTTCGAAAAACTGACCCAAACGTATTTTTATGTATTTGTTTCGAACTATACAAACAAGTTTCGGTAAGAAAGTCGAGCTTCGAAACAAAACTGGCCCACTTCACAAATTTGAGAAGAATCAAGCTTCAAAATTATTAATAAATCAACAACTCGAAATAAATAAAGGAAATCAAAAACAAATGATAATTTACTGAAATTGTTACTATTTAATGTCTACTTAATGATTTCCTTATTTTGTTAACTGCCTCACCCACAATAAGACAATAAGTAAATGAAATTAATGTTAATTTACCACAATGCCAGTTTAGTAAACAAAAAAAAATAAGTAACAATAACAACATAAATACAAAAGTTAACCTTATCGTTCCGAAACAAACAATTAGGTCTAGAGAAAGTGAAAATCCTATGAAAAATTACACTGAATGAGCATAAACAATAGAGGCTGATCCTATTTAGATAACCAAAGATTAGGTCACATTAATTTGCGTATGCGTTTATATACCTACTCCATTTAGGTACGTATATTAGACTGATCAAAAATAGTACAGTTAATTTTTGCTTTTGTACCGAGATTTGCAGCCAGCGAAATGTACACTTAAAATATAAAAACTATAGTATTTATTAAAAGTTGAATGTTATTTTTATTTATACTAAGTTTAGTAACTTGTCAAACAACAAAAAAGTTTAAAATTGTGTGTGCCAGCCGAATGGGGAAATGGCTGGTTTGTTTGACGGGTAATTGCAGACCGCAACACTGAGCTGGGGCAGGGCATACTTCACCTGTTTTTCTTAACTAAGTGGAGATGCCCCTTTTTCTTTATTCAAAAAATGAGGGGTGGTGGGCCTTATCGTCTTTGTTCATTAGCATTGCCTCGCCATGGAACCGTGGGCCTTTGATTTGCGGCATCACGCGAGTGATCACACATCTCTCTACAATGGCGTGGCTGCCAAAGTACTGCCTTGATTATTATTTAATTTCGTTTTTGGAAAAGGGCTTGATGTTCATGAATAGATATGTAAAATGTAGTATATTACCTACCTATGCATAAGTATTTTTGTTGTTAGCTGTTTAGGATTTTAATTCTAATGGACACAAATAAAAAAGGTTTAGAGCGAGCAATAACTTTTGGAAAGACATAAGCCTTGCTGAAGTGGCATAGTGACATAATGCAACCGGCGGCATAAATCATTAGGCAGAGAAGCGCGAGCAAGCAGAGTTCTGAATGATTATTTTGTATATAACTTCAACATCGGGAATAATGATGAGTTTATCAAAGCATGGAACTGTACCCACTTTGGTTATCTCTAATCCACTGAATTTTAGTAACTAAAAATAACAGCTGGCAATGGAAAACCAGACGAGCGTAAATGTCTTAAAACATCTTAAAGAAAACTCATAGATTTAACGTTTGTCAGTTAAGATCCAAACTTCTTTTTCTACTTCCTCGACTTATTTCGAGACCTAAGTTTAGCGCCTACAGAGTTTTAGGCTAGGAAGGGCTTGGTCTCTTTGCAAACTAGTCAATTGAGTAGTAAAGTACTCTAGCGACTTAGAAAGAGCAAACTCTATAGATCTGTCAGTAGACCGGGCCTTGGAGTATTCAAAAGAAAAGTACCTCGGAAAAGTTTGGTCCAACTATGAGTTATATGAAACTGACACTATAATTGTCGCAGGCATTGCATTTCAAAATTATGTTATTTGAGGTTTACACCGTAAAAAATTATAGCTTACAATGTAAACTCTTTGCCTAGATAAACGACACAATCAGATATACATAGATTAGAATTTTAATTAGTTAGTTAGTTACCAGATTTGCTCCATTTTTGGCAAGAATATGCTCTATATCCGTTTTGAGTTTTACAAACAAATTTTTCAAAGCTACATTAAAAATGTGGGCATGGATCTTGAACGATTTCGCCTATTTTCACAATAAACATTATAAAATGAGCCTTTTAATCAAATTTAGTCACAAAAAATTAGTTTTTGTTCCAGTTATGCCACTAAAAGTTTTGTGCAATAATTTACTATTTTACACATTTTTTGTTTTTGCGTTTATTTTTGAAACGGGACTTTAGAAGAAAACCATAATTTATATAAAATTATTTTTCGCAGAGATATTGACTTAATTATCGTCTATGATATTTATGAAAATCTTTTGGATGTGGTTCTCACCCCAAAAATATCAATTGAACTAAAAAAAATATTTAATTGGGTCGGTTTCAAGTAGTAAATAATCACATTTTTGCATTTTCCAAAATATTCCATATCTTAAAAGTGGTCGTGGCTATCATCAGCTTGCGCTAATTTTGAATAGCCTTGAGAGATGAGCGCCAAGGAACCCACTTCCAAATTTTAGAAAGATATCCCAAAAGTTGCTTCCTGAATTGCGAATAATAAAATTGAGAAAAAAATTCCTACCGACCCCTAGCGACTGGCTGCTGTCTAAAAGTCACGCACTCAGTGCTTTTACCATTTTCGGTTAACACTTTGGGCACTTTGCGGTCTTGTTAAATGTGACACTAATGTCCTGTCGCGCAATGTGTGCCATCATTACGTGGCATGCAACAAATGAACTATGCGTCGCGGCATTTCCTCTAATAATCTGGTGAGCAAGTGATCAGTAAGTAAGCATTGATTAAGCTGGATTTCTTTGACTTCAGTTTCCCCTTGCGCTCTCTATTCCTTACTTGATCTCATGGTCGTCGACTGGGTGCATTCAACAGCCTACGCTGTGTGACATTTACTATGAATTTTGTCGTTGTTGCAACACAGTAGATGCAACAGCAGCGTTTTTTTTTTTATTTGTTTGCAGCTTCACTTGCTTTGTTGGCTTGACCGCACTTTTTTCATAATTTATGTACTACACTTGTTGGAAATTAAATTTAAGTAGCATCGGATTGTTGTTGTGGTTTATCGTTGTATAGGCTCTTTTGTTTTCGTTTTTTTGTGTTGTTACTTTAAAAGGAGTGAAATGCATTTTGTTTGTAATGCTCATATCTTAGGCAGTTAAGTGCCTCCAAATGGGCATCATTCTGGTGTTAATAAATGACAATTTGTGGTTGGTAATTTGTTTTGTCTTGTCTCGCTTTGGTGGATGAAATGATTTATTTGAATTGGGAATTAGAATCATTTTTGATTATATAATGGATTTAAAGGAAAGAACTTAAAAATGGAAATAATGTAGAAACAAAATAAATCAGGCTTGGAAATCTCTAAAGCTGACATTCATAAAAATAAATAAAAGAAATAATATGGCAATATAGTTCCGTCGAACATGTGAAGGATACACGCCTCCAGGGCCGTGCGCAGGGGACTGTCGTGGGGGTTTTCAACTTTTAGATGCTCAAAGAATATTATGATCTGAGTTTATGAAAATTGCACTTATCGCACTTATGAAAAACTGAAACAAAATTTACCTAATTTACACGATTCTCCTAGGTCCGAGAGGAAAATGACTATATGTCGCCTGTAGCAAAATCCAGTCTTAAGAGATGTAGGTGCCTGCTTATGCCGGATTGAGAGTGTAACTGCATTATTCCACTTTAGGCTCCTTCCACAATTATGAAATTTCACGCGCGCACACTTTAAGACGAGTATGCACAATATTAAAACTCGAAAACCAGTTTTCATCAAAAATTCGGTCGGTGAAAACCCTTTGAGGGGATTTGAACCACCAAAACCTCCCCTTGCATACGGGCCTGCACATTTCCTTTTATGTTCTTAAGATGGGTGCCGTTTTGACTAGGCGAGTGCCGAGTCTATGTTCGACAGTCTATTTAGATGGGAAGTGCCCACATTAAAAACAGAGAGTGTAACCACCAACACCTTGAACAGTGTTGAACGTCTAACTAAGGCAGCAAAACCAACCCTAACAAATGTGAAAGACAGAGAATTAGCTTAATTCGTTTGTATTAATTGCAAATGTCCAAGGCAAGTTTAATTGCTTCAAATTGCAATGAGCAAACGTAAACAAAACTAAATGAAATAAAAACTAAGGAAAAAATAACAAAACAATTTAGAGACGATTGTTCAGAGTTGCAATATGTAAAGGCTGCATAAATGGTCTAAGTGTTTGGGAGACTGCCAAAACGCTTTGGTGCGATAAGACAACGACAGGTTTGGCAGGCAAGAGAAAAGAAGAAAAACAAAACAGAACAATGTTTCAAGAGTACAACAGTATTAATACATATTAAATCCACAATCAAAATAGAACAACAACTTTGCAACAAAATTGTATGACTAGTCGACAACAAGATTCATACCAGATTCTCTGTATCGTTTACAATTGGACTTAATTAAGGCCTAATTGGAGTCGTTATACTCCAGTTTGCAGAGGATAAAACAAAGCCCACTCTCCTTTGCGAAATATAAAGAATCTAAATGTCTCTAAAACTCCGTGACAGTCCGTGTGTCTATTTGAACGCAAATTAGTCTAGTCTCTCAGTTTTAGAAATATCTGGCTAAAATATGGTATGGGGCAACATTTTAAAATATATTAATCATTTCTTGGAAACAAAAAGATCGGACCAATATAACATATAGCCCTTATACAATCGATTGTTCCGGTAAAGAGGCATGGGATATATATCTTTAAATTATATAGGTGAGAACGTAAAATTTCGCACAGTGTATATTTATTGACTATCTGCAACGCTTAAGAGTCTAGTATTGGATTGCTACCTCTCCCCTTCACCATCACCGTTTTTACGTTCCTCTGATTTTTTGACTTAGTCGTTTCTTCGTTGCGCCAACTGGCGCCAATTGGAAACACCGCGGGATCGCAAATCGGTCTCAACTTGGTCCTTCCATCGGAGTGGTGGTCTCCCTCTTCCTCTGCTTCCACCGGCGGGTGCCGATAAGAATACCTTCTGGGCTGGAGCATCTTCGCTCCTTCGCACTACGTGGCCTAGCCAGCGAAGCCGCTGTGTTTTAATTCGCAGAACTATGTTGGCGTCTGCGTAAAGTTCATACAGCTCATCATTAAATCTTCTTCGGTACTCATCGTCGCCAACGCGTAGAGGTCCACAAATCTTTCGAAGAACCTTTCTTTCGAATACTCCCAGCGCCGCCTCATCAAATGTTGGTAGTGTCCACGCTTCTGCACCATATAGCAGGACGGGTGCGATGAGTGACTTGTAGAGTGTTATTTTCGTTCGTCGAGAGAGGACTTTACTTTTCAATTGCCTACTCAGTCCCAAGTAGCATTTGTTTGCAAGAGTTTGCAAGATTTTTCGACTAAACCGCTTTTTTCATCTTCCTCTCCTTGTAAGCCAACAGGATACATACACATTATACTACCAAAGTTTTAACTTGGGTAAAAAAATAGCCCGAAACCGGTTGAGATACCAAAGCAAAGTGCACCCTACATTGACATATTTCACTAATATCCATATTGCACAATGTCATTTCATAGTCACACTGATTTACATTTTGATCAATCCCTCTAAAATGCCGACTTGAAACTACTCTTTGTCTAATACCTGCTTAAAGCCTTTATTTTGATGCCCGTATTGCACAAACGCATTTCTGTGCTCCATTTGCTGGTGTAAATTTGGGTAAATACCTCCAAAACCAAATACAATATTGAATTAAAAAATAATCTCATACTCAGACTCCTACCTGCAAATTATTGTATGCAAATAGTTTAGTTTTACAAAGACTCCCATTTTGGTCCAACCTTTTCAAGTATTGCTTACTACTACTACTTCTGGATAATCGATTTTTATATAAAGCTGCGATACTACGGAACGCATCCTGGACTAATCGCATTTTTTGCAGGGATACAAAAATATCTGAATATGTGTGTATGTGCATAAGATTATGTATCCACACATACTCACACTTAATATGCCATTAATTTACTCAGGTGCCCCGCCTGCATGGTTAGCCATTACACAACTCGAATGTTTGGCAGATTAATGTGCTCCAATTAAGCGCAAACAGCCTCACAAACACTTTCATCTGTATCGATAAGCTGTTCCTATCAGTTTGGCTACTATTTTGAAGCCAGTAG
Source organism: Merzomyia westermanni (assembly GCA_949987695.1). Classification (NCBI taxonomy): domain Eukaryota; kingdom Metazoa; phylum Arthropoda; class Insecta; order Diptera; family Tephritidae; genus Merzomyia; species Merzomyia westermanni. The sequence continues at coordinate 65,184,569 of OX465293.1, forward strand.
TAGTAAATGTTTCATGCTAGGATGAACCAGTACGAGTATGAGTGTCAGTATTACAAACAGGCTTATTTTTACTTCCTAGGGCGATAAAAGAAAAGAGGGAGTGGCAGCTCAAATACAATTCGGTTTTTCCATAGTGCATATCTCATTCACAAATAAAGCACTGAAATCAGGCAAAGGATTATTGAAGTGGGTCTTCAACTACTCTAGAATACAGGCAGATATGGGATTTATCATTTTGCATGAGTCCACAATTACTGATTGTTCTCTTCTGAACGCACGTTCAGTCATTAGATGTAGCAAGAGTCAATCTTGCCTGGTCATGTTCCACCAGCGGGCAAGTACACGTAGCCTGCTACATACATAGATGGCACAAGGCAAACCTTTATTTATCCTCAAAATAATATCACAAGGAATATCGTATATCATTTGCTATTCCACAATACCTAAACGAATTTATAAATACACAACTTGAAAGGAAATCTACATTTCCTTTATTTATTTTACATAAAATATAGCCCTGCAGCCCGCCTTTCAGGGCTGTGCTTCATGCACAATTTCATTAAAATTTGGTTGTTTCTAATTACATCGACTATTTTCTTAGACAAACTGACAAATAACGCTAAATCGTATTGAATATTAGTATGTATGTACATATGTATATATGTACATTGCAGAGATGAATGTTTTAGGGACGATAATCCCAGGATCCCAGAATCCCGCAATTTAAGTAACTAAAGCCTAAATATGAAAAAAGAGCTTAGGTGACAAAAAACCTTAGTTCTTATTGGGTAATGGTTAACAGAACGTGGCAACATTTCTCCGATGAACAAATCTAATACCTAAATTTTCTTTTTAGATTCAAATAAAAACCTTTCATAGTTAATCTAAATTTTAGTCGATGACTTAATTATTTCGTTGATGTGTGATATTTTTAAATATATTAATTTTCTTTTTGATTGCGTGACTTAAAATAGCAAGATTTAAATGTAACATAATACGTATTATATATTATACTAGAGGGCCGGTATACTTTGTCCTGCCGAGAAGTTTACCTAGATCTTGAAGATCTAGAAATACTGACTATGCGTATCTATATCCCTTTCCCTATCACTATACTTACTCCTTTCGCTACCCTATTCTTATCCCATCCCATCCTTCATGTCGAAATCCCTATACCAAATATTACATACACTTGTGCTTATACAATTAAGCCACTGTACGTTATTTTGCAATTTTAATCTCTTATGTGCAAAAATATTTTATAATCTTTGCAACGTCTATAGAGGGGGACGAAATCCCGTTTAATTTTGTCGTTTGCGAAAATTTTGAAGTTCTTTCGCTCTTCATTGGTTTTCCGTGCTAACATAATTAAGCCAATTCAGAAAATACTGTTATATGTAGACAAGATGAGGTTACTTACTCCAAAAAAATTCAGTTGTTCTTAAGGAGAACTATCCAAGCTAATCTAGGAGAGGCCTCAATAGTGCGATATGCATCCAGGGGCACTCCTCAAGGAGGAGTTTGATATCCTCTTTTGTGGAACCTAACAGACAACACCCTAAACTTCTAAAGCTGGAAAACACCGGCTGCCAAATCATTGCCAATGCAGATAACATGGCTCTTACGGCGACTGGAAAACATCCTCAGATCCTAAGCGAACTGCTTCAAACCGCCTTGAACCTCGTGGAGAACTGGGCCTTGGAAAGTGGCCTTAGTGTTCATCCGTCTAAAACGGAAATGATCTTTTTCACCAGGAAGTACAAAATACCAGTTTTTGCACCACCACGCCTGAATAGGGGCAGGCTCAAACTCTCTCCAGAGGTCAAGCACCTCGGAGTAATCCTAGATAGTAAACTCACCTGGAACAAACACGTTGAGGACAGATCCAGGAAGGCTATTACTGCCCTATACGCATCCAAAGCAGCCGTGGGGAGGAGATGGGGTTTGAACCCCCGGATCATGCACTGGCTGTACATCGCGGTAGTTAGACCCATCCTCTTCTATGGCGTTGCCGTGTGGTGGCCAGCACTCGAGCGTAGCAGCAACATAGGCAGGATGGGCAGAGTACAGCGATCGGCGGCGGTGCTTATCACGGGGGCACTTGCATCAACGCCCACAAAAGCTTTGGAGGTCATGCTCAACCTACTTCCGGTTGACTTGTACGGTAAACTCCAAGCAAGCTATAGCGGAGTGCGACTGAATGCCGTTCAACACTGGAGCGGCACCAGATTCGGACACACAAGCATGCTGGAGACAATACCCAAAAATCTGAAGGTGGTGGACTACACTACGCCTACCAGCTATGAGCCAAACACCAGGTTCTCCACCAGAATCCCTACGAGGCACGAATGGGAGGACGCGCACATTCTAAACAAACATTCAACCTCCATCTTCACAGACGGCTCAAAGCTCAAAGGCAAGGTGGGCAGCGGCGTCTACTCGGAGGAACTTTCACTCTTCTTAGGCATCAGACTACCTAGCCACTGCAGCGTATTCCAGGCTGAACTTATAGCCATAGAGGAGGCAGCGCGCTGGCTGCTCTCAAAAAATTGCACATCAGTATCTATATACAGCGACAGCCAAGCAGCGATCAAATCGCTTCAGGGTAGCAACACTGCATCGAAGGTAGCACTCGACTGCAGGCAATCGCTCAATGAGCTGGCCTCGAAGCACCCCACAGCAGTGATATGGGTCCCTGGGCACAGAGACATACCTGGAAACTGCGCTGCTGATGAGCTGGCAAGGAAGGCCACAGAGCAATCTGGCTCCTACGCGAATTCGAAGAAAAAGCTAATTCTAGATGGACTATGGTGACGACATGTGAAGTGTCCAGGCAAACGTGGCCCTGCATATGTAGGAAACGGACCGAGTCCATACTCAACCTAAAACGATCCTTCTTAGCCCCCTTGATCGGGGTACTCACCGGACATTGTCTAATGGGAATACATGCTGAGCGCATGGGGGCCCCTTCAAACGACTTCTGTCGCAGCTGTAGGGACGAGGAGGAAATAGAAAGTGTTGAGCACTTCCTCTGTAGCTGCCCTGCACTAGCCAGGACCCGTTCGGTGTGCCTAGACAAGTGCCTATTCGCTAGTTTAGCGGAGCTGGGCTCTGCCGAAATCGGAGACATTCTGCGCTTTATTAAGCGGATAGGGTGGTTCGACTTTAAGAATGTTTAACAAAGGAGGAAGGGTCGCAACCCGCTCAGTGGTATCACAATGGGCCATTTGGCCTAAGTGCGCTTCTCGGCGATGCAGAGGCGGCCACCTCAACCTAACCTAACCTAACCCTAAGGAGATTGTTTCAAAAAAATTAAGCAAATGGCCAAAAACAGAAGTTCAACTGCATACTAGAGAAATATATGGAGAGTTTCCAGAAGTGCAAGAAACGTGTGTAAATTAACAGAAGTTTTTGGTTTTTTTAGAGGAAGAATGTGAAACGCAATACAGTTTTATCAAAAACACAAAACTTTTGCCGATGTACCCCGAAAACGACCAAGCAACACGACCCCAACCGTCGATCGCTAATAGTTCACTCTGGTATACTGGATCCTTTTAAGACATACTCGGAAATACGGGCATATATAGAACAGTGTTATAATATAAAAATATCATCCAAAACAGTCGTCCGGCGATAGGTGGAAAAATACTTGAATATACGTATCGCACGACGTTAACCAAATGTTTCTAAAAAAACATCAACCGGAGGCTAGACTTTGCTAGAAAGTACCACCAAAAAGATAGAAAATTATTAAATTTAATCGTATCGAGTAAGTTTCATGTGTTTGGAAATGATGGTAGACCTTATGTCAGACGTCCGCCGTTACAGGAACTGAACCCCATGTACACAAAAAAAAACCGTTAACCATGGTGGCTCATCCGTGATGGTCCGATTGTACCAATTGAAGGTAAAACTACGGGCGAAATGTACTAAGAAATCTATAGCTTTGTTTTATTTTCCAGTAAGATAACGACCCCAAGCAGTGTTCTAGGGTTGTGAGGAGCTGGCTTAGAACCAACAGTATCAAATTTCTCGAGTATCCCGCGCAAAGTCGGGACTCAAACCCCATAGAAAAGCTATGAGGCATTATCAAAAGGCTAGTCGCGGGAAGAAACCCCCGAAATAAGACTGGTTTATGGGAAGTCATAAAGAAAGGGGAAAATTACTTCGGCCCAATGTAGCCCACTTGTGGCTACCATGAGTAACCGCTGAAAGGAAGTAATCTTCAAAAATGGTTCTCCAACTAAGTGTTAGTTGAAATAAGGTATATTTTGAGAAAATCCCCTCAATTTGTTGGCATTAATCGGGGTTTTTAATTATAATATGAGCACAAATTTCGTACCTTATGTCCCAACATTTTAAATGCATTTCCTTTAATATTTTTGTAAACTTTAATTCTTGATTTCTAATAACAATTCCGAAAAAAGAACTTGTATATTTTGCCGATCGTATGGCTTATTTATATGAGCACAAGTGTAGCTCGTAGAAATAGTTTCCGAGTAATTTTAATTTAGATAATATCAAGGGGCGTCACGCCTCCTTTTCTCTTACCTACCTTTTTTCGTATTACTCTAAGCCAAATTTCAACATTCTACCATGAATATTTGCAAAGATAGGCAGTAAGGAAAAACCTCGTCCACCTTCCACCCCTTTTTTTGGCGTGTTAGAGATTGGCTCCTTATCAATTTTCAATATTCCCCCATGAATACTTCTGGAGATATGCAGTAAGGAAAATCTCATTTGTATGAGAGGTTCCACGCCCACATCACCCATTTGTGCGGATTGTGAATCTAAGGCATCCTCGAACCCACTTGAATACACAAAATACAAGCGTTTAGAATTAGTTTAGTGACAACGGACTCACAGAAGATTTTTATATATAAAGATAACATAGCATTATATATCAAAAACTGAATTAGACGATTAGGTGTTTTCTGATATTAATTTAAAAACATATCGGCATGATATACATAAATTATCTTCACAAACAATTATGGTTATGAAGTTGAAATCCTTACAATTCGAATAATTTGGTTGGAAAATTCAAGACTTTTGGGAAAAAAGTTTGGCACATATTTGACTTTGATTTCTTATATGAAGTAACTTTAGTTTTAAATAAAAAAATATCTTAAAAATTCGATTAGTTTTATATATTTTTAAGTTAGATAGTCTTTGTAACATTTTTTTAATTTTTCCCAGCTCATCTGGATGGAGTATAACGCATACCTAAATCTCGGGACTAATCCCGCTATTGTAAAAATAAAAAGTAAAAATGCCATCCATGTTTCGAAACACAAGCCGTACAAATCCAAGCTGCTATAGCCAATTGTTAGCATGTTTATTTATTTATTATCCATTTTGTTCGACTAACAAGCTGATTTGTAACCGCTAAGTACCGTATGAGGTTTTATGAACCATGAGAGGCGCTTAACAAGCGAAATAATATGAGCGCCTCGTCAAGTTAGTCCAGCCAGGTGACGACTGTAGCACAAAGCTAAATATTAAAATAGCAAACTGTATTTATGTATGTATGTATGTAAGTGCAAAGATTCTTTATGGAATCGCAAAGGAATAACAATTTCCAGCAGCAACAAAAGGAACTCTCTGCAACTTCGTCAATGCAGTGACTAACAAGTTTGTCACAAGAAATTATCTGGGGTTTTGTTTAACTTCGTCTTTGTTATCCAAGTTTTATTACTATAAATTGAATACAATGGAGGTATTTGTGCATGTTTGCAGCTCTATACCAACAAATTGCATTCTTCAACGAGCAGTGACGAATTTCGCAATTTAGCTGCTAATTTTCTATTTTAACAGTCAAATTTGCGTGGTTAAAGTCTTTAGTCCTCGTTGAGCTGTTTGCTCCTTGTAACATTTGTGAATGTCCATTGGCATGAACAAACATACATAACATTGCCACATTCAAGAGTTAAGAACAGTTATAACTTCTATTAGCACTGGTAATTTGGGCAAGTACCATAGCACATTTTTATTTCATAGACAACACTTTAACACATTGCTGACATCTACATATTTTAAATACTATAGTTCTTTGGTTTTTGTAGATTTACTATGCTCATTACGTTCTCCTTCATTAGACGTTTCAGACTCATAGGTGTAAAGAAAGGCGTTCTTTACTGCTGACTGAAAAAAAACACAGAGTGCCATAATTCGTTCCCACTTTCAGTTTGATAAATAAATAAATATAATAGGTAATTGCTTTTTTCCTTTTTTTGATTAAGTCAAATTTAAAAATATTAATAAACATAAATAGGAAACCCTTTAAGATATCTTAACGAAATTCGGCCCACAGTGTACCCCTTTTATAAGGAATGCGCCGAAGGAAAACAAACGAATCAGTTAAGGACCACACCCGGTGTTATATAAAAGAGTTTTAAAAGAATCGGAAAGGAATATAACAGGCAATATCTCTGAGGAAAAATTATTTTATATAAATAATGCTTCACTTGTAAAGTGCCGTTGCAAAAGAAATGCGAAAAAAAATTTAATTTGCCTGGCCCTTCTTTCTTTGTTTCGGTAGCCATAAATCGAGGAGACGCTGACATTTTACGTGAAAAGTAACTATTGTGGGAAGGCTCAGAATTCAGTATATGAAATTCGGTAAACTTACTTTGGCTACTAATTTTATGGTTACCCTAGTCAAATCTATGAGAGATATGGAAATAGGAATTCAACTGATGCCAGACCTATAAAGTTTTCAAGATAAACTTGTGACTGTAGGTCCAATAAAGGTCGTTAATTTCTACATAATGTCTATTATGGCAGACATCCGTTGGAAACAATTCCAATGCAAGTTTAAAAAATATGTGATCCTACTTGTATGGCCAACACTGTATTCTGCGGAAAAAATAAATATCTATCAATACTTCGATTCCATGTAGCAGTATCAAGTGATGCTTTTTCAAACATATATACAAACAGACAAAAGTTCTAAAAACAATTTATAATGTACAGACTCCAGCCTATTACAATTTTATTATCTTGACACATATTATTGACCCTATTGGATTGCAAAGCAACAGTTTTGTTTGTCTGTATATTTGGTAGCTTATCACTAAAAAAACTCTGAATTGAATGCAACGTCGTTGCAATACTAGACGTCTAAATTGAAGTTATTCCTTATTTCGATAACTCAACCGGTTTCCGAGTTATCGACCAACATGTGGACCACGGTGACCCAAGAAGTGTTAGTACGATATGGGAATCAAACAAAAGATGATAATGAGTGGTACAATAAGCGATATGATTAACTTCCATATCTCAACTGTTTTCGTAGATATAATTATTAAAATGGGACTGAGTCTATTATAAGTTCTGAGATGCAGCGAGGCGTGGTTGTGTTTTATAGTAAACTAGCGGACCCGGCAGACGTTGCTCTGCCTAAAATTTAACTTGCCTACATTTAATTAATTGTACTCTTTTCCCCCCCATTTGGCTCTTTTTCTACATTTATCCGTGTATCTTCGTATGTCTTTCTGCTTTTGCTTTTCCCCCAACCCCATATACTGTTACTGTTCTTTATCCTCTTTATTTTTCTTTAACACCACCTATATTTCAAATTTATATTCCTAATTCCCTTCTTCTCCCATTTCCTTTGCGGATACTGATATGTCCACAGCGTTGAAGATTATCGAATTAACTTTTATTTGCTCCTGGTACCGCTTTCTATTGCCAGGGTTTTTTGATGTATAGAACAGATATCTATATATAAAGTATCATTAACTCGAACCAAATGAATTCCTAGCTATACCGAATTGCAGCTTTATATAGGCTAGTGGCTTTTCTCAAAACTATATACAGCCTGTGTCGTACCCAGCGAACTCCTGAACCTATCGTGAAAGCTTTACAGACATCGACAATAAACTTTGGACATTAATAAAGCACAAGCAAACACACAAAAAATGTGGGCGTGGCGCCGCCCATTTTTATAAAATTATGTAAATCTTGACCAAAAGACACATATATCCAAATATCATTAATGTAGACCAAATACGGCCAGAGTTATGACTAATTGAAATTGTATATAGCCCGGGGGCATGGCACCGCCCACTTTTTCATAACTATATATAGCCTATGCTTTGACCCAAGAATATACTGTGAAAATTTCCTAAAAATCGGTTTAGTACTTTGGACGCCTATAAAGAACACACAGACACACATTCATTTTTATAAATAAGATAAGATAAGATGGCCGCGGAAGTGTGCTAGCCTACCACACCCAAGTACCAAGGTTCAAGTGCCCCGGCAAGCAATATCAAAATGTTTTGAAACAGTTTAACAACTCGTAGGTGCCAATTAATAGGAAAAAATTACAAGCAGCACACCCCAAATTGGAGAAGAAGCGCTTTCTTAATCTCCTCGTAAATATATCGAGTCAAATTATTATTTTATTTCGATTAGCAGTGGCTTCGATCAGATTACTGGTATTGATTAATATTACATCGGAGAAATTAATTAGTCGATCTACTACCAACCTTTATCCATATTGACAGCAAAGTCAATAAAGGTTTTTATGTGGGGGCAGTTTTGCTCTACGAGCTCACAGGAACTTTTTTAATACCAAAATACTCTTTAATATTTTAGAGACAGTTGTTGAAGTAGACAATCCTTTGCAGATATTGATCCATACGTTAGTGTACAAAAGATTATAGATACTAGACCGACCGTCTCGACTGATTGGGGAATCCCACAAACCACTCGCTGGAGTCTCGTCTTTTAGATATGGATTTAAAAAGCTATGTAGCTAGTAGGCTGTGTATTGCCCTTGATAACCCTTTAATCCACTGTAGTACACTTTGGTTTAATTTCATGTCAGCACATAGAGCAGAGATGTTGGGTGCAGTATTCAACTAACCTGTGAGTGGCACCATTTCTATCTGGGGTCGGGGCATTATAAGTCCATTGCAGCAAATCAGAGTGGGTTATACCTTTGTAATTGTCGAAGTCGTGAATATGAATTGCTGGCTTACATGTCCAAAGCAAATTTCTGAGAAATAGTCATGTGACTTAACGCGTAGTAAAAGCAAGGGCAATAATGTTCAATAATAAAGAGCTAAATTACTTTTGAGTCCATGCAGGAAACAATAATCCAAAATAAAGATTTCTTACCTCTTCTTAGTCTGCTATTTGTATTATTTTACAGTATTTATTGCGCTCAACCTCCTTTATGCTTATCACATTTCAACATTCACTATTTATTTACTAAAAAGCACGGAGCGGGTTGTCTAGGTGTAGCTACGACTGCTCGCGCCTCTCTGTACGAGCTCTTAACACATCAGCAATTCTATTTATAACAAAACATCCTTTCCCACCGATTGCCAGCACCGATTCCTTGGAATATCCGAAGCGATTTCCAACGCCTATCAACACTTTTACTATCAAAACCCAGCCGCTTGCTAATATTTGCTGCTTCAGTTCGACACTCCGTACACACGACACGGCAAGAGCTCCTTTTTTACTTGGAATTACGGCAACGCGCCCAACGCTCTTGCCACTGTGCGGTGCATAAATTAAATCGCAAATCGTGCTGCCGCAATGTGTCTACCAAGAGCCACTGTTGCCATTACCACCAATAGCCAGCAACATAGTCGTCCTCATTGTCGTAGCCGCAGTAGTTTCAGTGCAGTGGACTCCTGTGTGTCTACAAATTTAGTTACCGTATTGACTGCAACTTTGTTATGCGGTTTAGGGCATGACTGGTGGTTTATCTGCTGCTCAGAGCTTTTCAAAGGCGTTGATAATGCCATTTACTGTGTGCGTCTGCTTGTGCATGTGGCATATCTGTACGCCAAAGCACGATTGCAACTAAATAGGTACAGTTGCATATTGCAACCCATTTGCTGTCATGCGATACGCCGCTATACTCGCTGATATGTATTGGAGTAGATAATATCAGAATGATAGAGACGGCAATACTAAAAATAAGTCGATGAAATTCACACCGAAAGTCCTTGAAACGTTGAGGAGCAAATATTGGTGCATCGATACGTCATTTCATCAAAGTGCACTAGATTTAAATATTACCTTCCAGGGCCGTAACCACAAAGGCGGCCTGCTATTTCAGTTAACAAAGCATTCAAATGGCTATAAGCGGCAGTCGAACAGGTTTTATCAGGCAAAGCGGAAGTAAAACCGTTACTGCTTACCATGGCTCGCGGAAATCTGCCTGCCACTTAAATCGCATTTCCCGTATTCCGAAGTCAAACTGCCTTGGATCCGATCCATTCGGAAAGCTCTTTATTTTACCAATTGGCAGGAAAAGTTCGAATAGAAGCTACATAGAAGCGATGGACATAGCGCAAAAATGTGCAGGCATTTTATATATAAGAGGAGTTAGTAAACTAATCACCCCACTGGAAAAACAGATGCACGGTATATAGATAGTCCATAATCTAAGGCCCTTATGAGATTTGTCCATCTTAATCTCAATAACTGTATAGCTGTACAAGAGATCTTGGCCCAAACAACACGGTTGCTAAAACTTTATGTAAACTTGCAAAGCCATACAGGGCTCATGCGGTAAGGCGGCAATGTGGTCTTGCAAACGGAACCCATTATACACAGAGCCGTTTCTTAAAGAAAGATGATTTGTGTACGGAAGCATAGGCAACATCTTATCATATAGGTGTTATACAACACCTAGCACTCCATTAGATCTCTTCAAAGAAATTGTCAAAGAAATTGCCGTATGCGGATCCAAGCCCCCAACTCAGCAAACGCCGTTCGACTTTGCAAGTACACCAACGTGACCTTTAATAATAATAATAATAATAATAATTACCTACGGATTACCCACCATATCCCGCCCGCCCGGCGCGAGGGGCGCATCCGCATAACGCGCGGATTATTCGTTCGTGGCGAGTCGTTGAAAGGCTTTGGTTTGTTAATCGTCGAGATCTAAAACTGCTCAGCTACAGAGAAAATCTCATCAGCTAAGTAAAGTAGATATAGGATAGATAATACATTAAGAAATAACTAGTTAACAGAATAAAATTATTGTTAAAAGTTAAAATAGAAGTCAAAGAATAAGAAACAATTAGTAGCTATAAATTTAGGATAGAAAGAATTGATTTTTTTATGCTGAAAAGCGAGTCGGAAATATCAAATCCACCAGAAAGAGAGTTATAATCTTGACACAAACAGCGAAAAGCCTCATTTAACTGAAAATTGGTTCGGCACTGTTTTAAGACTAGAGGTTTAAAATGCCTTGAAGGACGAGACGGTACATTGAAGTTCACTTCACTTAGAAGAAATGGGCTGGATAGTGAACCATTTAGCAATTTAATCATAAAAATAATTCCAAGCATTTCCCTCCGACTAGAAAGTGTGTACAGATTAATGAGTTTTAAACGATTCGTATAGGGTGGCAGATTGTACAAGGGTTCCCAATGAAAATCTCTTAAGGCAAATAGTAAAAATTGTTTTTGAACTGATTCTAGGCGATCTACATGAACCTGGTAACGCGGGTTCCAAATTATAGAACCGTATTCAAGTATCGGTCTGACTAATGTAGTGAAGAGGGCTTTAGTTACATAAGGGTCGCTAAATTCTTTAGACCATCGTTTAACGAATGCTAGGACACCTCTAGCCTTATGGACTGTTGTGTTAATATGGCGGTTAAAACTGAGTTTTTAGTCCATAGTAACCCCCAGGTCAACAAAATCATACACTTGCTCAAGACTATAATTTTTAATTGTATAGGAAGCCGGCTGAGAAATTCCACGCGAAAAACCCATGTGTTTACATTTTTTAAGGTTAAGTGGCATATAATTTAAATCGCACCAAGTAACAAGTGTATCTAGATCTGATTGTAGCTTATTTCTATCTTCAAATGACTCGAATGACATGAAAAGCTTTACGTCGTCGGCATACATTAACATTTTTGAAAATTTTATTATTGTAGAAATATCATTTATAAACAACAAGAACAGAATCGGCCAAGGTGGCTTTCTTGAGGAACCCCCGAAGAGACATAAATGACATCGGATATTAAATTTTTAAACATTGCTCTTTGTGTCCTGTCACTAAGGTAAGAAGAGATCCAGCGATTGAGACACTAAGCGCTCAAACTACCTCCCGATGAACGCTGTTAATTGGGATCGGTACTTTGATGTCAGGAGTTTTAGGGTTGGTTAAAGTCCCACTTAAAAAACCCAGTAGTTAAAAAACCTTGGGCTCTACCACCTGCACAATTTTTTTATCTGGAACTAAGGCGTGTACTAAAAAATAGGCTAAAGCTAAAAGCTGTAGGAATCTCTGGTTCTGAAATCCAGTTGAGCAATTTTAAGTTAAGCTATGTACATATGTACCACTAATTTGTTTTTTAATCTAGGACAATTTCATCGTAAACGCATATAGCTAAATTTCATTGAAAAACATCGATATCTTCAATTTATCGGTATATTTTGTGCATCACTTCAAAGCCACAGCCAGCGGCAGTAAATACTTTCAAAGTAACTAGCCAAATTGTGTTACGCGTGCGGAGAGAACTTGGGCAATGCAAATTGTTCAGTAGAGTTGCATTTTTATTATATTCTATTTTATCAAGTGAATTTGTTGATGTTTGCCGCATATGCAAGTAGCGTGGCAGTGGCAGTGTCAGTGACTATGAATGTGGCTGTGGCCAAGTGTCAGCCGATAACTTTGCACCGCCATGTTTACATTCCGGTATGTTAGTACGGTGTGTGCGCTACATTAATAGTAGCAAAGTTTTATTAATAGCGAATTGGATAGCACTGCATTTCATTATCATCATTTTAGTTGTTTTTGTTTTCGTTTATATTGCTTTTGCTGCCCATGGAACGCGTTGAATTTGTTACTTTCAATTTTGTGCATTTTTTTTGGTTTCCCTGTTGTTGTTGCTATTTTGTGTTGTTGTTTTTTATTATTATAATTTTTATTGACTGCTCTTGTTCGGTTTATTCAAACTTTGTCGTCCGCTTTGTTATTCTTTTCACCTTTAGTGTTTATGTAATAGTTGTTGTTTTTGTACTTTTTTCGGATAGGCGTTGCCGTGTGCGTGCCTTATCAGTGTTCACGTGCAATTCTCATCGCTTTCGACTTGCGAATTGCACGAATATGCTAGCTTTTTTGAATTGCTCGAAAGAATGGATGTTAGGTGGCTGCTAGTTGGAATATGTTTTTATATAAAAAGTGAAAATATTTAAAGATAAGGAAACTTAACTATCATTTGCCCTTAAATCAAAAAAAAGAGAAAAAAATGAATCAAAAAAAAAATTAACTCATTTTCCCCTATCAGTTTTACAAAAAAAAACGGTAGGAATTACTCTTCTTTACCGATTTTTTTAAGAATTTATGTTCATTGAAATCAAAAATGTTATATATTTAGCTTTAAATACGTGTTTAGAAAATATCGAGTAATTGAAGATCATATTGCATACTCACGAAGTGATCTTACGATGTTTGAGAACTTTTGAGAGTCAGTGGGTCAATAAATTACTTTGAGTTTCGTTTTATTAAACCAAGTTTAGAGTTGGCTGGTGTGATAAAATATGCTATTCGAATGTTAAATATGTGTCGACGTACACTCCCAAATATTTATAAAAAATAATGGTTATCACGTAACATTTTTGAAAATTTTGGAGTAATCCGTTGCATTCACACCATAATGTGGTGGATCTAATTTCAGTTTGTAGACTTACGCAAACTTCAATGCAATTGATAGAGCAATAGAGTTTGAAGTTGTCAGCATAGAGCAAGCGTCTTCCAGGGCGTAGTGGGCCTAAATTACCACATTGCGGTACACTAGAGGTTTTTTTTTGTTTGAGTAGCTACAAACCTCTCCCCGAAGGTGCTGGGGAGTGTTGCCGATCTGACAGTTCTTTATCGGATATGAAAGGACTAAGAATCACTAACAGAAGCTCTTCTCAGGAGTCTAGAGGGCCTTACCATCTCGATAAAGCCGTTAATTATTCATTATATGAAATGGGCCAAATTGCAAGACCTTGCCTTTTTGCTTCCGAAGGAATGGCTTTTAGAAGGAGTTCGCTTCAAGCACTCCATATACGTCGCGTTGTAAGGCATTACCACCTCGTTTCCAAATTAATTTCATCTATACATGACACCTTACCACCTCGCTTCTCGAGTACAGGAAGCGCTATCCCTGAACCGCTGCGGAAGCTTTCCTTGCTGTTGCTAAGAAGCTGTTTTGTAATGCTTTCTTAAGGGAGGCTCTTGACAACTATTCTCCTGTGGAACCATCGAGAGCTGCGCTATTGGCCTACACTTTTTCACTCGATTCCTTTAACTCGATTTAAAAATATTAGTCATGAAAGTAGTTTTACATTCATCTAAGAAAATTCCTAAGTGAAAACTATTATTAAAGGTTAGGGTCAGAAGGGCCAGCAAAGTGTTCACGCACATGTTTAAATAGACATGGAGGAAATCGAAACTGCTCAAACATGTCTCCTTCCTCGATTCAGACCTTTCATGAGTTTACTAATTGCTGTAATTGAAATGAATCGGATATAATTTCGGCAATTTTGAAGCAACCATATACGTGGGTAAGATAGTTTTCGACTAAATTTGAGGATTCTCAGGTACAAGATGGCATTTATCCAACAATTTCCTTTTACAGATGTGCTATATCCAGAAAGAATTAAGTTGCATTTAATAATATACTTCGAAATAATATATCTTTTTTGGGTTGAAGAAATTGTAATTTGTCTAATTGGTAATCAGGTATTTTGAAAGTGTTATGAAATGTATTATTATTTTTTTTTTTTATAATTGATTTTTACGTTTTGTCCACATTATATATATTATTTTAAGTTTAAGGAGCTCAAAACCAGTTTATTATAATTATTAGACGGTAATAAGTCGTATCCCAGTGTCCGAGAAGGGGTCTAATGAAAAGTTTGTGACTTCGAAACATGCCATCCCATCCATCGCTGTGCATATCGTGGGAATTTTTCTCTAATATCAATTAACAATTATGATCATTGTTGGCAGATTTGAAAGTCTGTCGTTTTACCAAGTTCAACTAAATTTTATATTTGTACACTAGCAAAGAGGCTATAGTACTCAGCTAAAACAATTTCAAACCGTATTATTTGCTAAATCTGGGTTTTGTCAGTATGATTAGTTTTGGCAACGTCATAGGATAACTCCGTATCATTAGTGAATAACTAAATCTCAAGGGCTTTATGATGAACGGTGAAGTCGCATCTAGCCTCGCATCAAACGCTTTAAGAATACCTGCGACAACTTAATTTAATATTCAAGTGAATGTTAACATTATTCATTTGAGACAAGTTGAGTGAGTACCGAGAATCACATAGAGTATATTCTATATCCTTTCGTATGTTAAATATTTAGTGTTAAATACAGTATATACTTTTGCAGCTCTTCTTCAAAGTATTTATGAATACTTAGTCTACCTATTTATTACTAACTTCAAAAACATCGAAGCCTTAATTCTAAAAAAAGAAAACAGATACCTATATATACATTTTTGTATACTATAATGAAGATAATATCACAAAAAAAAATGGATATTTATATTTCTTCATGTCGGCGATTATTTATCAAAGCATACATATATTTCAAACTAAATCACATTTCGTTGTGGTTTCCATTATTAAAATGTTATTAGGTTTCAACACAACGAGTGTCTGAACAAATGCTAGATTTAAGCCAACGAATTATGAAAGTGGTAAGACGCAGTGCTGGTGCAAAGGTGAAAAATGTAATAATTTCATTTCTTTGAAACAATTTATTTCACGCTGCTACATGAAAGATAGACATGACAGGCATATTTTGAACATGTTCATAACAATGTATGTATATACAGGGTGGCGCAAAAGTAATCCTCCTATCAGAAAATACTATAAATTTTGCGATTGGCCCCTAAAGTCAGTTCTGTTTTGACATTTGTGTAGTAAACACATGCGAAATACACGTTAATAAACAATGTTACGCTACACTGCTCCAGAACGCGGAATATTGCTGACTATTTATTTGACCAATAATCGGTCGGGGCCAAACGGTTACTGTGAATGGTGAGCGCTACTTGATGAATTGGGATTGGAAAACATGTGGTTCCAACAAGACGGTGCAACAGCACACACTGCACGTGCCACAACCGATATGCTGAACATCGGAAGCTTACTTTTGCGCCACCTTGTATATAAAGCAGTATACAAACATACTTATTCACACGGGAAATTGTATATACTATAACAAATGTCTTATACAGCGGCATGCGTTGTACTTTTCTATTTTAATTTTTTCACTCGTCCACCCAAAGAATACAATAAAATAAAAATATGTATATATGCTCATGTATATATATATACAAATATCCTATTCAAGAATAGAAAAGGTAGTATATTTGTACATACATTGATTGTGCATGCATTTATAGGTATATACAAAAAAAAACACAGATTTTATATAATTGCATGACCAATAGAGCACAGCGTGAGTGAGTGTTGTGATAAATTACTTTAATTTTCTTGTGATGAGATTTTTCGATGGCGGCGCTGATTGCGGCACAAACAATGGACGAACAGAGAAAATACAAAAAAAAAACTAACAAAATGAAAATGCGCTAGAAATAGAAATCTTCAGCAAAGGCACTAAATTAGTTTTTGGACAGTTCTTGCTCATTATTTCCAACGATTTAGTTTGCTTGTGCTTTTTAGGGTTCAGATCTAGGTTGGTTGATTATCATTTACAGCATCCCGCACTGTAAATCATCACCGGTCACAGGTAATGGCTATAAACATGCACCAACACACATGTGTAGGTATGTATATAGGGATACACAGGCAATTTTATATACATTTTATCTACCTTAGTGCTAATGGCGGCGCTCATGATAGAAGTGAAGTGGCAAACAAATCTATATACATTCAATGCACAATGGGCCTAAATTAATGAAATGCTCGTAATTATAGAAAAACTTGTGATTAGCCTGAATTTCGCTGAGTGTTACTCTGACCTAAAATAAGTTCAGGTCTGCAAAGTGCGTTTCAAAGCTACACTATTCTCAAAGTTTCACCAGAAACCCCAAAATACTAGTATATTTCAGCCCATCAAACTTTGGTGCAAAAAAGGGTACATACAATAAACATTTTTTAAATTTCCTTGAATTTAAAAAAAAAAATTGTACCGTATTTTCAGTGGCTGAAATTCAACTACTAAACGTTACTTTATTTTTTTATTTTCATAATTGCTGTCCCTTTCATAAACCATTCTTTTCGTGCCTTTGCTGGTCATTTCCTTTCCTATAATTTCCCTTCTTCTTTTCTCTTTTCTTTCTTTCCTTTTCTACACTACATATATTTATTTTATTTTATTTTATTTTATTTCATTTTAATTCGTTTAATTTTATTTAATTTAATTTAATTTTAATTTATTTTATTTTATTTTATTTGTTTTATTTTATTTTATTTTATTTTATTTTATTTTATTTTATTTTATTTTATTTTATTTTAGTTTATTTTATTTTATTTTATTTTCTTTTATTTTATTTGTTTTATTTTATTTTATTTTATTTTATTTGTTTTATTTTATATTATTTTATTTTATTTTATTCTAGTTTATTTTATTTTATTTTATTTTATTTTATTTTGTTTTATTGTATTTTATCTTATTATTTTATATTATTTTATTTAAATTTATTTTAAATATATACATATATTTAAATTTTTTCGCAATACATCGTGATACGCTTAGCTCTAGTTTGTGTAATTGTTGCACATTGTTACCGTCTTTATATTTTGACCAAGTTTTTTATAAATTTACCCATCGGCAGCGCGTTTATTGTAAATGGCGTTGCTCACATTTGATGCTATATTTTGATGATTACTTATCGTCGTAAGCCTGTGGTAGTCAACCATTACATGCCTCTGGGTTATTTAGAACTTGGGCAATAAACTTTACCTTCGTGCTTAATTTTGGGATTTGACTACCTGCACAGACAATGCTTAATTAAATTGCGATACGCTTGGGGTTATTATCATAGTACATATCCACATGTGACTATTAATTTGTTTACATAAGCGTGAGTTTCTTTTCTATAGACTTTTCGTGGAAAGGCGATAATTTCGTATTAAAACAAACTTAGCTGTAAACTACCCTACTAGACAGGTACCAGTTAAATGGTTGGTCAGATAACCTCTCGGCCTGACTTGCGTTTGCGTTATTTTTGCTTATTTTTCTCAATTATTTTCTGAAGAGCAGTGTGCCAAATCTAACCATGTGTTTTCTGTCCGTGTGCACACATACAGTATACGGCATCCCTTTCTTGCGTATGTACAACCACATCTGTCTACACTCTTCACTCTCATTATCCATAATGAAAAGTTGGGTTAGCGCTAACAGACAGGTATAATGCAAACGAACGCCACCACTAATGGTTATGAGTACGGCAAACATGCGCCAGGCCTAATGGTTATGAATGACGGAAACTTCATATATAGCTAACAATGAAAAGACAATTGTTTGTATTATTAGATTTGGTTTTTAATGTTTAATATAATTTAAAATTACACAACTTACACGTTAACAATAGACAATAAGATCTATAAATACATACATATTCATATCACTAAACATTTACAAAATATAATTTCACTCCATTTGCCGCAAGTTTTTTTTTTTTTTTTTTGAGGTTTGATTTCTATAGCTGGGATTAGCTCCTCGTATGCCAGGTTATATTCCAATGTAGATATAAATTTAACATTAAGATCAGTTCCAAAAGTTTATTTAGCTCACCAGTACACAATGATAATACCGAAAGGCCAGAATCATGTGTAGCAGCTACTGCTTCTTTTTTCAATTTTTACATTAAACGTGTGTATACATCAATTCATTTTAATTAAATTGTTCATAAAGGAAAGAACTTCCTTCTTTATTATAAAACGACACCAAAAACTTGGTTACACTAAATCACGTGTTCATGGAGACGACATCCCCAATTGTTAAAAGTTCCGTTTGTTAAGTCAGATCCGTTATACAGGGTGGCTAATGAAAGCCAACTTTTTTTCTATTTAATGAATCTGGTAAATTTTTTTTTATTTTGCAGATTGACTTTTACATTTAACAAAAATGGATAACTGGGACACTGAAACAAGAATTTTGATTGTCCGCCGCTATCACGCACTGGAGTCCGTAGTTTCGGTTCAAAGAGAGTATAGGCGCACGTTTGGCGGCAATCCTCCGAGCAGATGAACCATAATAAGACTTGTAAACAATTTTGCCGAGCATGGGACAGTCAACAGAAGACCTTACCATCGAAACCCTTCAGTTCGAACGGAGGAAACAATCGCTGCTGTAGCTGCAGCCATACAAAACAATCCACGTGTTTCGACAAGAAGCTTATCTGCTCAAATGGGTGTAAGCAGACAGTCATTACAGTCAATTATGCGCAAAGATTTGGACTTATTCCCATATAAAATTCAAATGGCCAACAAACTGAACGCTGCAGACTTGCCGATTCGCTTGGAATTTTGCCAGAAGATGCTTCAAATGGTGGAAGAGGATGGAAACATGTTGAACTGTCTTTGCATGTCTGACGAGGCCCATTTCGATTTAAACGGCAACATAAACAAACAAAATTGTCGAATATGGAGTGCTTCCAACCCACAGATACTCCATGAGACGGAATTCCATCCAATTCGTGTCACAGTGTGGTGTGCAGTTTCATCACGCTGCATTGTCGGGCCCTACTTCTTCGAAGAAAACGGTCATACCGTTACGGTTACTGGAGACCGTTACTTGAGCATGTTGAGAGAGTTTTTCTATCCAGAATTACGCCGAATGAGAATTTCTTTCAACTCTGTGTGGTTTCAGCAAGATGGTGCAGCTCCTCATATAGCCCAACCTGTTATGACAGAATTGCGACGAAAATTTCCCAATAAGCTGATATCCAGAAACTCCACATTCCGTTGGCCACCCAGGTCGCCTGACCTTACTGCACCTGACTTTTTCTTGTGGGGTTATTGCAAACAGGAAGTCTTCAAAGCAAAACCAACAAATTTGAATGAACTAAGGCAATCCATTCGAGAAACAATTGCGCCTATTCCTGTCTCAACTCTCCAAGCAGTAATGAACAACTTTTTGGTAAGATGCCGCACATGCATCGACGAGCAGGGAGGGCATTTAAATTCCATTATTTTTAAACTAATTAAGCTATATTTAATAAAATTTAATGAGCTTTAACATGAATAAAAGAAAAATTAATTCCATACACTGGAAAAAATAATTATTTGAGTTTCTTAATGTAGCAAAATTCATCAGTCACCCTGTATATATATATATATATATATATATATATATATATATATTATTCACCGGTTTACAGTATTTTCAATTACACAAATTTTTCACATTAATTATTATTATTCAGTTCAAACATTATTTAAATTAATAAGCTTAGTACTTTTATAAGTTTAACGATAAAACTATTTTAGAGACATCAATAAATATCCCTAGGGCCCAATAATTTCAACTCAACCAAAAGTACAGTCTGTTTTTCTAATTTGGTTGAGTTATAGGGATACTTTGATGACTCTACGCGACGACGTCCAAAAGCGAAGTGCGTTTGCCGCAAGTTGAAAACTCCTTTGCTCGCCCATCTGAAAATATTAAATTTTTGGTGCATAAATATATAAACCAGGACTTGAGTTGTTTAATAACAATAAATAGCACTATATACTTGCCTTATATAGGCGTATTAGTTGCAATTTCTCTGCAAAACTCCTTATTAAATATTTTATACATTTTTTAACGACGCACTAACATTTCGCTCACAATACCACAGAAGAAGATACACAAAGAAAATGAAAAACTTAACAGAAGGCTTTGTGTGTGTTAGTAATTTAAAATTTTCGGTTGCATGTATTAGTGAGTGTGGTTAGGTCCGTCTAGTAGGGTAAGCTTTCTAATATGTTGTGGTAACTGCTTTTTTTATTTTTGAGGTTTGTGAAGGCGTGATTTCCCTACATATATAGGCATATTCTTTAAAATGCTAATGTTTTCAGATACTCCTAGGCGTTAAATTGAAATTTGAAAATACGCCCATTGCTTTTGATGTCAGATTGTTTTCGAGGAAGTTAAAAAATCGATTTTTTTATTTCTCAAAACTGAAGGCATTGAATTTTTGTCAAAACAGTTTGGCGTATGTCGTAGTAGGTACACACTCTGATAAGGAGCATTCCAGTTCGAACCCACTTAAAGTCACACTCGTTTCCTTGAAAACTGGAATAGCTTCAATTTTGAAATAAATTTGGTTTGTGCTCAATCCACAGCAATCCATACATAAAAAACCTCGAACTTTTAGGGAATTTATTTTTATTATTATTATTATTATTATAAGACCTAATGTGATATGTTAATTTTCTTTAATATTGCCAAGGCTTTTTAAAGCAGTCCAAAGGGCTTTATTTATTAAAGCACTACATATACAAGGTGGCGCAAAAGTAATCCTACTATCAGAAAATGATATAAATTTTGCGATTGGCCCCTACAGTCAGTTCTGTTTTGACATTTGTGTAGTAAACACATGCGAAATACACGTTAATAAACAATGTTACGCTACACTGCTCCAGAACGCGGAATATTGCTGACTATTTATTTGACCAATAATCGGTCGGGGCCAAACGGTTACTGTGAATGGTGAGCGCTACAGAGCAATGATTAACGAGTTCTTTTTGCCGCAACTTGATGAATTGGGGTTGGAAAACATGTGGTTCCAACAAGACGGTGCAACAGCACACACTGCACGTGCCACAGCCGATATGCTGAACATCGGAAGCTTACTTTTGCCCCACCTTGTACCTATGTCACACCTGTCCCAGAATACAAACAAAAGTTGTACATATATAAGTATTTGTAAATGTTTCATTTAAAAAAGTAATCTAAGCGACGATCGTACATTTTTTTTAAATAAACCAAGTTTAAAAGTAGAATAATGTGTTTTCCTCTCTTCGCTCTATTTTTCGCTTTTTTCAGGAACTTGGATTTTATCAGGTTTGAGTAGCGCTTTTTAAGTGGAATTTTTAGTTAATCTGTGCCATATAACGTCATGTCGTTGTTGTGTGGTAACGACAAAAACACCCCCCGAAGGTTTTGGGGAGTGTTGTCGAACTAACAGTCCTTGGCCGGATTTGAACCCGGTACGCTCCGGTACTCCTTTGCGGTACTGCCCGACTGTCGTGGTAGCGATTTATGACCAGTGAAACCTGCTAGGTCATGTCACCCTAGGATAAGGTGGGTAATGAGAGGTGAGAGGCATCATTTCCGTAGGTCAACCATCGAGTTGTGCATATTAGTCGGCTCTTACGTCAGGTATGCCTACCTTGGGCATATTCTAAACCCCTAACCCGCAGGGGTTAACGTCAGCGCAAAGGGTAGTGACGGAATTCTGATCTATTGATATGCGGCCTTTCACCTTTTACTATTAATCTCCTGTTTGCTTTGCTTTTACTAACTCCAATCATTTTTTGGAGAACAGATAAACAAGGTGAGACGCTCCGAATCATCTTCGGAGTTAAACAAATCGTTCCCACTTTAGTCGAAGAATAACGGATACAAATCGTATTCGGTCTTAGGCTTTATTCGGCGGAATGCCTTTGAGTTTTTCGATCCTTACACTTTTAAACTTCTATTCACTGCCCTTGTTCGCTCTTATCTCGAATATGTAGTTAATATTTGGAGACTGTATGACCAGTTTTCAGTGAGAAGGATTGAACGAGTACAAAAGATTTTTCTAAATTATGCACTGCGTTGGATGCGGTTTGAAATACCCATTCCATCATATTATTCGAGGCTGTTATTAAATGATCTGAGCACATTGGAAAGAAGAAGAAGTATTCTTTCATTGTCATTTATTTATAACATAATTAACGCCTAGTAGACTGTCCTATTTTACTGGAGCGAATTAGCTTTAATGTTCCGCTTAGAAATCTCCGTATATCATACCTATTTTATGGGCCGACCTATAAAACTAATGACGCTAAATTGTCCAAGTCTCAAATTCTTTTCGATTTTTTTTTACGAAAGCCGATTTTTTACAATCTTAATTTATTAATCTATGTTTGTATAAGTATATTTTTCCCCTAGTCTGTAAGGTACTCTGTAGTGTAGACTTAACTTAAATAAATAAATACATCCGTAAAACGTCTGTCAACTCTGCTTTACCTTCTTCGATCTTTAATAAAACAACAGCAACATTTAAAGAGAGCATATTTATTCCCGTGATCAACTACTTTAAAGCATTCGCACTAAGTGGATATTCACGAAATACAGAGCTTATGCTTTTATAGCAAGATATCAGAACGCAATATAGATACAAATAGAGTTAGGAAGGTAGCTTGGCTGATGAAGTTTTGTAGACAATTTCCCGTCAACCCTGAATCGGTTTGCTAAAAATAAATACATCTATGGCGACAACAGGTATATCATCATAAGCCTCCTAAGAGATTTTTATGTTACTAAAAATTACATATGATTTGTACACCGTTAAAAATTTGAACCTTAACTTAAAACCATTCGTCAGTTTTAGCATTCTATTAAACTTCAACTAATAAAACATCACGAATTAAACAATTTTTTTTTTTTTTTTTATTTCTGATACATTTTTGAAGTGAAAGGAATTTAATTATTTGTTATATCTTTTAAGGTTACATAGTTTCTCAAACAACAACTGCACATATTTCAATCTGAACTGTTGCAGATAAGTGAATTTCGCAATCCCGGTACCAATCCAGGGGTTCTAAAATCAGATAACAGAAATCCCGGAGCAGTGAAAATCAAAAAAATTATTTTTCTCAACTGTAATGTAGGGGTAAAACAAACAGCTCAAGCAAGTAAGTCGAGGCTAATACTGTTTGTTCTAATTTTTTCTAAATTCAAAAAATTGAGCGATATGATCCGCTTCTCTAATTGATTGCTTTCCTTGCCAAACAAATGACTGCAGCCACCCAAGTAGCTGACGAGGTAGCAATTTTGTAGAATTACCAGCCATAATTTGCTACAACCTCGTCTTTACAATTTTTTTATTTCAGTAATTTACATTAATGTGCAGTAATAAAACTGCCACACGTCGGTCATAAAAATCAATGTTAAATATCTATTTTCAATTCAATTTAACAAACTAACCTTGGATGGGATATCTTAGCTAGAAATTAGAACTTTCACCCAAGCAACAAGGAAAGGACAAGTCGAAACGAGTTTTTTGTGACTTTTGCAAATTTCTGAGCAAGCGAGAGCATACAAAATTTAATTGATTTTACTGCGGGATGCGCTGAAGCCAAGGACAAACTAATTTCGCTCCTGACTGCTGTTTTTTCTGTTGGACTATTGGAAAAGTCAAGGACAATACTTATGCATTGCTGTCAAAGGCTATGCATAAAAGGGAAGGACGCATATGCTAAATGTTTGTATATTTATCAGGTCCATATTGTGTCAGGAAGTAATTCACAACTGCTTCTGAGGCAGTTAGACACACAGTGTGTTGCCAACAACACAGCAACTATGCTGCTAAATTCTTTTTGGACTAATACAAAATAGTAGTTTATGCTTTGGTAGTGTTAGCCGATGAGAGTGTTTGTATTGTCAAACCGCAATATTAACATCAAAAAGTCACCTGCCAGGCGTAGTAAAGGTAATGCTGCTGTTGCTGCAAATCTGTTTTGGCGCACTGTGCGATATCCTGGCGGGTATAGGTACTCGGAGGCTGTGCGAAGAAGCAACAAAGGAAATAAATACATTTATGTATGTGTGAGTAGTAGTACTGAGTGTATTCAAACTACAGAATCTTGTGTGAGTTGATCTTCACTTTTATGTACATTACGGTGTCCTTTATTTGTCCTGCATATTTTGTTTATGCCTCTAATGCTCTAGCCGGCAAGACGGCTTTATGAATGAGATGTTTAATTATAAGTAAAATTGTAGAATTATTGTCCAAAACTCAAACCCCGACTAAGGCGGAGTGGCCTGTTAACAGGAAAGTCAGCATAGAATCGGGATGTGGGTTTTCATTTTATTTCCTTTGGAAATCTGACTTAAAATTCGCGTTTGTCGCACTAGAATTACTTGGTAGTAGTTTTTTTCATTTCAAAAATTTTTCGATTTCGGTTTCAGTTCCAGCCTCGGATGAAGCGTCAGAGTTTACGTTCCGATTCTATTCTCGATTAGGGGGCCATCTACCTCGATCCTTTTGTATTTGGCTTTCCTTTTCCATTTCTGTTTTGTTCCCATTCCTGTTTGGGTTTATGTTCCGGCTTCCGCTCCGACTTAGGTTATATTTCTTCTAGGTTACAGTTTTGGTTCCAAATTTTAATCCTATTTTGGTGCGACTTCAAGTTTCAGTTCCTGTAATAGTTCCATTTATATTTTGTTTCTTTTCGTTCCTATACCGGTTTGAGTTTCTGTTCCAGTTGTCGTTCCGATACCAGTTTATGTTCCAGTTTCAATTTCGACTTTGGATCCTCTTTTGTCTTCAACTCAAATTTTGGTTCCGGTTTTGATTCCAGATTCGCTTCTTGTTGTAGCTTTCATATAAATTTATTTCGTTGTCTTCTTAGTTATTGGTTTCAGTTAAAGTTGGCGTTTCAGGCTCCCTTCCAGTTTCCCATTCCGGTTAAGGTTAAACTTTTAGTTCCATGTTATCCTCTGTCAACCTCAGTTTAGGTTTTGCTTCCAGTTTCGTTCCTTGTTGTAGTTTCCGTTTCCGTTCCCATTTCTATTTCTTTTTCCATTCAGGTCTTAGTTTCATTTTTGTTAAAAGTTTCGTTCCTGCTTCAACCTTTGTCCCACCTTAAGTTTCAGTCTCATGTTTGCACTCCCCTTTTGTTTCAGTTTCGCTCCTTGTTATAGTTGCGGTTTTTATCTTATTTATACTTAGTTCCAGTTTCAGTTAAAATTTTTTCATTTATGTTTCGGTCTTTGTTTCAGCTTCGATTCCAGTCTCTCTTCCAGTCGCCTTCATTCCAGTTTCGCTCTGAGTTCAAGTTTCGATCCCAATTTTTTTCCTCTTTCTATATCAGTTCCTGTTTCGGTCCATGTTTAAATTTTCGTTCCCATTCCGATATCTTTCGTCGTTATAACAACAATGTTGAGTAACAACAACAAACCCTTTTTTATTGTAAAAATCATCTTAATCCTGTTTCGTTTATCAACGTGCCTTGTCTGTTAATTTTTCGAGCTGCAAAAAAAAAAACAACTGAGGAAATATCAGGCACCCTAATGTGTAAGCATATATTTTATTTTCAGAAATCTTACTCTTCACAAATCTTTTATTCCGACGGTGCGTTTCGGTCACACTTTGCGGTTTAATCGATTTCAAAGATTTCATTTCCAGCGCCGCCTTCGAAACCGCCCAAAATAGCTCAAAATATGAAAATATTGACAAAATAAAACGCTACAAAACAAAGCACGTTTTGCACAACAGAGCATAAGCCAAAAATTGTGTAATCTTTAAAATTCGTTTCACACCTCTTGTTTAGCTATGGTTTGATTTAAAAGTAAATGCAATAATATTTACGAAATTTTTGAAATCTTAAGAGGATTTCACATAAATGTAAATCTTATAGTAAGATCTGCTAAGCTAATCTTAAGATCCTTTTTCATCTCTTCTGCCAAAATATGTATAAGTTGGGAAAATTGCCTAATTTCGACCACACATAATGTTAGAAGGAAAAACTAAATGCGTGAACTGGATTATCATTTGCGCTTTGGTTTAGAAAAATACCTGGAAAATTTGGTGACACCAATTGGGCGAGATATACGGCTCATAAGGTTGTGTAATAAAATGTGTAGATAGGATATTTTAAGAGTGATTATCCTTAAGTTGTGATTGAAAATCCTTCCAGTTTCTATCTAAAATCGATAAGAAATATTTAGACAACGACACCACAAATTTGAAAACTTTGTTTGAGTGGACAAAACAAACCCCATTGCATTTTAGGTGCCGAAAATTCTGGTGTACTACGTTTTTTGAATTTTGCGTCAAAACTACCTAAAATAATTTTAAAATATTTTTTTTTTGTCAATAACACAGAATTTTGGACTAAATATGTGCGATTTATGTGTTAGCCTATTTAACTTATACATATATATTCTTTGTTGATTATCTTACTAAAGTAACATTATCCTGTTTTATTCAGTATTAACAGACCCGGCAGACTTTGTCCTGCCGAAAATTTGACTTGCCTACATTTAACAAATTGATTTATCCCTATATCTTCCTTTTTCTTTCTACTTTTTACCACCCGCGTATCCCGTTACTCTCTTTAACCTCTTTATTTTCCTCTAACACCTTCTCTACATCTCAAAATTCTATTCCTACACCCCTTCTTCTCCCATTTCCTCTGTGGGTATTGATATGTGAATTAACTTGTATTTGATCCTGGTACCGCTTACTTTTTCCAAGCTTGCTTTGATATTTAGAACACATATCTATCAGGTTTGATTTCAAATCCACTTTCAAATCAGAAATTAAATTGGATTTGTGATTTCATTCGCCATCTAAGTCAAAGACATTTTTGTTCGTGATTCGTTTCTCCAGCCAATTGAAACTGTATACAGCCTGGAGAAGTGGTTACGCGCACTTTTCCAAAAAATATATATAGCCAGTGCCTTGTTTGTTTGAGTATCCACTAAAACACTCCCCGAAGGTTTTGGAGAGTGTTGTCGAAAGTAACAGTCTCCCGGCACATTCCGGTACTGTTTTTGTTGTTGTTGTTAACAGTGCTTTGCCCTGCCCAATGGGCTCGATCACTCTAAATTGTCATCAGGCTCTTCTAACGGAAGTCCGAGGAAACGCGCAGTTTCCACAGGGTTGGACCACAGTGATGTAGGTGTTAGAAGAGTGGGTTCAACTGAACAGGAGAAGAGATGCATGGTATCATGAGGGGTCATACCACATGCAGGGCATGTATTTGGTATGTTGGGCTTCAGTCTGGATAAGTAAGAGTTTAACCTATTACAATATCCAGAGCGAAGTTGTGCCAGTATGACTCTAGTCTCCCTCGGAAGTACACGTTCCTCCTCAGCCAATTCAGGTGGTTGAGTATTAATAACGGGATTCACAGGCCGAGATCTGAGAGATCTGTCTACCGACTCGGTGTGGAGGTCATTTAGAGCCCGTCTATGGTTCCGCAGATCAAACGGCAAAGAGATATGATGCCGGATCTCATCGTAATGCTTACGGAGATGTCTCCTTATGTCTCTGGTTGGCGGTGCTACATCCAAAAGATGTCGGTTTGGATGACTAGGTTTATGAGAGTTCAGAAGGAACTGTCTACTCAAGTGTTCCGCGTGCCCTTGAACATTAAGCAATTTTGCCTCTTGATGGATGTGACACTCAGATGACATAAGCAGGCATCCCGTAGCGGTTCTGATGGCGGTGTTTTGGCAGACTTGCAATTTCCTCCAATTGGTGTCAGAAAGGTTGGGCGACCATATAGGCGCAGCATAGTCAATAACCGGCCGGCCAATAGCCTTATATGTAGCAAGCAATGTTTCTTTGTCTTTTCCCCAAGTACTGCCGGCCAGTGACTTGAGGATCTTATTGCGGCTCTGTACCTTTGAGGCTATTGCGGCGGCATGACCAGCGAAGGTGAGGCCGTTGTCAAATGTCACACCCAAGATTTTTGGGTGGTTGAGAGTAGGTAGAGGTACTCCGTCTACGTCGACATTTAACTCTTGCCCCATCTGCGCATTCCATGTAGTAAACAGGGTCGCCGTAGATTTAGTCGGAGACAGGGTCAGATTACGCTCGGTGAAGAAGCTGGAAAGGTCATGGAGGTAACTGTTGATTCTAATACAGAGTTCATCAATGGAGGGACCCTTGCCCGAGGCCACTATCGTGCAGTCGTCAGCGTAGGAAACAATGGAGACTGGGGGGGGGAAGTCTCGAAATATAGAAATTAAACAAGAGGGGAGAGAGAACACCACCTTGCGGCACCCCTTGTTTTATTCTTCGTGGTCTAGATTTCTTGTTCCTATATTTGACTGTTGCCTGTCGACCATTGAGGTAATTAGCGGTCCACCTCCTAAGGCCGGCAGGGAGCGGTGTCTCATTCAGATCTCAGAGGAGTGTGGCGTGATTGACCGTGTCAAATGCATTTGACAAGTCAAGTGCCACGAGAACCGTTCTATGGTTTGGTGGATGTTGATTCAAACCGTTGTTAATCTGCGTTGTAATGGCGTTCAAAGCGGATGTCGTGCTATGATTTTTGCGGAAACCATGTTGATCATCGGCCAATTTTAGATTTGTAACGAAGTAAGGAAGCAGAATGGGCTGTAGTAATTTCACTACCGGCGAATGGAGGGATATCGGACGATAAGACTCTCCTAGGTTCGCCGGCTTCCCTGGTTTTAATAGGGGAATTACAATCGCTTGTTTCCATATCTCAGGTATAACGAAGGTAGTTAGTGAGAGATTAAAGAGAGCCGCTAAATAACTCTGTCCTTCGTTGCCAAGATGTTTGATCATCTTCATGGCGATTCCGTCGGCTCCGATGGATTTTTAGGGTTTGGCCTTCATTATGGCCTCTGCGACTGAGACGGCAATGGGCGCAGTAGAGTGTTTGCGTTTGCGCGCACGTCGGAAGGCTCTTCTCTTAGTCCTATCCGCAGGTGGATGCATTATAAACAGCCGGCAAAAGGAGCTCGCGCATTTCCTGGCGTCCGATTTGACGTTGTCGCCGAAAGCAATGGCGACCTTGTCTTTGTGTTTGGTCGGATTGGATAGGGCCTTGACAGTCGACCATAATTTGCCGACTCCGCCGGAGAGGTTGCATGTCTCGAGGTGTTGTTTCCACTTGGTCAGCTTGTGCTCGTTGACGATCATACGAATTTCCGCATTGAGATATTTTATTCTGGGATCTGCGGGATTGATGAGTCTCAGTTGGTCACGTTCTCTTGCCATCGCCGCAGCTTCTGCCGGGAAATTCGGACGAATTTCTGGTATTCTGCCAGCAGGAATAAAGCGGCATGAGGCTGAATCAATGATCTTGCGAAACTCTCTTTCGCCTTTGCGTACGTCCGTAGGAGTGGGTAAGGCAGCGAAGGAGCGCTCTGTATATTCAGTAAAGCGCTCCCAGTCCGCTTTGGTGAAGTTGATGTATGTTATTTTATCAGTCGTTATGAAGTCGGTCGGTCGTTCAACAGAGAGTAAGATGGGTAGGTGGTCTAAAGCTAATGTAAGCATCGGTCGCCAGATGACAAAGTTGATAAGGCCCGCGCCCGTTATGGAGATGTCTGGCGAACTGTGACAGTTACCTGCCACCCTGGTGGGGGCATCTCCATTGACTGTACAGAATGATGAGTTATCTATTTGGTTTGCAATTGCGTGTCCTCTGCTGTCTGCTGGCAAGTTGGAGTGCCAGAGATCGTGATGCGCGTTGAAGTCGCCTAGGATTAGACGGTTATCGCCCCTTAGCAACGCACTAATGTCGGGATGATAATCTGTAGGACAACACGTGACAGGAGGAATATAGATGTTTATGATTTGCAGGTCGGCGTCTCCTGACTGGACTGCTATGCCTTGGCATTCTAAGGTAGAGTCCCTGGGGTCGACGTCAGGTGAAAATAGATTATATTGTACAGAGTGATGTGTAATAAACGCAAGGCCACCCCCAAGACCGCTGGGACGGTCTTTACGATGTACATTATACCCATCACAAGTTCGTAAGTCCGATCTCGTGTTCAGTTTTGTCTCTTGTATCGCGGCGATTTTGATGGTGTGCGTCTTCATAAAGTCAGTTATCTCCGCGATCCTTCCTACATTCCCACAACAGCCGGTTCTATCGCACCGGAATGACCCGGGTTTTTTCACCCGGCCAAGGGCTGTTATTTCAGTGTAACCCTGTCCAATCTGGGGCAGGGCGAAGCACTGTTAACAACAACAACAACAACATCCTTCCAGCTAATCCGTTACAGTTCAGCTCCAGAATTTTGAAGTGTGTAGGGGGGGAGACGGGGGACATACTAGGCGTGAGGGACGGATGCGTTTGCCTAGCTGGAGGTAGGCTAAGGCCTAAACTAGGTGGAGGTAGGCTAAGGCCTAAACTATGTCGCAGTCTAGAGTTGACAGCGCCATGGCCGATGTTGTCTGGCGTGGAGGGCGGCTGTGTACTGCAACAGGGGGCTATGAACGAATCCGTCCAGAGGTTACCGTTTGCGAGCCCAGAGCACATAAGGGTGTGACACAGGCCAAGGCAATTGTTGCACTTGACCGATGTCGCAGGCGTATATAATCTTTGCCGACAAACGGTGCACGCAGTGAAAGGTACTAGGAGGTGGTGTTCCTGACCCACGTGCAGGCTGGAAGCAGGGGGGGACATTAGGGGCAGAGACAGAGGGGACTGACGCTCGGCGATGCTCATATCTGACCTATTCCGGAGGGGATAGGAGTGTTGAGTGGCCGTGTGTGATGGAGACACTGGTGTGCGTGAGCGACAGTCGGGAGTGGGTGAGGCAGGGATGGCAGCGGTGCTGCCAGTCGTATAGACTGAGCCACTATTGTGACTGTTGGAAGTAGGTAGAAGCGGTAAGAGAGTACCAGAGCGGCGACTACCGCGGGACGTCCTTGGACGTGTACAGCAAGGTGCCTCAAAAGTACTAAAGAAAGTACGAGGTCTGTTAATGGCAGGGTTAAGCCCTGAACATCCAGATTTATGTAACCATCTCTTACACTTGGCGCATTGTACCGAATACGACCGTTTAATATAGATTTTCTTCCAGCAAACGCAGCAGATCCAGCCTCTTGGTCCAGGGTTGGGTTCGACCCCAGCCCGTAACAAGAGACAATGGAGCAACCCAGCTGCAAGGGTTTGCTCCGAGGATGACAATTTAAGGGTGGGACGGGACAGATTGGTGTGTAACCATTCCGGTACTCCCTTGCTGTACTTGCCGGACTATCGCGGGAGCGATTTGGTATGATCAGTGTAACCTTCTAGGTAATTTCATCCCTCCTTCCGTACGGTTTTTCTCATATCAATTTCAAAGAAAACTTAGCACACATTTTTTTAAAAAAATTAAGTAAATTTTTGTTATTTTTTTTAAATTTCAATGGGTTTTTATATACTGATATGCGATTAGGACAATAAATATAAGTTAGGGCCAAGATGTACAACTCTTTTTTTAGCCAGAGCGTGATTGAAAAGGCCTATTAAAAAGCTGCTTTTTTGACTACCATGCCGTCACTAGGAATAGGGAAGACTGATTGTTGAGTGGGAACGTTTTCACGTTATTCGAATAACCAGCTTTCGGTTCAGGTTTTAAATATTACTTGCAAAAATCTGAGCAGACGTGGTCCAAGAAGGCATCGCTAAGATTGGCTCAATGTGGTACGACATCCAGAAGTTGTTTGCCAATATTTTGCGGTACTGTTGAAATCTATGTGTGGTGTGAGAAGAAGGAGAGCTAAAGGATTTGTAACCAGAGTATCATTTGTATTCTTCCACTTTTTGGAAGTTTGTTTCTCTTCTCTCGATGGTGACTTGTCTGAGTATTTAGAAGATATTTTTGCCAATTCATTTTGCTGGAATTTTTCGCTAAGTAAGGCAAGTTACTCTGAATACAATAGCAACATGATATGGATTTAAAGCCATGCAAATTCTACATAACAGCACTCCTAACATGTTTCATTCAAGTGCTTTTTTGAAAGTTGTAAATATATCAATAATAAGTACTACAATAAATTAATTTTAATATGATTTTATCCCCTGTGACCAGCGGCAATAGTGTTTCGCACCACAGCGTCTTCTTCCAACGGCTAACACCTACATACAAATTTGTATAAAAGCGTTAAAAATTATTTAAAAACCCATATATGCAACTGCTTTCAACACTTAATTAGCAAGTTCGAAAGTCGAATAGCCAATTAATTGCCTACAACTTTTCAATAACAACTTCAGCTAAAAGTAAAAGAAAAAGCTTAAAAATAAATAAATGACTCGTGCTCACACACTTATTAACACCAAATAGCTAAACAATTAATAATCAACTAACTAAACGTTTGCAATTAACAAGTATAATTCTATATGCATACATATGTCTGTGTAACTATTAGACCGGACATTTTTTTTTTAATTATATTAAAATATTTTTCAAAATGGCAAAAATAACTACTACAAAAGTGTCAGACCTGGATAATAATTCCTAATGGTTTCTCATTGCTAGCTTAGACTTTTTAACTTTTTTTTAAACCTGTCAAACGATTAAAGGAAAAAAAAAAAAGCAAAGAAAGTTTTGTAGGCAATTAAATTCCCCAAAGTACAAATTTTAGTAAGGTGGGCAGTTTCAGCGTAATGAAGCGTCTGAAAATTTTGCAGTATTGTTTTCGGCATTCTGAAAACTATTACTATAATTTAGAAATAATTGTTTTCTGCTAGGTCTAATGTAAAGCAACCCAAATAGGTACATACACTTGCATGCGTTTCAAGACCAGCATAAACATATTTTAAGTGAGAAAGTTCAGAAACAAATAGCTTTGCAACATTACCCAAAAACGGCGTAAATAGTGAATATGTATGTAGGTATATATATATATATATATACATATCTACATGCATGATAAATACGCACATATCTACTTTGAGTTGTTGCTTATTTAGCCTCAGCCAGTCTGACACTCATTTGTTATGATTATCAATTTATCTTGTTGGCTCATTTAAAGCCAGCAACATTTAATTGCAATGCCAAAGTGTTAAAGCTAATTGTTGTTGTTTCAGCATTTAGTTACTTAGCAATTTATTATTCGTAAATTGTATAATTTTTCAATTTCTATTATTAACTCGAAGCTAAATTACAAAATTGTAAGTGAGCGTCGCTAAATGTTATTATTACTTCGTTTTTGTTTAATATCTTAATAACATAAAAAGTATTTCTACAACAAGTAAGGATGTATACGTACGGTTAAACCAAAAATTTTATAACTAGTTGTAAGGCTAATAGTTTTCAGAAGGAAATATTTGTTGTAATAATAGATGGAGGTACACAGGTTTTTAAGTTCTCATAAGAGTGAAATTAAAGCTTATTGGCTTGAATGTTTATTCGTAACCTCCTTCGAAACCAGCACAATTTACTTTCTAACATAACAACACTAATTATCACTATGATGAGTCATGGCATTCAATTTACTCTAAGAAGACTAACTAGATTTCTATCTTTACAAATATTTTTCGCTGAACTTTAATTGCACATCATATTTTCTATATTCCGAATTTTTTAATGTTTAGGGATAAAAGTGCTTGAATTTTAGCAAACCCAAGGTGTAATTAAAAATCCGATATTCCACGATTAGTCCTTGGATTTGAGTATTCGTCATTCTCCAACGGTGTAGGTTGGAAAAGGAAATAAATTTGTTATGCAACGCTTCGACTCAGACCTTATAATAGACCGAGTTCGACTTTAATCACTATAACTCCGAAACCAGTTGATGTATTAATCACTTTGTTCAATGAAGCACACATGAGCACCTTTCGTTTGATGACCGTATTCCACTTGTTGTTGTTGTTGTTGTTGTTGTGGTAACGACAAAAACACTCCCCGAAGGTTTTGGGGAGTGTTGTCGAATTAACAGTCCTTGGCCGGATTTGAACCCGGTACGCTCCGGTACTCCCTTGCGGTACTGCCCGACTGTCGTGGTAGCGATTTATGACCAGTGAAACCTTCTAGGTCATGTCACCCCTCCTTCAGTAAGGAAGAACAAGATGGGTAATGAGAGGTGAGAGACATCATATCCGTAGATCAACCATCGAGTTGCACGTCATTACCTTTGTATATTAGTCGCCTCTTACGACCGGTATGCCTACCTCGGGCATATTCTAAACCCCTAACCCGCAGGGGCGACCGTATTCCACTAATAGATTTTGGCTCGCCTGGTCCACATATTGGTCGATAAATTCCGAGACCAGTCGAGTTATCGAAATAAGGGTATTTGAAATTTAAGTTATGCATCTAGTAAGGCTATGACGGAAGTTGCATTTAATTCTATTCAGCAGGGTTTGAGTAATACACGGCCACACATGCGGACAGACAGACAAAAATCCTAAATACTGTTGCTTTGGATTCTATTCTTTCTGTAATGGTCCCTTCTAACAATTTTCCTTAATTTCGGCAATGTACAGACAATTAAAAATTGTATTACATGCAGAGATAATTGAATTTCCAAAATGTTTTTTATATTTAAAACGAAAACTTGTTCATAAATAACAAATCAAACCCAAATAGGTAATAGGTACGTATCGTAAATCCCGTGATTGCAAGAAATAAATCCCTGAATTTTGGGCACCGAAAAAATCAAGGGTTCCCTAGTGTGGCCATTTTTTTTTTAGAAGTGATCTCACTTTTGCCATACTTTTGTAGGAAACTGAATCCCCCAGTAAAATGTGGGTTTGGAAAAAAAGCTTCATCAAGTGAACCGTTCAAGAGTAATTGACCTCTCAAAGTTAATATTAAGGTCCGAAATTAAACCACAATAATTAAAAAAAAATAGTTCACCCAGTTCACCACCAAATTTGGTTAAGGTATATCATATTTTCTCAAATTATAGTGCGAGCATGTGATAAGCACAGCTAGGTATAAAATTGGCAACAGGAGTTTGAGATGTTAAACCGAAACAAAGCAATTGAATTAACCTTCGCTAAGTGTTAGATATTAGACAAAATTGCTCAGTTGATTTTGCCAGCTATTATTTTTTATATCACTCACTTTCACTTTCTATTCCGCATTTGCGTACTTATTTTGGTAAAGTTTTCATGGTTTTATTTTTATTTAATTTGAGGAAGAGAAATTGAAAATTACAGCTGAGTGGAGTATTTGAAACGCTAATTGTAATTGTTAAGTGACTTAAATGATAGCAAGTTTGGAGTGGAAACGATTTCTTTGCAATAATTTATCAAATTTCGATATCTGAACAATGCCAGTTTTATATTAAAAACTAAGGAAGTCAATAAAATTTAGTACGCGCCATATACATCAAAATAAGAAGTATCAAAATGGCGCCCAGCGCGCTACTTGGGCCCGGTCCTTCTGACTGGGCAACACGGCAACCAACCAAGAAGTATTCAAACCAAATCAATAATAGGCAAATAAACTCCGTTTTTTCGTAAGCACTTAGCGACTTATGAATAAAATGATGAAAAAAATTAATTTTTTCTTTTTCTAAATTGGAAATTTTCTTTGAAAATCCAATTTCAGCTTGTCGTTTGCGAAATAGCAGAAAAATTGTGAACGCTTATATTTATTTCTGCTTGCTTTTTTAAGAAAATATTTTGTCTAACATCGGAATTACAAATAAAAACTGGCCAAATTTTCTGGCACATCCGAATTTAGATTTCGATAGCTTTTAAATATTTAATAAACTTTTTTAATAACTTAAAAAATAATTTCTGCGGTCCGGTGAGCAAAAATTAATTAATTTCTACAATTAAAAAAATGGAAATTGAGGATTTCGTGATCTACCATATCGAACGCTTTACCATAGTCAGTATAAATAGCATGTACATCCCATCCTTGGTTCATAGCATTTATAATGTAGTTTGTATATAGGAAGAGATTAGATGTAGTTGATCTACCACCCGTGTTGTCGGATTAAAATTGTTATTATTATTAAAGTTAATTACAGATTGGTCTGTAGTTACTTATTTCTGACTTGGAGCCCGATTTATGTATTAGGCCTATATACGACGATTTCCAAGCTGAGGGAAATGTACCCGTCTCAAGCGAATGGTCGATAGATAGATAGATATCATCCCACGTGGCTGAGAAGGGACTGTCTATGTTATTATTTCTCTTATTTTTAATGAATTTCCAGAATTGTTTCGCATCCATCATTACGAGGTTTTTAATTCTTGATGTGTATTTTTCATAGCATAATTTGCTGAGTATTTTACAACCATGTCGCAATTTAGTGAAGTTTCGATGACCAGTAGGCGAGCGTGTTTTTTTGTAGTTTCTATGGGCTTTCTTCTTAAGTTTTTTTTTGTTGATCAATCTCTTTGAGAACCAAATTGGGTAGTTAGTTGCTCTATGCGTGTGGATTGGAATATATTTGTCGATTCCTTCTAGGATTTTATTGTAGAAAAATTTTACTTTTTCATCAGTTGTGCTTAGTTCATATAATACAACCCAGTTGATTCGCAAAAAAAATCTATTGAGCTGCACATAGTTACCCTTTTTGAAGACGTATGTGGGCGTCATATTTGATTTTAATTTAGGTTTAATTTCGATGTCACAACTTAATCAATTATGGGTGACGCTTGAACCACAAGTATGTCTATGTCACAAAAGCACAAGTCAAGAGTTCGACCTTACTTACATCGTTCGATGTTACTTACATCGTTAAGTTGCTGACAACCCAAAAGATCCATCTCGTTGAATAAAATACTCTGACAGTCTGCTTGAGGGTTGCTGCTCGGAAGATTATAATCACCGATAATAAGTAGCTTACAACTAGGATATCTTGATTTAAGAAGTGAGATTGTGGAAGCATGGTTGGCATACACCTCCATTGATGATTGTGGCGGTATATAGGTGCATTCGACTATAAGATCATACACAGCACAATTTACTTTATAAATATTTGTTCAATTTCATTTTGTTCAACAGGTAACACTACAGCAGAAATGTTGCATTTTACCGCTATAAAGGTTCCCCCGCCGCGTATTAGGTTGCTTGTCACGTCATCTCTGTCTTTTCTAAAAAGATTGTAAGTTTCGCTAATCACCTCGCCGTCGTAGATGAAAGGATTTAACCAAGATTCACTTATGCAAATAGTGTCACAGAAGCAACAAGTAGAAGACGATAAGCATTTTTTTAATTTGGTTCGCAGACCCCTTGTATTTTGGTAATAAAGTGATAATTTAGTTATTTTTCTGCTTGTCTTTTGCCAAGTGAAAAATCAGTTTTTCTACTATTTTGGGAGCACCATATTAGTAATCAAAAGACTTAAGAAAGAAACTTGGTTATAAAACAGCAACAATTTGTAACAAGCCTCTTTGCAGCCATGGTTGGTGTTGTTGTTGTGGTAACGACAAAAACACTCGCTGAAGGTTTTGGAGAGTGTTGTCGAGTTAACAGTCATTGGCCGGATTTGAACCCGGTACTCCCTTGCGGTACTGTTCTACTATCGTGGTAGCGATTTATGACCAGTGAAACCTTCTATGTCATGTCACCCCTCCTTCCGTAAGGAAGGCTAAGATGGGTAATGAAAGGTGGGAGTCATCATATCCGTAGATCAACCATCGAGTTGCACGTCATTACCTTTGTGCATATTAGTCGCCTCTTACGACCGGTATGCCTACCTCGGGCATATTCTAAGCCTGATCCGCAGGGGGTTGCAGCCATGGTCTTTCAGAACATTTAAAAGTTAACTTTTTTATTTAATTTCTCAAACCAAATTAACAGAAACATTTGCACGTTTTCAACTCAATCAGAAACTTACAAATAGTTAATTAAACTTAATGAGTTCATTATGTCTCGCAGATCAATTTAAATGTGTAAAACGTAAATTGGAAAAAAGGCATAAAAATAAGAGCCTTAAACCGAACTACTCGTTCAAATCACTTAACGACTTTAGTATATACTACACAACCAAAATACGAAATAAGAACAAAATAACGAAAAATGTGCTTTTAATTTAACTCAGGTCGCGTATCGTACGGAAAATTAATGATTACATATACTGCCAATGACACCCAGTTCGTGTTGCGAGCGCGTTGGTTCGAAAAAAATCTGTCTTGAGAAATAAGAAATACAAAATTCGAAAAAGGCAAACAACAACAACGATTAAGAATTTGCAGGCAGGCCTAAGAAGATATCAGCAAAATCGCTAGGCATTTGAGTTTATACAACCAATGGTCATGGCCATGTTGTTGAGTTTGTTAGCCATATTGTCAGCAGTAGCAGTATAAAGTCAAGCATCCTAAATAACCAACCAAAAACAAAAACATAAGCAAAAGCAGCTGCAGCAGTGATTTTAATCAGTCTGGCGTGAACAGCAGTTGTTTAAGAAGATTTTGTCTTCTTCTTTGTAGAAATAAGCTATACTAACTAAGAGGCTTATAAGCACGAACATATAGATTTTATTTTATTCAGATGAAAGGTATGTAAATGAAGTTCTACTCTTATATGAATGTTTTTCGCTATTTATAAGTAAGAAGTATGCATTTTTTATTTATTTTTAACAATCGATAAATTTAAGGCCGCATTTTATACTGAAAATTTTTCATTTAGGGCTCCTTCAGAGTTTGTGGCAAAGAACTTTATCCACAAAAAAAAATAGGTAGAGATGAGTTTGCTCCATTTTGGTGTTTCTTAGCTTTTGCTATTTTTAGATGTATTAAAATAAAATCAAGAACTGTATTCATACTGTATATTAAAATTTTGTTGAATAAGCAGAACACTATAAACCTTCACTACTACCTGTTGATGCAAAACGTTCTCTTTTTTACCAAAATATATATATTATTAATTAATGAAAAATTTATATCCAATGATTTGCCGAAAAACACTGCACAAAACACGAATTTATAAACAAATTTTTTACTCCAAATTCATTAAAATTTTGTCTAAATTATGTGCTAGGTAATATCCATCGTCTGTTATTTGTGTTCATTAGCTCTCTTTCTTCTTCACAAGATTTCGCATATTTTAAACAAATAAAGAAGTCATTTGCTTTTAATTTGATTTTTGACCCCAACACTGTTGTCTTGTCAGTCTGCCCCTTGGCTACTAACACTATTACGCTTAAACGCCTCACATTCCATATGGTCAGTAAATGATCACTTCCATTCGACAAGTTTATTAACGTTTTGACCCGTTGGCTAGCAAGCTAGTAAGTATGTTTGTAACTGCTAGCGGTAAAAAATCGCCAATTAGACATGACGACATGAGGAACCCCATTGAGAGATTATTAAATATCCGAACGGTGAATGTAATAACATAAACAAATATTTATATGTATATGTGTTTGTGAAGATATTTTTAATTAGTAGACAATTCTTGTTAGGCTTCTTTAGTTATGTAAATTTTTATTAACATCTACACAACATTGTTTCATAGTTCTTATTCTTAGAGAAAATAAGTTGTAAAAAGAAGCATGATCGAAGTAAAAATCAAAGAGGAAATTCGTTAAATATAGGATCGACTGATACGTTGTATTAGTAGCTACCCAGCTAACCAATGTAAGAGCGAAAAAGGACTCGGAGTCCTTTAAAGGAGGGAGTGTAAGTGGATTTTCCTGATACTGTTTGAAAAATTTGGCTTTCCTTATGGTTTCTTTTAAAATTGTGAATTTGGCAATGGAAGAAATCATCAATTATAAATGCATTCTCGGAAGTTGACTGATTGACACAATTTACACTAATCTTATATATAAATAGACAAGATAAATGCAATGTAGAACCGTTTTCTGCTAAACAATAGTTCTAAGGTATACAAATTATATATGTATAGATAGGAAATTTTGAGGTGTACTTTTATCCGTAAATAAAAAAAATTTTAAAAATCATTTTAATATAAAAAATTTAACATAAAAGTCACACCACTACACATTCACTTATTCACACTATAGACACGCTGTGTGTGTGTGTACTTGCTTTTTGTGTACTATGCTGACCCGTGAGCATGGCCGAGGAGTTGCTTTGTACAAAAAAATTAAGAGCCGTAGTAGTGTGAGTATACTTGCCATGAATGTTTTTGTGTTATTGGTGTGGTCGGCTCTCACTGTGAGTGCGAAGAGTTGGTAGTGGACCAATGAAAAATAAGTATTCGCACTATAGATACTCTGTTGTGTCATGCATTTTTGCTTTAGTTGTTGTTATTGTATTGATTACTGGCTACGATGCCCAGTGTCAGCTTCTCTCCTGAGAGCACGAAAAGTTGCTTTGTTGGATACATTAAACAAGCAATGTAAAATATGAGCAAATATGTAAAATTCATTGCTGATACCTACAAACAGGGTTTACAAAAATAAAATAAATGATTACTCATAAAGAGTATTAAACACCGGAGAAAATTAAAGGAAAGTAGAGGAAAGGAAAAGAATTGAAAGGAAGGAAAATTAAAGGAAAGAAAGAAATGGTAAGGAAATGAAAGGAAGGTAAGGGAAAGGGAATTAAAGGAAAGGTAAGAAAACGAAGGGGAAAGAAAGAAAATAAAAGGAAGGGAAGGGAAAGGAAAAGAAGTTTGAGGAAAGTAAAAAATAAAATAAGAGAGTAAAAAAAGAAATCAAGGAAAATAAAAATATGTTAGAGGAAAGGAACGACATAGAAAAGAAGAAAAAAAAGGCGGATAATACATACATACAGCAAAAAACTAAAATAAAATAAAGTTTATTGGTTGAATTTCAACCACTGGGCGAACTCTAGTAATAATAAATATTCATTCTAATATAGCAAGCAATAAAACCAATCCCAAAATACTTTGTTACTGTCAATCATCGGACGCTTTAAGGAGTCCTTTTTTAAGTACTGTAACTTGATGTATAAAGGAACGATTTTCCCTCTAACCGGTTTCGACGATGGGCAATTTTTAATGCCATTTGCGTTATTGTAGCTTAATGCGGGAGTCCGTAAAGAGTCTTTGGCGGATTATCTGAAGGAGGAACACTTTTTCCATATATTTTGAAAAGCAGTTTTCTATTTCAGATACTCTACTTTGGGAGCCTTTT
Source organism: Merzomyia westermanni (assembly GCA_949987695.1). Lineage (NCBI taxonomy): Eukaryota > Metazoa > Arthropoda > Insecta > Diptera > Tephritidae > Merzomyia > Merzomyia westermanni. The sequence goes on from OX465293.1 coordinate 65,226,243, forward strand.
CGGAGCTCCCTAGGAGAGTTAAAGCACTGTACAGAAAGTCCTAACGGTGCAGCCCGCGGGCTCCTCTGCTTAGCTGGGTAGAGTTGAAGTTTAGCGCTTTATATTTACTGCAAAAAAGGGCTATAATTCCAAACCAGAGGTATTTACCACTTAATAACATGATATAGGTTTATGCTCTTAACGTAACCACGGTAAACTAAAAATCAAGCATATACAAATTGAACGAAAGTACAGCTCTTCTGTTTAAGTAAATAACTCCATTCAAAAAAATGTTTAAAAATGTGTAAAAAATTTATTATCAGCTTGAATGAAAAAGTCGTTTTGCGTGAAAAGTAGACTGATCAGCTTTTACCGCCGGGCTGAAGATATACATTTTATTACTTTAGTTTTTATTTTAGAATATATCATATAGACGGCTATTTCAAAATACTTTTGAAAAACACCCTATCTCTGAATTTTTTTAAAGAACGATATGCCCCACAATTTTTTTCTATGAAGTCTTATTTTAGAACCTGGTTCAAAAATTCACTATTTCAACGAAAATTTAATCATTTTCAGCTGACACAAGGTGCTTTTGAATAAAATTCCGATATAGGGCATTAGTATTTAATTTAGTTTCCTATAACAGTTTTTTACTTAGGTGGGTTCAATTAGCAATTGATTCGATAATCCTTCCATTCCTTATACGTTTTTTTTCGTGGCAGAATAAAAAAATTATTCAGTAAGAAAAAAATCGTAAGTTTAAGTTTCATTATCTAGAGTGTGACCAAAACTTGTTCACACCCGGGTTTGCCATTTGGAAAGGTAATCTTCGAATATTGTTCAAATTGCCGAAATTGTTCATAAAGTTTTTAGACAAAAAAATAAAATACATTTAATCTATTGATATTTTAGCCATTTTATTTGCTGAATTCATCATTCAATAACTTGAAAAATCTTTTAAAATGAAAATAAAAAAAAACCAAAATTTCTTTCTCCTTCAAATGGTCATTCAACCGCCTGGGCGATATTTACCGTCCAACAAAGCTCGCCAGTAATTTCTCCGTTGGGCCAACTGGTCCAAATCGGTCTCCACTTTTTCCTTCGATCGGAGTGGTGGTCTCCTTCTTCGTCTGCTTCCACCCGCGGGTGCCGATAAGAATACCTTCTGGGCCGGAGCATCTTGGTTCATTCGCACAACGTGGCCTAGACAGTGCAGCCGCTAGGTTTTACAATAAAATTTATTTGTCTTTTGTCGACATATTTGTATTATATTCTTGACTGTAGCATATTTAAGGGGAATTGGAAAACGAGATACAGTGGCCTTGCCAGGATTTGGTGAAGGGGGAATAAAAAAAATTTGAATCGAAACCGGAAATTTAAGACACACTATTAATTTTTTTTTAAAAATGAAAGCAAAATTCGCAAAAATTCAAAGTAATTTTATCAAAGTCTTACATTTCTTCAGAATTTTTTAAATTTAAAGTGATTTATTTCATATAAAAGAAATAAATTGCTTTCATAACCTTGTATTGAGGAAAATACAGAAATCCCCAAGAAAATAGTGTTACTTTCGAAGCGAGAAGAGATAAATAACATAGGATATTCAATTGTAAGCATAATGTACATATCAATATTTTAATAACTTCTCCGATGAAGTTACGTAGATAAGTTTGTAACCTCTTTAGAGTTTGTTTACCTGGGAACCAGCATTAACACTAACAGTAATGTCAGCCTAGAAATCCAACGAAGAATCATTCTCGCAAACAAGCTACTTCTGACTGAGTTGGCAATTGAGAAGTAAAGTCCTCTCTCTAAGAACAAAAATAAATAAGTCACTTATCGTACCCGTGCTGGTTTATGGTGCAGAAGCTGGGACACTTACAACATCTGATGAGACGGCTCTATTCGAGAGAAAGATTCTTCGAAAGATTTAACGACGCTTACGCGTTCGCAACGCCCAGTACCGAAGCTGTTTGAACTATATGCAGACACCGGCATAGTCCAACGAAATAAAATCCAACGTCTTAATTGGCTAGGCCACGTTGGAAGCAGAGTAAGAGGGAGATCATGGCAGATCCGATTGATGGACGAAGTGGAGACTGATTTGTGATCCCGTTGTGTTTCCAATTGGAAAAAAGACAATTTGTATAAGTTATGAAATGACGTTTTGTCGTAGCTCTGAAGTGCGTAAAACGCAGTTTTTGGCGGAATATTATGTCACTTTAAGAACCTTCTCCAGAAATTGGCCTCGGCCACTATATTTTGGTTTTGAAACAGGGGTTCATAAAATTCAACAAGCTTAAATAAATTTTTGTTATTTTCTTCTTTGTGGTTTGTTGAAAAACCCAACCGAAATCGCTAAAGATAGCTTTTTTTTTGTTGAGTGAATCGACTATATATTTCCATTATTATATGATCAATACACAAGTGCATAAAAAACAGATATCTTGAAATAAACTAGATTTGAATCGGTTCTATTTGATTTCAGTATCCATATGTCACAAAATTTGAGCAATTTTTTAAAGTCATGTTCGTCGGAACGAATACGTCGTAACTCCAGTAATAAGTCTTTTTCGAAATCCACTACAAGCCCTAAGTATATCCTTATTGGTTGACGTTTTTTACAAAAAGGCAGAACGCATTGAAGCCAAAAGCTTTCTTATTATTTCAAAAAAATTATTTCTAATGTTGATTTAAGAATTTTATAATACTGTGCAATAGAGCAAATGTTGAAATTTTTTAAATTGTGAGCCTTTCGCATAACAAAACAGACACCATAAATTTATCAATAAATGCCTATATTTGCCATAGGTCATAACACTGCAAATATAAAAAATTTGGATTAAAAAGTGTGGAATTTTGATGAAACTTGGTTAAATTTTCCTAGATTTTGAACAAAATTTGAAATTTGTTCTGGAATGTTTTTTATTAGATAATGGTCTATACTCTTATAAAAAAGTATGAAAAATTCTCGTCGTTATCTATTTTGCCGACGTTGTGTGTTCTGATTACATTAATGAGCCTGCCTACTCTAATATTTTCAGACCAGCTGAATTTGGATTTTTCAAGACGGTTTTTTCGTCTTGAAAGCCTAGTGAATTTTGTAGAAGGTCTGAAAAGACTAGTATATGTATATAGGCTTAATATTCAAACGCACAATCCACTAACCGACAATTTAATATATTCAAAAAAATGCACTTTGTCATTAGTCTAAAATAACAAAATTATAAATGAGAAGCATAAAATGGTATTCTGTTACTTAATCAAAAGTAAAAAAATGATAGTTCATTGACGATGGGGGGATCTATCCCCACAATCCCCCGCGATAGTAAACTTAGGGTTTTCAAATTTATACCCAAACTTTTATCGTGTTGAAATGACTACCCCTTTTTATTTTTTTAGTTATTTTTGAAATTCTACTAGAATCATATCGCAATGCGTGTTGTTGAAAGGATTGAAAATTTCCACACAAACTGTATATATCCCAATCAATGGTGAACCTAACGCAATAAACTAAACAGGATAGAAACTCAACATAGAAAAACTTGTCACTCAAATAAAAGAAAATATCATCGCTCTTACTTAACTTCAAGATCACTTATGTTGCTTTATAACAATAAAATTATAAAACTAATATTGCAGACAACTTTTATATGACACATCTAACATTTTCAAATAGTTTCCTGCTTCTAGCTTCAGTATCTATCAAAGTCGCTATAATGAAAATGCTCTAATACGCCAAAATCCTCACTAAAGTTATAAAAAGTTGCAAGCCAAAATATTTGAAAATCTCCCGTTTTCTAGTAGTTCTTAAACACAACCTTTAAGTGCCCATCACAAATTTTACTGCGGTGTTACTATTTGCAATGATTTTTAGCTTGGGGCTTTTTTGCACGTTTGCTGCCTTAACATGTGTTACTTCACATGTTGAACATTAATTTCATGTTGTTGGTAATTTTGTGCTGTTTTTCTATATAATTATTTATTACTTACTTGCATTTATAAACCTAAAGAGAGGTTAACAAAATATTAAGAGGAGGCATGCATATGTTAAGAGCGCGTTATTAATCACAACTTTACATGTTTTAATAATTCATTTTCAAATAACATTTCTTTAATTTTAAACTTTATGCAAAATGTTGAATGTTTTTTTACTCCCAAGTTTTGGATATTAGTATTTTTGTTTTATTTTGCTAGTCAGCTTATTCCACGCTACTTTGATGTTCAACATTTAAATTTAATTTTGCTTTTATTTCAAATGAATTGAGTTGTAAACGTTACCATATTAATTCGCATGAGGCATTAAATAAAATTCAAAATAAATCGCGTGTGAGCAGTATATATCTTACTAATATATGTAGGTAAGTGTGATGTATGTTGTTGAAAAGTTTAATTAAAAATTTTTTATTGAATTATATGGAGTTTTAATTACAGATTTCTCTTTAGTCAAGCGCTCATTAAAAGGTGAATGATTTACTAATTTTTAGCTTATTTGCTCTTTTTTTTGTTTTTATGTGTTTTGTTTTTTCTTTGCAGATACGTAATAGCTTTGCTTTGCAATGGTTTTACATCCACGCAGGAAATTACTATTCACGCCAATTAGAAGATTTTTGCTTTGGCCAATTTTAAGGCTCTCTTTACTATATAGTACAGCGAAGACCTATGCAGCTTTCAATCATTTATTGTAAACTATTTAATTAGAGTTTTGATTACCAATGCAATTTAATAAATGATTAATAAAACAAAAAAAGGATTGGGAAAAAGGTTGTGAAGCCTTGCTCTTTATTATACTGATCTGACATTTTTTTCTACAGGGTAATAAAGTATCGTCGTTCCCGTAGGCTCTCTCCTATTTTCGTTCATGCTTGACCTCAAATTCCAGTTTCACCCATCAGCATTTGAACGCTTTCACTATCCTTTGGCCTAAACACATATAACTAAAGACAGAAACGATTTCTGTGTTTTTTCGATTGCATTTAAAACTGTATCAATAAGATTTTTGAAACTCTGGAAAATTTCCAAACCAAATTTCTTTGACTGACTTTTGTATTCAAGATAACGACAAGGGCAATGATATGAAAAGTGAATTTAAAAATGAGCAAAGCCATATTCTCAGGAAAAATTCATTCTGCGCAGCTGTCACTCTCACATTCTCTGCAAAATGTTGTACATCCCCAATCACGTTTTCAGGAGTTTTTCTTAAGTGTTTCAACAAGTATCTGGTTCACTGCAGAAACTCTCGGACAAAAAAATGGAGTCGACGCAGTCAAAGCTTTCGCTAAACATCTGAAAGAAAAACACTCTAAAAGAATTAACTGAACCCAATTTGACTTCAGAAATATAAACGGAATCTTAAATAACATCACCAAGCTTAGTGTATCCTCATGTCTTCGATTTGGTCCAAGATTTTGAACTCCATCAATGGCAGAAGCATTATTACTTAACCAGCGACGGTACTTTCGAGCTTAAAGTAAACAATCTTGGGAGCGTACTCTTCGATTTAGGGGATGCAGATGAAGTAACCGATTTCAAGAGCAAAATGTTTTCAATCATCATTGATTCAGTAGTTGCAGAAATTTCTCAGAAAGCTTAAGGTACAATTTAGATCTTGGTGGCAATTCCGAATGATAAATGTTGATGAAATTCGGAATTATGGAACGAACTTTGTGAAGGAAGAGTTGAGGCCCCCAATTTTTTCTTCTGCTGATAGTTTGTAAAAGAATGCCCAACAACATTATCCTAAAGCTCTATTTGACAGCGATGTAGTAATCACAAATGTTAATAAATTTGCGAATAATTTTTGAAAAAAATAAAATGTGTCAAAAAAAACTGCAGTCCGGTAGGATATACCATCTTGTATGTTTATTTCAAAAATTAGCAAAATCGGTTTGGTCCATCACGAGAAAATTGCCTAAAGCTATGGGGCTTCGAAAACAAGCTTATAGCTTTAACTTAGAAAATAATTCAAATTTCGAAAAACTGTGAAAAATTCATTTTGGTTTAATCATTGTAAGCCATAACACCCTATTTCATTAAAATGCATGAAAAACAATATAAACAAGAGAGCATACTAGATGAAAAGCTATTTTAGTAACTGCAAAAACAAAAGAATTCTCAAGCTTTGAAAAAACATTTACAATATACTTTTATTTTGGGATATTCTTGGTTTAGAAGTTCTTTGCTTTTAAAAACCAATAAAACAACGACATTTTTTTTTCAATATTTCTTTTCTGTCTGAACTAATTTTTTCTTAACTTTTTCACTCATAATGAAAATCCGGAAATACATTAATTTAGTTTGTATCTTATAATTAAATATTTCCGTAGTAAAAAATATTGAATTTCCCCCACACTTTTTTTGCAGTTAACAATATGAAGGCGCGTAAGTTATGAAATAAAACAAATATTTCCGCTATAGCCATTAATAACTCTGCTCGTGAGCTCATTAATTTAATATACATTAACTTATGTTCCAACTGAATGAAAAAGGTGTATGTAAGTACAAATAAAATATTAGTTTTGATTTTTTTAGTACAACTTTGTTGGCTTTTTAGCACTAACTGCTGCAACTGTGTAATTTTCATATTCACACCTTGAATAGCCTCAAGTAAAAGTGTGAATTAACGCATTTCATTATACAGTAATTACACAATGTTATTTTATATAAATATAAGCATACTTGGGTAACATGTTTTTGCAAATATATGTACATCATACATTTCATTACTTGGTTGTACCTTCAAGTTCAGCCACAACTATTTGACCACGCCGAATGGCAGAAGGTATGTATTTAAACATAGAATCCCGGGACATAAGTCCATCGACCTTGAGATGCGGCAAAACATTTTGCTGGTCTCGACCGGTGAGAAAGACTGAATAGTTTAGCCCTCATCAGTGGTCATCGAAATCTTGAAATGGGCACCGATGAAGTGATAAACGGTGTTGAATTTTTTCAAATTAAACACGATTAAATTAAATTTAAAAAAATTATGTGATTCTTGCGGGTATGTAAATTAGTTTGTGAAATTTATATGAACTCTCTAGTTGGGCGAGGTTATTTAGTACAAGTTAAAATTGTGATGACGTCAACCAAGGTTCAGCCTAACCACTTGCGCCATTTTGTACATAAAAATTCACTGCAAAGTAGCTGGCTTAAACTAATTTCAACTTCAAAAGCAGCTTAATCTCACATTAAAAACTATGCTTCAACAAAAACAAAAATTGGAATAAAGAAAAGTACAGTAGCTACATAATAATTAGGAAATTTAATCTTAGCTTAATGTGTGAAAAATGTTTGTCTTCAAGCGTATAACTGTATAAAAATGACTAATGTGTCTTAGCCAATGGGTTTTCACGCCACGACACGCAACAAATATAATGCTGATGGCATTTCTTTAATGCCTTTTATGTACAGCGAAACTTTTTATATTAATTTATAAAATTTTTCCACAAAAAATAGCTATCATCAGTGCACATGCTTTCAAGTGATGGAAAATACTCATTAGCAACTTCAGCAGGCACTGCCCTTAATGAGCAGTCATCCGAAATCTATGTAGCTGTTGGTACTACTGTATCCACTCATAAGTTAAAAGATTACAACAGCAGTTGTTAGCTACTGGCTGTGGTGGGTTGGTAAGCACTTGATTGCCGAAAAATAAATAAAAGTTTTCCAAATGATGGCAAAGGAAATTAACAAAATATATATGTACACATATACTTATTTGTTTTACCACTAAAACTACTCGTTTGGGTCTTAAATGAGATATGCGAATATTGTAAAAGGTTTTGAGACGGTGCAAGTACTTCTTCAAAATATGGCCTAAACTGGCTCAACATAAAAAATAAAAAAAGCCTGCAATCGTTTCATTATAAACTAGAAAACCCGCCAAAGCTTCGCTGCATCTGAGAATATCTTATAAACCAGTTGAGATATGGAATTAACATATTTTGGGTCAGCGTGGTCGACATCTTGGTCGATAACTCCGAACCCGGCCGACTCGGTCTAGTGTTGCAATGGTCAGCATACTTAGGAAAATCACTGCACGGTGCAAAAAATGGACTCCGGTTACAATTTTCCAGTTAATGGTGGCACGAAAAATGTTGTAATTCGTTCACCCAGATGTCACGGGAATCGTCCTGCAAAACTGAACAGTATGATTGGAATAGTAATTTTTTTGGGAAAGAGGCAAGCGAAATTTGATAAAATATTGCGGTGATTTAAGAATCGATCTTGCAATTGTGTCAGAAACGAATCAATGTACGGTATGTAGATTGTTATACGGAAATAATCTTCAACAGAATCAGTTTGTACTATGGAACTTTGGGTCTGTTTCGATGCAATCCTTGGCTTTCGCAATTCAATTTCGTATTGCTCGCTAATTTCACTCACGGTTTTGAAAATTTTTCTGAACTCCGCCTTAGCGTTTTCTCTTCTTTCCATCAAAATTTGTTTCGCGGCATCAGACAATTGATAGCCTCCCCCAGATCTCGATTTTTTCCTTGAAGTACTCGACTCAGAGACAGTGTGAGAGAATGCACCGAGCTCAAAATATGAATGGATATCTGGAAATTTGCGGTTTTTATAGCTGAAAGCAGTTGGAAAGCTCCAGACGAAGTCGTTGAGTCTTTCCAGTTGGTGGAAATCACTTCAAGAGCGCAAATTACTGCTGGTTGCAAATGGAGATATGTTGCGACGGACTCATGTTCTACCCATCTGGTTTTACAAAATTTTTTCAATTTCTTCACTCTATTTTCCGATAGATGTTCATTTAGATAAATGAAGAAGGAATGGATATTCTCTAGAACCCTCTTGATTCCCGTTATTATGCACGCAGAACTTACCGAAAAAAAGGAGCTATGAGCAGCACAATGGGAGTAGAGCGCGAGTGGATAAGTTTTTCTGATAACAGCTTGAGCCCTTGGCACTCTCCGCTAACCGCTCTCGCACCGTCATATCCTTGCCCGAAGAAATACCTACAATCCAGTCCGGAAGATTTTAGGAAATCAAGGTAAGCAGTTCCTATTCCAACACAAAAAATCTTACTGAATGATGAACTTTTTGCCGCATGTATCCCAGTAGCGAATGCAAATTGAACTTTGTTCTTCTCCTGCAATGTCTGGCGTGTCATCTCCGAGAAAAGAAAAGCCCTTCGATTTGTTCACTCGATCGATGTTGTAACTCATGATGAGGTGGTGACAAATGTTGATTATTTCATTCTGGACACGGTTTCTTATGTACATAGCATTCTTTGGTGAATCACTGAGGTGTATTTTCAACTGCTAATCAGACTTGGCTCGATATCTTAAGAGAGCTCTAAAGTTTCCATCATTCGTCAACGGTTCGTCTTCAGAAATTCCTCCCGTATCATTGGAACCTCTGAGTGCAAGTCCTTGTCGGCCTCACGGGATAATTGTTTCAATAATTGGAATCATGCGTAGTTTGCTTTCATTCAGAAAGTTTAATTTTTGTTTCGATAGTTACAAATCAATGGGTAAAGCATTTTCTTCTTCGATTCCCATTCTCAAAGACCATTGCAGCAGACATTTTTTGTGGTATTCTAGTGAACTATGCTTTTCGAAAGTTTCCAGTGCTTTTTTCCAGTTTTTTAATGGGGTGGTAACTAACTGGCCCAGAGTTTGATTACCGACTCCTCTCAATTTAGCACAAAATAAGACAGTATTTTCAATATGCACCGTCTTCTATTACCGAATACGCTAGCCATTGATGTTTTTGGATACATACATATGCGCACCAAAAAATTTGAACCTTACCTAAGGCTGTAAGGAGTATCAGTTGGAATGGAATTTGGCCATTTTGAATATAAATGTATGCTGACAAATCCCCATAAGGGGGGGAGGCCCTGTCTGCTTCTGATTTTTCCTACAAATTGGCGGGACCTGCAGTTTTTTGCCGATTCCGAACTTTGCAGATGAATTTTTGTTGAAGAAGACAGACGTTGAAATCGATCGTTATTACTTATGAGACAGTTTGTTAGACTTACTTTCTTTTTGAATGTAAACAAAAGTGTTGGTCTAAGGAATTCAATAACCCTTATACTACCAAAACGCTTTATACCGATTTAATCATGCAGTCATAGCTACCCACTCGAAACGTCAAATCTACAAAAATATTCATAGTTATCCTACACTCTGTTGCTCGGAATAGCATAGAATTCGATACGAAAAATATATTGAATCTGCTAGATTCAAGCTCATGCTCACGCCAAATTATTATATTATGGTACTTAGTCTGTAAGATTTGTTGAATCCGTAGACTTAACAAATAAATAAATGAATAACAATTTTCGCTGGACGCCAGGGCAAGCTTCCATTTTTCTGCTTGTTTTGTTTTCCTACAAATGGTCGAGAACAACTTAGAATGACTAGAACTACACTCTAAGGGCCTGTAAAACAGTAGGGAAAAAGCAAATCTCTATTCAAACTTTTTTTAGGAGAATTCTGATTTTAACTACCCTGTGAGTTACGCCTGGGACCATCGGTAAGGTAGACCAGCACTCTACCGACCATTTTGCTGCAATTTAACATATTTCTTTTTATAACAATGAACAAAAACTTGCAAACCGAATCAGAAAACTATAGTTTGGGTTGGAATTATATTTTAAAAATCTAGCTTTGTAAGAATTCATCTCACTAGATAACGGTTCGTGTTGAAGTGAAACAGTTTTTTGCTTCTCCTCTAAAATTTGAGTGGCAACACTTACGTTTCCCTTTGTCCGTTACGTACTTTTGCCGTGTTACCGACGATATGTATATCGTATTAAGTTATGTACATACATACATACATGCTTACGAAATAAATTAAGAATGCTTCAATTAGCATAAATTCATAAAATATACCCTAACTCTTCAGGCAAATCAAACATTTCCTTTTTTTTAATTTTGTTGTCATACACTGCCTAATCATCGCTGAAAAAACTTGACTTCTTGTAGAAACAACTGTAGATACTTAACACGAAACCCTTCTACAACACCTTAATATGTCAATAAAATGACAAGAAAAAACCAAAAACAGAACCAAATTTTCAAATTAACAGCTCAGCGTCAAATACAAAAACAAACAATCCTCACAAACATTAACGTTGCACGCACCTTTTGCCCTAATCACAGCAACCAAGCAGCATTGCACAAAAACAGCAATAACAAAAGTTTTCAAAGAAGCGGAGAAAAAAGCCACTTACATAGTCAAGCCACCAACAGCCAGCACCAAACAGAGGTGCGGTTTTAATTAAAAACTCAACAAACAACAAAATCAGAAGCATAAAAAATGTGTAACTGAACAGCTGCCCTAAGCAGCATGTCGTTCTATGTGAACTCGTTAAGCCGACGCTTTTACAGCCATCAAACAGCCGTATAATCAGTCGAAGAGGGCTGCTTTGGGTGTACAACCGACGGCATAATCTTCAGCAGCCATTGTTATCTGTGGTTGAATGACGGCTAAACAAAAAATAGTGAGGTAGCGATATGGAGTGACAGAGCTAGCAATATTAAAGTAAAGGTTACGAGCAGCAGTGTAAGCGAATATGCTATACAAGCAAACCTAGCAGTTTTTGTTGCCTTAATGGCTGCGGTTAGACAGTGAAGATTTTCGAGTGAGCTTGTTCGAATAAAGTTCGAAAACCTACTTGAAGGGGAAAATGCTGTTAATTGTTTATGCTTTCGTATTTCTCGTATTATGAGAGCAATTGTGGGAAAGATATAAAGCGAGAGAGAAAAGTAGCGCATTCGTCGGGTAACCGTTCATTAATTTACTCATCAATGGCCGCCGCATTCCGACATGCCAATCATACCAAAAGCAATAATAACAAATATAACCTAATGAATACGAACTCGAGCGAAGAGTTATGCTCTCGTACTATTGTTATATCATAACCGTTCCAAAACGGTTCCGTTGTTACTGTTATTTTAAAATATTAGTGATATTTGTTTACTATTTATGGCGATAATTAGTTTTTGAAAGTAATAGACGGCTAACAGCCGTTGAGTACAATTTTATAATCGTAGATAGTTAATGGAAATGCAACGGGTTTTTTTTTCTATTCCATTTTTTGTTGTTATTTACTTAGAACAAAAAAAAATCACTTCAATAGCCCTGGCTTTAACTAAATAAACTCTTGCGCTTTTCTAATAAGCCATTATGTGCAACGAATTCCTACCAAAATCTGTTATAGTACATCCGGATACAGTTCAGATCTAATTCTTAGGATTATTTTTATATTGAAACCCACATCTCGAGCTAGACGCTTTTGACCGTCCTCTGCATAAAAAACGGGTCAATCGCCTTGTCTATATTAGTGTAACGAATTTGAAACTCTAAGGGAAGCGAAGTAATCCTCCACCGGGTTCACCATACTGCAGATTACAAGGCCGGGCAGCATTACAATTAATTATGAAATCATTTGAGTGTATTTTAATATGGTAAATTCATGTCCCGATGATAACGATGATTCGGGTTAATGGTATCAAACGACAAATTGGACGAGAAGCTAGGCGTTGATCGTATTGTTGGGACAACGCGCCAAACATGCAGCCGGTGAATAAGGCCTATAACAACAATATCACCAGCACACTCTCTAATAATACGTAGATACATAGTTCCTGATGCCCGTATGACACTAATTTTTTTTCTTGTATTTTTCCTGTATTTATTGTTTGAAATACTGACGAAAATTTACCGAAAATAAATTTACATAAACAATTTTGCAGTTGTTGAACGAGGACAAACAGTGCCTTTAATTTCAATTTGGTTGAATTTTTTTTTGAATGCTGAACGAAAATTAAATAAAAAAAAACAAATATAAAATTAAACAATTTAAAAATTAGAGTTTGGCACGGGTGGTGCAGAGCACATATTACTCACAGAGCAACCACTATGCCTAAAAAATTAGGAACATATAACGGGTCTACCCCCCAGAAATAGATGCGTTGAGCGAAAGTGAGAGGTGCTAGCGCCAGTCTGAATTTAATTTGATGGGCATTGCAGACGTGCTGATAACCGAGGAGAAAATGACATTATAGTAGCTGTTATAGCACAAGCGGTGGAGGTAGGGATGCACTTTGCACCCGAGGACGCCCTGTGACGTTAACAACATAGGGGCACGAATTTACTAAAAACAATTATTGGGTCTATGGATGTTAGGGTTAACCCCTGAATATTCGGATTTAAGAAGCTATCTCTTACATGTGAGGCATTGTTCAGAATGTGGCGGTTAGTGTGAATTTTTTTTACAGAAAATCCATTGCCAGGGTTGGGTTCTATACCCGTCTGTTACGAGAGAACGGAGAGGAGTCCGCAAGAGAATGGGGAGCACTACCGCAAAAGAAATGTGAGCAGTCAAGGAATTATCAGTGCATGAAATGCAAAAAAATAAGAGGAGCGTTTATGATTAAATTCAAAAGGGTTTAATAATCCCCTACGGGTTAGGAGTTTAGAATATGCCCTAGATAGACATACCTACCGCCAAACGCTATCAAAACGGCCAAATTGACGTGCAACTCGATGGTTGATGTACTTAAATGTTGCCTCTTACCTCTCATTACCCATCTTCTCCTTCCTTACCGAAGCAGTGGTGATATGTGTTATGGAACCTTTAAGTGTATCCACTATGGGTCGACAATTATTTGTTATTTGTACCATGTTTAGATGGTGACGAGTTGAAGATGTTGATGTCTGCCCGTGTGCGTCTCGCTGTCCCGTAGCTTTAGCTACTAATGTGGGTTCGTTGAAGCAGACACCAACAAAATCACCACTTATGACACACCCAAGGCCTAACCAGAAAAAAATTTATACTCACACGTAAGGGTTCAGGGGATTTATTTCCACAGCACTTTCAATGACCACCAAAAAAATTATTATATTTTAGCAAAAGCTACATACTACCTTTTGCCCTATCTTGCGGTTGTACTTCCGATTTCCTCACTGCTCTTCACCCACCCTCAATGACTCTTCCGATGGTAGCGAAGAGTCCCAATATAAAAACAACTAAATTTCAGACCATTTTAGGTATCAACAATGGATTGTTACATTTATTTATATGATAAGTTAATCAACTAACAAGGAAAAATAATGAAAAATTCAAATTCATACTATTTTAGGAACATTGTAAAAATGGAACAACTTTCAAATAACAAGCCTACTTATGTATATGCACACTATGTGAACACTGTGAAAACGGAACAAATTTAAATAACAAGCCTACTACTATTGAGACCGTGATATTAGAAAAGTGAATATTCGCATAAATCAATTTGAATTTAATCAAATCTAATTTGATTAATTAATAATTAAATTAAATTACGATATTATCTGTATTTCAATCAAAAACAAATACTTGGACTTAAAAGAAAATAATTATGTATAAAGTTTAAATTTTCAACCCGTTTCGCTAGTTCTCACGCCGCTCTTAATTTTTGCTGATCTCAACGAGAGACTTAATGATCATTAACGCGTATTATTAACACATAGATAAAGGAATATTTGGGAACATAAATTTCAAAAACTTACGTGCATTTTTTGTTGCAGGAACACGTTGAAGGCCTCCGACGATCTGCTGCACAGCTGAAATCATAATTTTACTCACAACCACAGTATTTTCCATATACCGTATATTTATTAAAGCTTTACTTTTTTTCTCACACTGTGCATACTTTTTAGTACGCTTGTTTCACTGTTCCAATATCACGTCTTGCTTTTCTCTAATTTAATTGTATGTATCCATAATATTTTCTTTTTGTTTTTCAAGCAAAATTCGTTTTCTCTACTTTAATATTTTAAAACGATTTATGAATATTCTTTTTTTTTTTTAATTTTTAATTAGAAGGTAGTTTTAACATATTTTGTTCTATTCTTTTTCACTTCAACTCCCTTTATATTAATATTTTTTAGATATTTTGGCTTTGTTTTCTATTTTCATTCTTTTAGTTTTGAGGAAGGAAAAAAACCCACTAAGCGACTTTACTAATAGGAACCCACGATATAACTAAAGTGGAATTCTTTGAAGTCTTGGAATTGAAGTTTTTGTTTTTCCACGAAATTTAAGTTAAAGAAAAGGTTCTCTTTGTTCTTTTTCTCTATAGGTACATATGCATATTCAAAGAATACGCAACTTATATGTATGAAAAAACTGTATACTTTATAAATAAAAATTTAGAAGTATCAAACAATTTTTTTATTTTTGAAATAATTTAAAAATGGGTTTTTTTTAGAAAAAAAAGAACTCTATGATGCATGCAGCATGCAACTACACAAAATAACCACTCTTCATCCTCAGGGGGCAGCTACTTAGCCTGGTATATTTCCGCATTAAATCATCCTCTCCATATCAGAAATTATTCTGGGTAATTTTTCAGCAATCAGGTACAGCAGAAGCAACTTTTTTGTCGGGGTAGGTTTATATTAATCGTTTTTTTTGCGCGTTCAATATTTCAAAACCGCATTACGTTGCGAGCGAGTTTCTCGTAGGAAACTTTAATTAAAATGATCAAATGTCAATGGCAAAACTTTTTAACTTTATTCTCGTTTGTACCTTTGCACATTCCGATCGCGTAACTTGCACAACTGGAACCTTACTCACGAGACTTTATCCACAGGCAGCCAGCCCCGAAAATGACCAAATCCGCAGCTTATATAGGCCTGGAAAAGGGTGGCGTGATTTTGTCAGAAGAAGAAAATATGTATATAACTTAACGAAGTATATCTATGGCTGTCTCTTTATAAGGTTTTTGGTAGCAAATCCTTGGCAAAACTTTTTCTTAACCCTTGCTTGCCTTAACGTCTTTGCCGTGATACCAGCCCATTTTCCCATTATTTAAATCTTTTAATTGGTACATATTATTACCTTTGGTGGCAACAACCTTTTACGAAAACGGGTGCCAGCTTAGCATTAAATTTTTTCGCGCTATCGCTCAAGACAAATTTGAGCTGATTTTTCAAATGCTGTCTGGATGTTTTGGACTAACTCAGTACGCGCGAGTCGGAGCTTGTCAGCTCGGTCTATTACATATGACCTGGAAGGTTGCGCTGGTCATACTAAATCGTACCCGCAGCAGTTGGGCATGTGCCGCAAGGGCTGCCCCTTTCAACAACACTCCCCAAAACCTTCGTACAAAGCGTTAAATAAACATTATTCTAAATTTGTAGCAAAACTTTTTTTAAATTACATATATACATTTAATTTGTCACAAAAAGGGCAGTTGTCAAAAAAAAACAAACGAACAGCCAAGTTTCAAAGAAACCTAACGAGGTACAAACTGGCTCGTTGGTTTTTAACAGCCTAGATTGTATTTTGGCTGTATTTCGTTAGGTTTTTTTTACATAGATTGCCCGTTTTCACCAATTCGAAAACTGTATGTGACTATCTCTTTTGCGTAAAAACAGCATAAAATACAAGAAAAAAACTTAGTGTCATACGGGCATGAGCGCATTAGTTCTTCTGTGGGAACCATCGTTTTCCTCGACAAGTTAACTAAATCGGAAGAAAGTCCCATTGTCTGAAATTTTGTAAAATCTCTGTTTAGTGAGACTCTTTTCTAATATGGTTATCTTCTTTTCAGGGGTTTCTTTAAAAATTTTATTACTTTAAATAAGTTTCAGGCAGCTCATGTCTTCCGCACTTTCGCACGCTCTATATAGCCAATGCACAGCTTTTGGCTACAGCAACTAAGACCTTATTCCCATAATAGCAAGTGTTGCGCACCTGAGTCAATGGAGTTTCTTCCGCCAATTTGCTGTTATATTAGCATAGCGCGGTTTAACCTACATTCATGAGTGGACTAAGCTTATCAGAAACGTACGACGCCATCCCCGTCGCATGCGAATAGGTGCCTTCTATTCATCTTGAGAAGCGTTAAAGGTCGTTCTCCATTGCATGGGTCACGGGCTTCTTGAAACTTTACAAACTCACAAAAACAAAGTATGTATAAGTTTTGTTGTTGTTTAGATTGGTTGTTACAGCGATAAAAGCAGCCTTCTTATTCAGACCTGTTATAAACTTGGCTTACCAACATTTTAATTTTAACACACTCCTGCTTCTGTACAGAGAGCGCCGAAAATCATACATTCACATCTTTCGTATAATTCTGATTTTATCACATGCTTTTTGAAATGATACACAATTTATGCATGTAGCGCTGTTGTTGTTATTGATAGCATCAATTTACATGATTTACAACGTTTTCAATACACAAATTGGCTATAAAATTGGTCAATAAAATTGGGTTTATTGTTTTGATTTGCATAAATATTTGTGGCCGATTACGATTTCAGTTCCATTATATAACTCTAGTTGTTTTAGTTTACCCACTAAGCAAAGTAAACGTAAAGTAAATTTTGGAAAGGCTTATTGATTTTTCGTTTATGACATGAAAGCGTTAAATAACTTGAGCCTATAAAAACTTGAAAAGAAAGCTCTTTATATGGTTTTTTTTTAAACCTTTGTTTAAACTAGGGTTTTAGCAGTGGTTCAAATTATACCACAAAACATAATTGTATTGTTTTTATTTGTTTCTTGTTTCATTCACTTTTTTCTGTTCTATTCTTCGCTGTTGCTCCCTGCCTGTATTTACGGGTATCTTCTTTCTGTCTCTTTCTTTCCTTTTTTTCTCCAACATTAATTAATACGAGTTGTATTTTTCCTTGCGCATTTCCGTTTCTTTCCTTTCCTTTCCTTTCCTTTCCCTTCCTCCTTTCTTTTTCGATCATTTACTAACATACATAGGTTCTATTTATTTAATTTTCACCGCTTATTTCGTTTCTTTTTATGAAAGGATAATGATTCCTTTTCAACAATTTTACTTAATTATTGCTTAGTTTTTTTTATTATTATTTTACTTTATTTTAATAAAATTTAATTTAAAGAATTCGAAATATTTTAAGTTGAAAAACTATTGCAAATAGTTTGTTTATTTAATTTTTTCTAAACATTTTTATTACACTTTTAATGTTAGCTAATTTATAAAAAATCGTTCTTGAAATTCATGAAAAGTTTAATTGAAACCTTAAAATATATTAACAGAATAGCTTGAGGTATGAAAAAAAAATAATTAATTAAAAACAAAATATTTTTTGAAGTGTTCATGACTATAAATGAGTTTAAATTACTTGTGAAAATTATAATTTTTTGTTTATATTTTGTAAGTTTTTACGAGATTATCACAATTTTTTTATATTTTCAATAATTTTAATTAATTACTAAAATCTTTGCTTTGAACTAAAAGGAACGTTTGGAGATTACCACCACAGCCGTTCTTATGGCTCCATTGCGGAGGCTGCTGGATTTCTTGATCAGTGATCATTAGGATAACAGAACGATGATTTGTTTGTGAGCTAAACTCCAATTTCTTTCCATTTTTATCACTTATTGCGCAAGTGCCAACAATCTGTTGAAATTATCATTGTTATTGTATCCATTTTTTTGACACTCCGATAGCTTCGTTTTGTTTATTGTTCCAATTATTATTATTATTTTTTTGTAAAGAAACCACAGTATATACATTAGGCCGGGTCGATTTGTGGGGAGGCAAAAAAATCGCCCATTGCTCTGTAAAAATCATATTCTAGGGATCAAAATAAGAAACTTTGCCGAAGGAGCCGTACCTCTAAAACGAATTCTGATGTCCCCCAATTTGGGTCGAACTTTTGGGTAGGGGAAAATTTGGAAAAATCCCACTTTGACCCATTTAGAGTGCTCCAATCGAGTCCAAATGTATGACCGACCCCCACTAACTTTGGAGGCCAGACCCACCGATGCCAGTGGCACACCCCCTGGAACTCCGTGGGGGTTCACCATACAAACATTTCAAAAAATCGCCGGTTTTGCACTTTACATGAAAAAATCAGCGAAATGCCTATGTTTTTTCTTTTTGGAGTTTATTTTTCTCTTTAGAAATTTATTTAGTCAGAACATATGTAAATGAAAAAATGAATTTAACTTAGTAATAGAAAAGAAATGAAAAAAAATTATTAGAAATTAGCGTTTTTAAAACCAAGGCATCACTGTGATGCATTTGCATGTCGTAAACATAGTTGTGTGGGTTTTTTATTCAACCGTTTTAAAAAATGAAGGTATCACTGTGACACAATTGCAGATCGTAAAATTGCTTGTGTTGTATTTTTAAGCCATCACAAGACACAGCAGGTAGAATTGAAATTACCATTTCATTCTTATTACCTCGTCTCGTAGACCATATATAACGCAACACTTTTTGTGAATGCATTAATGCAGTTGTGAAGAACTCCAAGTGTGAAGTGCTAATTTCAGATAAAAAAATATTTCAAAAAGAATAATAAGTGAAGTGACCATTCCAAATCAAAAAGTTTACAATGAATCCACCATCCTCTACACCGCAAGATGAAGCAACTACATCAACAACTATCGAAAACCAAATGAGTCATATACCCAAGCATGATGTTACTATTTTTGGTGTGTCTACTGATTTAACTGATCTTAATTTACCAACCCATCTGGATATCTTGAGATATTATTTTTACTTAAGCGAACGTGCTAAAACAGAACAAAAAAGTTTTCCCATAAATCATTCACTATTCAAGTACAAGATAAGTTGATTGGAATTTGGGAAAAACTTGGTATGGAAATAATGCTGAAAAAAAGTGTATTTAATAAATGGAATAAATTGCTTGACAAGTATCAAGAGCAAATCAAGAGAAGAAACAACACCCAACAATTTGCAGAGTATATAAAATCTCTGGAAACAATTTTTTACATTGGAACATGTAAATGCGATTTGAAGCCGCTCCATGTGCATGCGACTGGGTTCCCGTACGCCTCAAAGACTTCATGCACGATCAACATAATCAGAGAAGACTAACAATGGATGCATTTATGATGACTTGAAAGTAAAAAAGACTTCAAAAATTATTATTTTTTTAGTTTCTTTTCTATAACTCACTTAAACTAATTTTTTCATTTACATATGTTCTGACTAAATAAATTTCTTAAGAGAAAAAATAGATATTATTATAAATAAATAATAAATATTATTATAAATAAATAAATAAAAATAAAGAAAAAACATAGGCATTTCGCTGATTTTTTCATGTAAAGTGCAAAGTCGGCGATTTTTTTAAATGTTTGTATGGTGAACCCCAGGGGGTGCGCCACTGGCATCGGTGGATCGGGCCTCCAAAGTTAGTGAGGGTCGGTCATACATTTGGACTCGATTGGAGCACTCTAAATGGGTCAAAGTAGGATTTTTCAAAATTTGCCCCTACCCAGAAGTTCGACCCCAATTGGGGGGCATCAGAATTCGTTTTAGAGGTATGGTTCCTTCCGCAAAGTTTCTTATTTTGATCTCTAGAATACGATTTTCACAGAGCAATGAGCGATTTTTAAATCGATCCGCCCTAATACGAGGTGTGTTCAAAAAGTATCGCGAATTTTGTGTTTTTTCAAAAATTATTTATTTATTCATGAATATCTATTTTGTCCCCTTCAAAGTAATCCCCATGAGATATTATACACTTGTGCCAACGGTTTTTCCAATCTTCGAAGCACTTCAAAAAATCATTTTTTTTGTATCTTGTTCAGCTCCTCCTTCGATGCCGTCTTTATCTCGTCAAGAGAAGCGTAACGTCGTCCTTTCATGGGCCTCTTCAGTTTAGGCAACAAGAAAAAGTCACAGGGGGCCAGATCTGGGGAATACGGTGGCTGCGGCATCATTAGTGTGTTGTTTTTGGCCAAAAAGTCGCGCACAAGCAACGATGCGTGAGCAGGGGCGTTATCGTGGTGCAAAAGCCAATTTTTGTTCTTCCACAAATCCGGGCGTTTCTGGCGGATTGCTTCGCGCAAATTGCGCATGACTTGCAGGTAATATTCCTTATTGACCGTTCTTCCCTGTGGCAAGAACTCATGATGCACCACGCCCCTGCAATCGAAGAAAACTGTCAGCAAAACTTTCACATTCGACCGAACTTGGCGCGCTTTTTCCGGTCTTGGTTCGTGCGGCAGCTTCCATTGAGATGATTGAGCTTTGGTTTCCACGTCATAACCATAAACCCACGATTCGTCACCAGTTATGACCCTCTGGAGCAAATTTGGGTCGTCGCGGACAGAGTTTAACATCTCATTAGCAATGTTCATGCGATGCTGTTTTTGGTCACAATTGAGCAATTTTGGTACGAATTTCGCGGCGACCCGTCTCATGCCCAAATCATTGATAAAAATCGAATGGCACGAGCCAATCGATATGTGAAGGTCCTCAGCAACTTCTCTAACGGTGATTCGACGATTGGCCAATACCATTTTTTCCACTTCATTAATTTTTTCGTCTGTTGTTGAAGTGGTCGGGGCGTCCGACACGCTCTTCGTCGTTCACATCTTCTCGGCCTTCTGAGAACATTTTGTATCACCGATAAACGTTGCTTCGGTCCAAGGTAGCTTCTCCGTATGCCACAGTCAACATTCGGAATGCATCCGCGCACTTAATTTCGTTTTTCACACAAAATTTTATACAGGTTCTTTGATCCATTTTTTTGAATAGGTAAAAATCAAAGACGATCCAAAACACGTGCAAGCAAAGCAGCTGTCAACAATTAACTGAACATTCAAAATGGCCGAGCTTGTCGGCATAAGTGAGAGACATGAGTACCAACATAACGCCACAAAAAATTCGAAATTCGAATATACGTAACCAGCGAAAATTCAAAATTCGCGATACTTTTTGAACACACCTCGTATACATATATTAATGTCATAGTTATCATACAAATTAGTTTACACTACATATATGTGCGTATTTACGAGCTTGAATATTAGATTAATAAATAAATTTCCGTAACTAGTTTTCATGCATCAAAACAAATAACATTAACGCTTTGATCAAATATTGTTAGTTAAAATTTTTAGTTCGATAAAATATTCCTAAGTTGAATTACTTCGAAATTTATTCACTGCATTCATCCAATTCCAATTTAGCACCTATACACATTTTTGATTTACTTCTAGTCACTTTTGGTGCTCATAAAGTAAACTATTAAATTAATTTGTGTTCATTAACTTTCTATGTTTGTATGTAGAAATATCGCTGACAACGCAAGACGCTGGTCGATGATTTAGCTATAAAAATGCATAAATTTACGATCATGTCGTAGGTCGTAAATAATTTTTATTGTATAAGGTATTGCCAAATTAATCGCTTTTATATGATAATTATATAATATGTTAATATTGCCTTATTAATTTAATTTTTTTCTTCTTTTTTCATAAGTTTTTGGTATTTAAAATAACGAAAAAATTTATTTTTTATTTAAGAGCTGAGAATATTGGCGTCGTTTATAACAAGGGACCTAGTATTTTCATATCAAGTTTAATTGTTTAAGCCCGGGTGAAACGGAACATTTTAAGCCGAGTTGTAGCTATTATGGAATTCCACTTAAACATAATCGTTTTAATACTTCTCAGAAGAGAAAATCTATGATTTGTAGGCGCAGATGACTTTTACCAAAAGTATCGATACCGGTACATGCTACGGGATGTCGCTAAAAGCAATTGCTTCCTTGAAAAATTTCGTTTTCTACATGAATGATCGCTTGTAGAGGTAAGCTAAAACAGCTTGGAGTGATCCTTCCCCTAGGTAAAAGATAAATTCAATATGTATCTGCATCTATTTGCTCTATAAAGTTTCGTCTAGATGTAAAATGTCCTTAAGCAATTTTTTTTAAATTTCACTGAAAGTTCATAAGTAGACCTCCATACTGGAATTAAGATTGTGAGAAAGCTGATTAGGAATGGGAGCACGAAGTAGGGGGAGATAAAAGGAAAGAGAAGTAGAAATAGGAGGAAAATGTATGGGAATTGAAACTTGAAGAGAGATGAGGAGGGAGAACTTCGTGACAACGAGATGAATCTGCTAATTTCTAAAAATTTCAATATGAAATGTGCACCTCGTTTTTTTCTTCTTTTGCAAAACGGCTTTACCGACATACTTGGGAAGAACATTTTTTGGAGATTTTTACAATACCTGGGTTTTCGGGATTTATCTCTTCATTTGGAAATTCGCACTCTCCAACGGTTTACTTTGAAAAAAAAAATAAATTAAGAAATTGTTTCGGACACTATCAACCTTTAACATATATAAAGAAAATTTTGTGTTTTTTTAATAATTTTTATTTTTTTGTAATTTTGTATTTAGAAGCAATTTTTCTGAAAACTCTTACCTCCTTGTTCATAAAATTTAAAATTATAAACCAATTTTTAAAAAAAGATTTCCATACAAATTTTCAATATATTATATTTTTTGAAAAAGTTGTGTTTATCAGGCTGATGAATTTAAAATTAACTTGATAAGACTGTACTTTTAAAACCTTAAGGTACGTGTTTTTTACATTCTTGTTATACTAGAAGATGTTTCAGTTAAATAAATGGAATATTGAAATAAAAATAAATGGACAACTGTCGATAGTGGCATTTGTTGTGTGTCATATGTATGTATGTATTTTTTTTGCGAAACACAACTTCCAAGCTAACCTCTGACAAAAACTTATTGCACTCAATTTTGGTTGGCAAAACAAATAAATAAATTTTTCATTTAGGTCTCTAAATTGGAAAACTCGTGTTGCCTTAATTGAGTACAATCAATTAACCATATTTGCTACACAGCAAAACAATCTGATTGATTTGTAATTGGTATGTCCTTGAGGAAAGTTGTATTTTTTTGCTGTTCACATATACAGTTAAACACTAAAAAATAAAGAATTAAGTGTTACACTTCGCTGTCTAATGGCAAAATAAATATTTGTTAAATTGAGTACTGCGAGTATGCCCAAAAATTTGTAAACCAAATATATAAACGAAAATGTGGCAAAACTTAAATTGAAAAAAAATATCGCTAGTAAACAAAAATTATAAAATTTGATTGAATTCAGCATTTGCCTAAATTGGTTACCACTGCCAGCGCCATACCCCACCACCTCTCTATTAGCAACGGAATTGATTAACACAAATTTGGCTACGACAAAAAAGTAAATTTTTGGTTCATCAAAAATATATGCGGTTTTAAGTTGTGCTTGTATATAGAAATGTATTTACTTTATACTAGGGGTGCTAATTTTATTACATTTTAACAATGCCGCTATTTTCGGGATCTGATTTTACAATCCCGGGCGTTGGCTATTCGATATTCTCCAACAGTAAGGATTGAAGAAAGTAAAGAAAAATGTGTTTGAAAAAATATGTGATCATAAAATATATAATAGTTGGGTCTTTAACATGTATGTTTTTATTTAAAAGGAAAGTTCTTTTAATAATAAAACGCAAATAGGTAGCTACCCAATTTTTTTCCAAAAATTTTTAATTTTTTATATATTTTTAGAATAGATCATCTTGTTTTTGTTTTGTGAAAAAAATTTGTGTTTATCAGGCCGAGATGTTACTTTCAAATTAAAAAGCGAATGTTGAATAAATAAATTTAAAAATTTCAATAGTGGGTGCAGTGTACTTCTTGCTTCTTTTAAAAACTACTTTAAGTATCACAATCAACAAAAAAATTTAAATATTAAAAATTATTGCACTCTAACAAAAAATTAAGGCAATCATCATGTATCACAGATGTTTCCTTTTTAGTAATTTATTTTAACCCCAAATCACCCGCGCTAAATGAAATCCCGGAAGTTTCGGCCCTTAACAAAGCACCTGATCGCGAGATCGGTATCCCTAGTACGAGTATATGCATACATATCAATGTTTTATATTATTCTAAGCTGTAATACCAATTTGTCCATCTATCCAGCACGTACGCTGGCACACAGCCACTCATGTTTTGATTCAATGTTATTCAATATCTATTATTGGTTATTTTTGTTGTGTTTGTTGTTAATATATAAAACAAGTAAGGAAGTCTAAGTTCGGATGGAGTTCAGGTATATTGATCTTTTATGGCATACCAATTTACGCAGGTCTATTTTAATACTTCCCAGTTCGTATTATAAAGCCAGCTGATTGTTTTCAATAAAAATACTTTTGTTATGAGTTTTGAGGGATAAACTAATTTTAAAAAAAAAATTAATGTATGACGCGATATGGAACAGCTATATTATCATAAACCTCCTAAGGGATTCTCTTCCAATTTGTTGTGTGCCGTTTTGAATTTTTTCCTACAACTTGGCGGGACCAACAGATTTTTGCCGACTTCGAACGGCATCTACAAAGGAGATGCTTTTTTGCTGAAAAGACTTCCATAGCAGAAAGACACTCGGAGAGTTTGCCAAACCACTGCCGAGGGGCGATCCCGTTTTGAAAAACTTTTTCAACCCACTCGAATCTTGGACCTTCGGTTTGGTAGGCCGGCAACACTACCGCCACGCCACGGCGGTTACCATTAATTTATTTGTATATAAATAGCTTCCCTACAACAACTGCTAACCACATTTTTCCAAAATACCAATACGAGGTGTGTTCAAAAAGTATCGCGAATTTTGTGTTTTTTCAAAAATTATTTATTTATTCATGAATATCTATTTTGTCCCCTTCAAAGTAATCCCCATGAGATATTATACACTTGTGCCAACGGCTTTTCCAATCTTCGAAGCACTTCAAAAAATCATTTTTTTTGTATCTTGTTCAGCTCCTCCTTCGATGCCGTCTTTATCTCGTCAAGAGAAGCGTAACGTCGTCCTTTCATGGGCCTCTTCAGTTTAGGCAACAAGAAAAAGTCACAGGGGGCCAGATCTGGGGAATACGGTGGCTGCGGCATCATTAGTGTGTTGTTTTTGGCCAAAAAGTCGCGCACAAGCAACGATGCGTGAGCAGGGGCGTTATCGTGGTGCAAAAGCCAATTTTTGTTTTTCCACAAATCCGGGCGTTTCTGGCGGATTGCTTTGCGCAAATTGCGCATAGCTTGCAGGTAATATTCCTTATTGACCGTTCTTCCCTGTGGCAAGAACTCATGATGCACCACGCCCCTGCAATCGAAGAAAACTGTCAGCAAAACTTTCACATTCGACCGAACTTGGCGCGCTTTTTTCGGTCTTGGTTCGTGCGGCAGCTTCCATTGAGATGATTGAGCTTTGGTTTCCACGTCATAACCATAAACCCACGATTCGTCACCAGTTATGACCCTCTGGAGCAAATTTGGGTCGTCGCGGACAGAGTTTAACATCTCATTAGCAATGTTCATGCGATGCTGTTTTTGGTCACAATTGAGCAATTTTGGTACGAATTAATGGTAAAAATCGAAGACGATCCAAAACACGTGCAAGCAAAGCAGCTGTCAACAATTAACTGAACATTCAAAATGGCCGAGCTTGTCGGCATAAGTGAGAGACATGAGTACCAACATAACAATTCGAATATACGTAACCAGCGAAAATTCAAAATTCGCGATACTTTTTGAACACACCTCGTACATGCACATTTTATGTTTGAAAATTTTGCGTTCAAATAGACAGACGGACGGAGAGACGGACATTGCTAAATCGACTCAGCTCATCGTGCTTATTATTTCAGTTTACTTATTGAAGGTCCCATCTCTTCTTCTTCTCATACTTACAAACATTTCATGTTCATTAAAGGTATGAAAATCAAAAAAGATACATAACTTCCCTATTGCAGTGGGGTATTAACAACTTGCTCGGATATTTTACTTATGCTTTATCCGACTTGCTTAATTTTTGTCAGGAGTATACTACACACTATTCAAAATCAGGTGACCAATTTTGATTGAAATATCTAGTTTTACATCTATTTACAAGCAATCTCCTTTGAAAATACCAGAATTTTTATGCTGAAAAGTTGGCGGCGCCACGTCTACTTCCCCAAAATCCACAACATCGCGTTTTACATTTTACAAACAAATTTTTCAGAACTATGTTAAAAAGCGGGGCATGGCCGTTGACTGATTTTGCCCACTTTTACAACAAACATTTACCTTAATATATTCATTATTTGCGCCAAATATAGTTTCGTTAAATCAATTTTTGCAGGAGTTATGGCATAAAAAGTTTTGTGGAATAATCTACTTTAAAGGGGCGGGGCCACGCCCATTTCCAAAACTTTTTATTTGCGACTTCCTTCGCTCACGGACACTTTGAAAGTGAAATAGAAAGGATGTAAAGCTTTTGTACGTAAAGTTATTGCCTATTAAATATATCTATGATCCTTTTCAAAATCTTTCGTATAGAAGTGGGCGTGCACCTTAACCGATTTCGCAAATTTTTTTCCGGAACGTTCCTTCTATTAATGTAAATATGTGTGCTAATTTTCATATCGATATTTTGAACGGTTTTTGATTTATGATTAATATTATTGCTAGTTTGACTTAATCAAAAGTGGGCGGTGCACCTCCCATTTCCAAACATTTCTTGTAAAATTTATTTTCTGCCTTAACGTTAATGTACACACTAAATTTGTTTCTTATAAGTATATTATGTACTGAGTAATTACTTTGTTTGTATTTTCGAAAATATTCTATATATTAAAAAAGGGCGTGGCAATCATCCGATTTCGCCCATTTTAAACAGTCTCAGATGTGAGTGCCCACAAACCTGCATACCAAATTTCATTAAGATATCTCAAAATTTACTCAAGTTATCGTGTTAACAGACGGACGGATGGACGGACATGGCTTAATCAATTTCTTTTTTTCTCCTGAACATTTTAATATACATAAGTCAATATCTGTCTCGATCAGTTTATGCCGTTACATACCACCGTTATGCGACTAAAGTTATGTACCTTGTGTGCCTAGTACTACAGCTTAATTGGGTTAATGATGTGTGAAAATGGCTTTTAATAATGTTTCCGATAAAAAGGAAGGTATTGCTACAGAATTCACTTTATGAAAAAGGCAATGGAACAAAGTGAAGTGAATTAAGAATGTCTCCCAAGCACTGCACTGGAAGCTGTAAATTAGTCTCAAAGTCAACTCTACTCAAACATTTTCCATTTACTAAAAATTAATGCTACATTGTCCGTCGTTACGTGTACTGCGCTCTTCGACCTTTTTTATTTATTTATTTATTATTATATATATTATTTACTATTTATTTTGAAAACAACTTTCTAAAAATCATATTTACGTATCTCAATTACAAAATTAAATTTACTTATGTTGTTTCGTAATATTTTGCTTTACTAAGAATTAAATCTGATTAAAACACGTTTAAATAAAGAAGAAGAAAAAAATAATCTCCTCCAAAAAAATCCTGGGTACGGCCATGGTATGTGTTAATGCTGGTCTCGGGTAAACAAAGTTTTGTTTTAGACTCCAACTCCTATTCCTCAATATTTGCCTGATGACGTAATGCCTAACTCCCTCTTGCCCTCGTTCCTCAACAAACACATTTTTTCCACTTCGGATGAAGGCTGACGAAGTGAGGTCCTTCCAAATATGACACCATTCTCTGAATCGACCTTTATACTATCCCATATCAAATGCAAAGTGATATTTCAGTCTGACTGTTTTTCAACTACAAATTGCTTCATTTAAAGACTTATAATGACTATGGAAAAATTTCCCATCAAGATTATTTTCCAAACTAACATGTAGCTTTCTTGAGAATAAATGAGTAGATATCAATGGTAGGGACATATGAAAGTTTTCGACACAAATGTGGCTTACGTGGTTTTGCATTTGTGCGTTACGCGGTTTTACAGTGTCACCGACGATATAAGAATGAGGGAAGCCCGATTTTCGCCGACTGATTAGGTCCAGTCAGTGTGGCTTCAGTAGGGTAAATCCACTACTATAGATAAGATGTTCACCCGAATTTTAAAATGAATTAACTAATAACCACTTCCTAATTTCAATACCTAATCACATGAAGTTTGAAGTCAAACTTTTAAACTTCTTCATAGCACCGATATGCCTGTAATATGTATGCATGCCGCACTGCTTAGTACATAAGAACCAAAGTAAAAAAAGGCTTATAACAACAAAATATCAGCCGCAAACAAAGGAACATTCAATACGGCTTCAAGAGAAAATCAGCAAACCATCGGACATGTTGAGCAAGCTTCAATGCACGCGTTGACAGGCTAAACTAAACCAAAGCCAATAAATTGAGTAATGAAGACCAAAGTAGAGCCGAGCGTGAAGCAGGCACGTAGAGTTAAATTAGTTCGTACATAAATTGATAGCTACATTTGTACGAGGCCTAGCAATGGAACCCCACCCCATAACGCGATTTAGTTGTACAACAACAATGTAACATAATAACAATGCCTATTTCAAAGAGTGAATGTAACAAATGTGATTGTGATTTCATAGAGAAAAAACGCAAAAGAAGAGTAAAGTAGAAACAATGCAAGCAATTTATTTTACAACAAACTGAAACACAAACGTCAAAGCTAAACACAAATATCGTGCTCACTTCTGCTGGAAGAGGGTACAAGAAGAGAAATTACTTATGGCTAGTTTACCGTGAGTATAATAGGTGAAGACAGATATTACACGTAGCTCAATACGTTAAGAGAGAATAGGTAAACTATACAAACTCGTGGCTTGGCGAGAAACAATAAGAAATTAGAAGACAACTTGTTTGCAGAGAGAGCGTGAGAGTTACTGCCGTTGAGAAACACTGAGCTCAATTTAGAAATGCAATATCGATATATGCGCAACTGTATATAAATATTTTTCGAATTGAGAGCTCTTTAGAACAATAAGTAAATGCGTAACCAACAAATATGTATATGTGTATTAACCAATATATTGTGCATATGCTTGGGAGAGTGAAATAATTTTGATTGAGATACTCCTCCTGAATAGTTTAATTGAGTTGTGTACGCGAGAGCCATAGGTGTTCATGCAAAGCGGAAGAGAGATGGGATATGTTACTGACAAGGCTGGAAACATTTATGTAAAAGCGAGATAGCCTTAGCAACAAGAACACGCCCACTTAAAATGGTTGTATTACAACAACATACCTACATAATAATCTTGATACAATAAAAATGTAGGAAACAAACGGAAGATGGAAATAATCAAAGCGCCAATGCGCTTACATACATACATACGGAAGGCGTCGAAATTAATCATATAGTGAGAGCGTAAGGCGCGCTTATGCCCCAATACACCCTCTCTTTGCAAGTGAAGTTGAACTTTTTTTGTAGCGATGACAGCAGACATAGTTGTCAAAAGCGCGTTTGACAGCATGTAATAATAGAGTCATATCGGACAGTAACAAGCTATGTCGGCGTGTTGCACTGCGGAAGTGGGTAGTTATGGAGTGAAGTAAAGTACATACCTGATACAGATGTATGGAGGTGAATATTTGCTAACGGCTCCGTAATAATTTACATCGATCGGGCAATTATAGCAGGCTTATTTACAAATAAAAATTATCAAGTTTATCATTAGCATTTTATTCAAAAATTCTTAACAATTTTGGAATTTTCAAGCCTTACTTGGCATATTTTAAATAAAAACGAGTGAATTAAATCTTGCTGTCCAAAGTGGCAACCATTTATTTTTTTGATGTTTTGAATACTTTCGATGCACACTTTTTTACATCCACTTACCTATATTAATAAACTAAATATGTAATCAAATAAAGTAAAATAAAATTAAAAAGCAAGAGACCAAATAAAACTCAATTTATTTAAAGTCAAATAAATTCTGTTGTCTAAGCTTTATGGAGGGCGAGTAGTTTTTTTTTATTTATTTTATTATTTATATTATATTATTGGTTTAGAGAGGAAAAGGGATGTGCGGAGCACATGCTTAGTATAGGGAGCCCTTTTCTAGTATTTATTTAATTATTATTTTATTTATTCAAATTATTTGTTCTATATAGAACGGGGTGCGGCGCACCTGTTACATCTTGTATGTATTAATTGTGGGCGAGCACTGTTGGCTCTGAGGCATTACGAGGAATCGGCTTCCTCATTTTCGCTGTGAAACCCCCACCCTTGCACATGTTGCATAGGGGCGATGTTTTGGGAATAGTAAATTATTTGTTTTAATTTAATTTTTTCTATATACAACGGGGGATGCGGGGGTGGAAAGCTCGCCCTTATGTCGCTTAAACATCTGTAAACATCTGTAAAGGTTTAAAACAAAAAGACCGTACCGTCAAAAGTAAGTAATTCACCTTCCTCACAAAAATAACAGCATATAACTAAATTAAAGTTTAATCAAAAAAATTACAAAAAATAATATAGTAATTCCAGTAATCCAAGTTGCTCATTTCATTAAACATTTAATACTTAGTTGCATGAGCACCCATTTTGATGCTCGCAAAATACCTAGACGCAACTAACTTATGACATCTAGTTATATGCTGTTTCAAAGCCTAGGAATATGTAACTGCATTTTTGACATCTCCCCACAGATTTTCAATTAGTTTAAGGGTCCGTAAGCGAAACCATGCTTTAACACGCTTACTGCTGTGTTTCGAGTCATTATCATGCTGATGTGCCCATTTAAGCAGCATGTTACCTTCAGCATAGGGTAGCATAGCTCCCTTTAGAATTTCTCTAAAGATAAACTGATCGATGATTCCAGAAACCTAGAAAATCGGCCCCAAATTTTTATTCCTCTCTTCCTTAGTGGAGTGCTTGTATCAGTGAAATTTTTTAATTAGGGTATTCGTTTCTATCGTCGGTGACACTGCAAAACCGTGTAACGCATAAATACAAAACCGCGTCAGTGACATCTTAGTTTGGCGGTTTTTCAACTACGAATTGCCTAATTTAAAGACGAATAATGACTTTATGGAAAAAGTTCCCATCAATAACGATTCTCTTAATTATTTTCCAAGCCAACATATAGTTTTCTTGAGACTAAATGAATAGATCTTGATGGCAGGAGCCTATAAAAGTGTTTGAAGCAACTGCCACTTTCGCGGTTTTGCAGTGTCAGCGACGATATGCTTATATGCCTCGTAAATAGTGTAAAACTTGACTAGGTTGCTCAATTTCAAGCAAAATACGCAATATAGAAAGCCTACTGCGACAGCAATTTGCTCATCATCAGCCCAATATCACGTCGCCTTCAATCTGTGTGACATCAGCATATCAGTCGTTGCGCAAGTTTGCTCCAGTTTAGTTCTGTCAAAACCTCTAGCGATCGTATTAATAAACACATAACATATTTAACTGTAACAGCACCAACAACAAATTCACTTGAGAAGCCAATCAGTCGCTCTGCCTGTCTATCAAATCGTCCGCCTTCGTTACGCACGTATGCCTATATGAGCGCGTATGTAATCAACCACCACGACTCAGCCTCCAATTGTATAGCAGCAGCAGCAGCCAGATAACAAAGTAAATAGGCGTACTCGCTCGCTCTCACATGTTTCGGCATATAAGCAGTGTCTGCACAGTACTGGTGAGTGAGAGTGCAAGCACAGGGAACACACTGGCCTATCTAACTGTATGTTTGCTTGGCCGCCTGTTTGACAGGCATAACAGTTCAATCTGTGTAACTGAGTGTGACTGTCGCTCAGCATTTTGAAGTCGTCATTGTTTGCTGAAGTTGTCGCTTGACTATGGCGATAAGCAATTGTGATTAGTTAATTTACTCTTTGCGTTCGAGGTGAACAGACGTATGAGTCGCAGGTCGTGTATCTTTAGAGTGTACGTGGTAGAAGAGAAACAAGAAGTGAAAAATACGAACGCGATTATTCTTGCAAAATATAAACATAGAAGTGAATGCCTGCAAAAAAAAAAAAATAAAACCAAATTTCATTTAACAATTGTTAAAAAAAAATTATATTTCAAAGATAACAAAAAGATGTATGTGAAAGTGTGACAGTTTGAAAAAAGGAAAAATCCAAACATTTGTGCAAAAATTAGTTTGCAATTGCAAAATATTTAAAATCGATTTTGTATCACTGCAACTTGCATACGAGCTCATCCAAAATAGCTACGGCACCACCAATGGCCCTAGAGGATCGCTGTAGTCCGCAATCAGCACCAAGTCCGCCTGGCTTACCGCAATCGCCACACCAACAACGCCAACAGCAGCAACAAACGCCTCATTTGCAATACAGCCCCACTGCGACCATTTTAGATATGAGCCTACATCCACATCCGCTACCACCGCCACCGCCACACATCACTGTAGTCGCTGCAACACCCACAATGTTGCCTGCAAATCCTGTGAATGCGGTCGCCACTAACGCCGCCGCTGCCGCAACGCTATATCATCAACATCAGCAATTGCAACATTTGCATCACTTACAACAACTACAACAGTTGCATCAGCAACAATTAGTCAATGTGGCCGCCTTTCATCAGCAACATGGCGGGTTTGATCCAGCAACCGCTTTAGCCGCCGCGAATCATGCCGCCTCCTTGCAACAACGTTTGGTTGCCTCACCAGGCACATCCTCAACGCCATCATCAACACCTGCCTCCACAGTTACCATCAAAGAAGAGGAAAGCGATTCGATTATGAGCGACAATTTCCATACGGACGGGCATAGTAGTGGCGCACGTGTGCGTGGACATACCACGGAGGATGAAGATGACGAGGCGGGGGACGAAGAGGTCGATGAGGAAGATGACATAGACGTGGATGATGTGGGCGATACGCCAAGTGGCGCATCACAGCGTACACCACCACCCGCACATCAACAATCCGCCAAGCCGTCACTCGCATTCTCCATTTCAAACATACTTAGCGATCGCTTTGGTGGCAATGAGCCTTCAAGTCCCACCACCGACAATAGCACAGCTAGCTCCACTGCGGCGGCTCAAGCGGCCGCTGCAGCCAAACAAACGCATTTCCAAACAAATAGCATTTTTCGTCCCTTCGATCATTCACGCTCCGCCACACCATCCGCCTTTACACGTGTCGATCTCTTAGAGTTGAGTCGTCAGCAGCAAGCTGCTGCAGCTGCTGCCACTGCGGCTATGATGTTGGAGCGCGCAAACTTTTTGAATTGTTTTAATCCTGCAGCATATCCACGTATACATGAGGAGATTGTGCAGAGTCGCATGCGCCGATGTGGCGTAATGCCGCCAGCGCCAGCGGTTAAAGATTCTGGTATTACACAAAATGCCGTCGGTAATGTAAGCGGAATGGACAAATCGGCTTTGGGCTCGCTTTGTAAAGCCGTCTCACAAATTGGGCAAGCCGTTTCAGCGCCAGCGTGCTCGAGTGCATCAGCAACAAACGCGTCCAGCATAGCCAGTCCACCCCCAGCTTCCAATGCATCCAGCGCCTCATCGACAGCATCATCGTCAATGTCGGCGGGCGGTTCACTAAACTCTTCGCCCATCAGCCGTATGCCGAGTAAATGCAATAGCCCGCAACCGATACCACCACCATCGGCTATTAGCAGGGATTCGGGCATGGAGTCGTCCGATGATACACGCTCCGAAACTGGGTCTACAACAACCGAGGGTGGCAAGAACGAAATGTGGCCCGCGTGGGTGTATTGTACGCGTTACAGCGATAGACCGAGTTCGGGTAAGTGTAAGTTTGAGAAATTAATTGCGTGGAGTAGTAGAAATAGGAAAGTTGCGAGGCTAGACTTGGAAGGCTCTTAGTTTACTTGAGTTAAAAAAAAATAGGGGAATTGTGCTTTTCATGCCTCGAAAGCATTTTATTTGCATTGAAAAAAATCTAACAAGGACACCTCGGTCAGAACGCTAGATTTCAAATCAAATCCTTTTAAAATATTTAACCATTTGGACCTCCAACAGTCTAAGCACCATGTAGCCATTTTGCAATAACAACTTCCCTTCCGTCTACCATTGCATTCAACTTCAAATACTCCGCCTTATTTTTATACAAAAAAAACTTCTTTTAACATTACAAAAACAAAGTTATTTATATGACATAAAATTAAGCAAGGTCAGCGTTGTAGTGTAAAATAACAGTTCTTGTCTTAAAAAAATATCTACACATAAAATTCAAACAGCAACAAAGAAGGATAGCGTCAGGCGGCATATCCTTCGATTTCAAAGTACGCCCACATGCTGTGTGGAATATCAATGTTTACATTGCAAGTGTATTAGATATGTATATAAATACTGCTATAACTGAAAGTGTGTGACCGCCCGTACATCTCTTTGATGACTGTCGGCTATGTGACAATTTTATGTGACGATAAATGCAACAAGAACAATACTAAATTAGTTTGATATATTGCTTGTATGTTGTTTACAAAAGTGAAAAAGAAATGAATTGAAATTAGAAAATGAAACAATGGATACGTATACCAGGGGCGTACCTACTCAAACTTTTTTTTGGGGGGTTTAACAACTTTTTTACGTGCAGCGGCTTTTAATGTAGGTTGAAGTCGAGGGCAATTATGTACCACAGAAAAGTCGCCATTAAACATGTAGGTACCGATAAATTCTAGAAAAAAGTTAAAATAAAATAAGCGAGCAGAAAAAAGTACAAGGTGGCGCAAAAGTAATCCTCCTATCAGAAAATGCTATAAATTTTGCGATTGGCCCCTAAAGTCAGTTCTGTTTTGACATTTGTGTAGTAAACACATGCGAAATACACGTTAATAAACAATGTTACGCTACACTGCTCCATAACGCGGAATATTGCTGACTATTTATTTGACCAATAATCGGCGGGGCCAAACGGTTACTGTGAATGGTGAGCGCTACAGAGCAATGATCAACGAGTTCTTTTTGCCGCAACTTGATGAATTGGGATTGGAAAACATGTGGTTCCAACAAGACGGTGCAACAGCACACACTGCACGTGCCACAACCGATATGCTGAACATTGGAAGCTTACTTTTGCGCCACCTTGTATAAGCACTCATAAAATGTTTGCTATCTTGCAATCGACAAGTTCACATTTGATTTTCAAAGAAAATTTCAAAGTTTGAAAAAAAATTTTAATTTTGTTGTTTTATTAAATTGTAAGTCGATAAGTGCTTACAAAAAAAATCGACTATTTTAATTTGTTATAAAAATATTAAAACTTTAGCCCATCCAAGCAATACACTTACGAAAAGAGAAAAATCTTACCAAGAAAAGAAAAGAGTTCTCGGTTGCAGCTGTAAAATGATCGCAAACGCCATAAAATCGCAAGTTAAACCATTAAAATTGTATTCGTAAGACGATAGATCAACCCAGCTTATAATCCAATGTATATAGTAAAGAGGGTAAAACATGGCGGTGCTGCCATTATGGTTTGAGTGTACTTCTCATTCGAGGGTGTGTGCCGATTTTGAAGATTTTCAGAATCATGAATTCAGTCAGTCACATAATAAAATTGGAAGAGGTCGATGTCAGATATTTAAAAAAAATCAATAGGAGGATCATTATTAAGCTAATAGAAGCCAAATCAAAAGTTATTAGAATTGTTGTCTGTCTGTCTGTATGTTTGGTCGCGCATCACTCAAAAGCTGCTGAATGGAATTCAATAGACCTTTTACCATTGCATTACTAGACGTTTAACTTAAATTAAGACGTGATTTGTGTCGGAAGCTCTACCAGTTTCGAAGATATTGACCTATATATGGACTAAGGTGCCCCAAAATGCGTTTAGTACAATATGGATATCAAATGAACGGCGATGTAATTAAGTTCCATATCATACCTGGTATGGGAGATATAAAAATAAAATCGCACTCAGTCTAGTATAAGTTCTGAAAAAAAACCCCAAGTCAATCACCCGAGTATGTACATTGTAATACTTTTATCACTCATAAAATGATCTATCTATAACTTAAGACTTGATTTTTCCATCAAACACATTCGTTTGTATGTATCTTCTATGATTCGAATGGTTTTCTATCTTCTCACACAACTCACATTTAGTAGCTGTACTGTTTATAAATGTATTTGTATGTATGTCTATTATGCTAGGTTGCTTTTTCGGTTGTTAATTGATGAGTTAAGTGCATTTTTATGGGTTTGAATTGATTTTTAATTTGCTGCTGATTGAAATATGAGCAGCGGGTGATAAAATTTTAGATATTTAAAGCAAAATAAAAGAAGACCAGAAATGCAAGATGAATATGAAGAAGAAACGAGGTTAAATGCTACTTCATACAATGCATATAAAAACTTACTTAATGTATGATTAATTGCCAATTTTTTATAATGCAATTGCTTTATTGAAAGAAAAACGAAAAGTATATAAATACAATTAAAACTATTTCACTTCAAACATACATATATGTGCATACTTGCATGTATCTGCAAATTAAAAAGAAGCTTGCTTCCGAGTTATAAATTCATAAAACTCATTACTCATTTCTAATTAAAAGAAAATCGTAATTAATTATCAACAAAATAATGCATTCGCTAACAAGCAGCCATTTTTATAATTCACAACTCATTAAAAGCAATTATCACTCAACACTTTGCACTAATTAGATAATTCAAAAAAGTAGCTGCAGCTGTGGCATTTGCTTGCATATATTTGTACATACATACCTACATATCTACATTTGTTTAACATTTCTAATGCAATCGTTGTTTTACTCCTCCGCTTCAAAGCTGTTGAAATTTCCACTTGCCTCAAGAAACCCTATAATTTAGTTGTTAATAACTGCTAAATACACAAGTTAGAGTTGTTGTTGTTATTAGCTTGCTACTAACGCCAAACGTCTAGTAATTGTAAGCAAGCTCTCAGTTGCAATGGTTTAAACAAGTGCTAACACTTAGCCTCAGCCGCCATCTAAGTATCGTATACATATATTAAGTCATTTACAATTAGCACATCAAAAAATTAACAGCTTAACGTGGAAAAAAAACAGAAAGCAAAATATGAAGGTAGTAGCACTGGAGGTGAAACTTCAGGCATCTTTTGAGTCAAAGCTTTAAATTTAAATTTATTATGAGAATTTGCTTACCAAATGTGAATACTTGCGTTCATAGATGCACGGGTGTCAAAATTAATTGCCGCATGATGTGGCTTCTTCAATTCAAATGTAAAAAAAATCAAATTTCATACATTTTTTAAACAAAACCAAAAAAAATGGTTTTTTTTTTTTTAATTTTCTACATATTCACGAACGCAATATATGTATGTTGAAAAAAAATTATTATCTGTCAGATTTCATACATAATAAAAAATTGGAGTTCAGCTAACAAACAAACCATCGTTCTGAAAGCCTAAGGATTCATAGAACGCGCCAAAATTTCGCTGCTGAAAACTTCTAGCATCTTCCGAAATGAATCTATAAAACGAGTTATGGCCTTTTTCTCTAAATTTTATTTGTCATTCAAATAAAAACTTTTAATAATTAAAAAAAAAAATATTAAAAATAAAAACCAATATAATTTTCATGCAAATTAATATTCTTGGCCTTGAGCTAATTTACTTTATAGTCATAAATATTGTCAATTTCTCTCTTGAAACCAACTGCTAAACTGCTGTAGTTCAAGAAATAAGTCTCAAAAAATTTACTAGCCCTTTCATTGTGATTTAAAAACTTGGGCTCAATCACGGCTAGGATAGCGCCTCTATATTGTTCAAAGCGACGACATTTTACGATTTTAGTTCGAATAGTTTTTAATAGATCTTGATGGCAGGAGCATTTGAAAACCATAGAAAACGTTATTAGCGATTTTGTTTAAAGGTATACTTTTTCCAAAATAAAAATTTTATTATAACATATTTTTTCAGTTGGAAACATAAAATATCTCGATAACCGGTCTGGGATTAAGTCGAAAAATCGCAACCCTTATGCACATTTGTATGTACATTTATATGAAACATTTTATAAAGTGGGAGGCGATGGGAGGCATCAGACTTTTTACACACACATCCATTTTCAAGCTCATTCAGTTCTTCAATCATGCATTTAATTAGTAAATCATTTGAGTTATTGTTGGCTTGTCATATATAGGCTCAAGCAGCTGCTAACAGGAAATCAGGTGTTAATTACAGACATATTTTTTGCGAAAGCTTTTTGTTTTCATTTCTAATTGTTTGCTTTTCTCTTTTACCATTGTTTGAATTTAAGATTCAATTGAGTTTCATCATGCCTTTAGCGTTGATTGATGTCTTTTGGTTTTAATTTAAATGATTATTTTGGTATTAACTTTTCATTTGGTTTTAAGTTGGAATGCATACCTTTGCTAAGTTATTATGCAATCACAAAAACAAAAACTAATGAGAAACTTGATTTGATAAATTTTTGTTGATTTTTTTTAAACTAACCGGCGCCTTGGTCATATATAAGTTTGTTTCTTTATTTTTAATTTGAAGTATCCTCTGTAAATCCAATATCAACTTGTCGCTTAAGAGATAGCAGATAAAATTGTGTTGAGTTATAACTTTTTCTACTTGCTTATTGTTTCGCTTTCAATTCAAACACATTTCAGGCTAGAAAAAATCACTTTATCTTGCATCGAAGTGACGAAAAAAGAGACGTCTAGAAAAATGTATTAATTACATTAATAACAATTTTTTTTTTTAATTTTCTTCTCCAACTGCACAATGATTAGGACGTTATTATACACATTGCATTTCGTTAGACGCGCAAACTCAAATTTTTCTTTATTTTCTTTGTTGACTTTAGGACCATTATTTGTGCAACCCAGCTACACCTTAATTTGTATAGCGTCAACCTTTATATGTATGACAGCACATATTTTTTGTTTTCCGAGCTATAAAGCTTCTGTGTCTGCTGCTTCTTCTACCAGGTCTTTAACAAAAGGTTGCAATAATGCAAAGTAGTAAAACATTATTTTAGCCCACAAAAATTAATGAACATACTAAAGGGTGTTTTTTTAGGGGTATAGAACTTCGAATTGAAATAAAACACAAGAAAATCGTTTTAAGGTCCATCAATTTGGCTTTATTGGAAGGATAGTTTTATGCCATTAATGTTTAAATATGATTTCGGGCATGTGGCCGCCGCGGCTGGCTCGAATAAAGCCGATTCTACAGGTCCAATTTTCAACCACTTTTTCGAGCATATGGGGCCGTATGTCGGCAATAACGCCACGTTGGCTTCCAATTCCCCTAACGTTTCTGGTTTGTTGGTGTAGACGAGCGACTTCACATATCCCCAAAGAAAATAATCCAATGGTGTCAAATCACACGACCTTGGTGGCCAATTGACAGGTCCATTCCGCGAAATTATGCGCTCATCGAATGTTTCCTTCAATAAATCGATTGTGAATTGCGCTGTGTGGCATGTAGCGCCGTCTTGTTGGAACCACAACTCATCCACATTCATGCCATCCAATTCGGGAACAAAATAGTCGGTTATCATGGCTCTATACCGGTCTCCATTAACGGTAGCTGCCTCTCCAGCATTATTGCGGAAGAAGTATGGCCCAATGACTCCACCAGCCCATAGAGCACACCAAACAGTCAGTTTTTGTGGATGTAATGGCGTTTCAAGGGTCTCATGTGGATTCTCTTCACTCCAAATGCGGAAATTTTGCTTGTTGACGTAGCCATTCAACCAAAAATGAGCCTCATCACTGAACAAAATTTTGCGATGAAAATCAGCATCGAAATCAATCTCATTTTCGGCCCATACACCAAAATCACGACGCATTGCATGGTCTCGCGGCTTTAATTCTTGCACAAGCTGGATCTTGTAAGGTCGCAAGCCAAGATCTTTGCGCAAAATCTTCCATAAAGTTGATGGACAAAGCTCCAATTGCTGTGCACGGTGGCGAATCGATTCATTCGGGTCCTCTTCCACACTTTGCTCTACAGCGGCAATTGTTTCTTCGGCGCGCACTGTTCGACGTCTCTGCGGATGCGTATTATCACATAGAGTAAACGTAGTGCGAAAACGATCCATGGTTAACCGAATTAATTGCTCTGATGGACGATTATGTCGACCATAAAATGGACGGAGCTCACGGTAAACTTCGCGAACTGAACCATTATTTTCGAAATAAATTTGCACGATTTGCAAGCGTTGTTCTTTTGTCAACCTGTTCATGATGAAATGGCAAACCAAACTGAACATAAATGACATTAGAGTTGCCAGATTTGACCACAAAATGCCAGTTTTATCTCTATTCAAAAAACAAACCTGTAAAAAAAACACCCTGTATATACAATGTTTATTATACATACATACCTACATATGTACATGCAACGAAGCGCACATAAAATAGTTTAGTTTCAGTCGCTGTTGACAGCTGACAAATTAGGCTGCCGAAGCGACAAGCTCTAGCTAAATTTGAAGTTGGTAATAAAACACAAATGAATATGTAGGTAGATATTTATTAACTAAAAACTGGACAACCAAGAAGCCGACTCACCAAATCGGCGTACGACTATAAAGCAGCGAACAACCTGATTGACAGCTCAAGATGGTGTTTGCCTCTAGCGTGCACACAAACATATACATTTTTAATATATACATATAAATATATAAATATGTGTACATATATACTAGGCTGGGTAAAAAAATAT
The DNA here is from genome assembly GCA_949987695.1 of Merzomyia westermanni. Taxonomy (NCBI): domain Eukaryota; kingdom Metazoa; phylum Arthropoda; class Insecta; order Diptera; family Tephritidae; genus Merzomyia; species Merzomyia westermanni. Next base: position 65,267,507 of record OX465293.1, read on the forward strand.
TAAAATTATTTTAGACGTATTTTTTTTTTCTAAACGCTTAGCGACTTACGTATAAATAAAATAGCAAAATAAAACTTTTTCAAAATGTAAAATTGAATTTAAAAATCAAATGTGAACTTGTCGCTTGCAAGCTAGCAACCAAAATTGTGAGCGCTTAGAATTTTCTCTGCTTGCTTATTTTTTTGTTGCTTTTAATTCCAACATTTTTTAGGACAGCAGTCAAAATTTTATCCTGCATCGCAATGGCGTATAAAAACTACCCTTGTTGTTCTATGAATAAGTCGCTGAATGATCTATCATTGCTAGTATAGATCATTTTGGATTTATTTTATTTTTGTTTTAAAACTGACAAACTATTGAAGCATAAAATTAAGCTGCATATAGTTTTTTAGGAAATTCAGGTGGGTCGTTCCAGAGTATACAATCTTTAAACACTGGATTTTATTATATGCAAGTCAATCTAATAAATAAATTAAATAAAATTTTTAAATGTTCAATTTAAAGATAAAAATATATAGAGACAGAAATTGTGTATGGCACAAATGATGTCACGTTTTTACTTCGGAAATTTCTCAAAAGCTCCAAAATCAATGTAGAAATTCTTAAAGTAAGTTGTAAGGTATAAAAAGCAGGTGATACATCTTTAAAAATGAATATTAAAGTCTGAAATGTGTTCTTTATTCTGTAAAATAACATCAACACAAATTTAAAAAATAATACTTTTTTGGTCAGTGTAATATATATTTTAAGCTGAAGGGGCATGAACGCTATCACCTTTATGTAGGTATGCATGCATGGATATGCTAATTAAATCATTAATAAAATTAATTATAACATTTTATAATGAATTTGACATTTGCATATGTCAAATGGCGTGTAGAAAGTAAAAAAGGATAAGGAAGTGTTGACCAGCGGCGGAAAAAGATAAGTAAATATTGATTAGATCAAAGTAAAAATGTTTTGCAAAGCCCGCGAAGTCTTATATGACGCTATTAACGTAAGTCAGAGTTGTTCACTGCTTAGTCCGGGGGCGCAGCTTTGCAAAGCTCTAGCAAAATTAGCGGTTTCAAAGTATGTGCGAGTACCGTGTATCAAAATTATTTTGAATGCTCAGAGATTGCCTAATTGAATGTAGAGTGTGCTGCTAATGAAATCTATAATTATTTATTGAAATACAATAACACTTACTAAAATTTACAACTCTCTGTGTTGTTGTGATTTTTTGGGCCAGCCGGGAGTATTATTTTTGTTTAAGTTTTAAGAGCTTTCTATTAACATTTGTTTGTGAGCATCACTGATCTACGTGCGTGCATAAAACACACATCCATACATATCTGAGAGTATATCTTTCATAGCTCATACGAAAAAAACTATCCTTCATTTTTTGAATAAATTAATTATTCTTTATAAACTTGCCTCCTACGCTTGTTGTGGCATGCAAACTCCTGGCGGCCTGTCAGCGTCTGACAGCTGATATATTGACATGTGCGGCGGAATGTAATTTGCTTTCATATTTCTGAACATGCGTAATTGACATGGTATGCACTCATAATTCTATAAATAATTCTTGTTGTAGGGAAATTATATAGATACGTGCAATTATCTGCGGAATTTTTCTAGAAAAGCATAGATATTTTTCAATAGTTTTTACTATTTATAACTGCATTGTTTGTGCGCAGAATTATGTCTGTCGGAAGTTTTTTTAGCATTTGTTAAACGTTTAGAAATATTCAGTTATTTTGCCATTTCTACAAAATATTTGTTCAATATACATATCAAAGATAATAACTTTTGTTTTTGATAAAGAATTAATGAAATATCAATATTGATAAGAAGCCATTGTAGTTGAAATTTTATATGCTCTCACCTGTTTAATTTTTTTTAACTTACTTTTTTTATTTAATTTTTTTTAGGTCCACGATACCGTCGCCCCAAACAGCCAAAGGACAAGACTAATGATGAAAAACGACCGCGTACCGCATTCTCTAGCGAGCAGTTGGCACGTTTGAAGGTAAATATCAAATCAATAAATCTATAAAAAAAAGAAATCAGCTCTAGCAATGATAGACCACTAAAAACTAATTTTAAGATCTGAAATTTTTACAGTTTTTTCTCCGGCATTCTGAAAAATAATATCAAAGTGAATTCCTCATTATTTTTTTAATTCATGGCTATTAAGGGGCCCAAGGCAGAGCAGTAATTTTTATGAAAACAATAATAATATCTTTTTGGTTAGTTATTAAAAATTATTTTAAAATATATTAAAAAAATTATAATTTTTATAAAAAGAACACATCGGTGTGTTTAAATGTCATACATGAAAAACAAATCCATCATTAGCAATGATAATACGAATAGATTTCTTCCCTTGCACAATGGCTGGGAAAATTAAATAGAAACATGAGTTTCATTGACAAAAAAAACCATCGTTCTGAAAGCCTAATGATTACAAGAACGTGGAAAAATTTTGCTGCCGAATAGGCTTAGCTATAAAGTGAGCTATAGCGGTTGTCCCTACATTTTCCTTTTCTATTTAAATAAAAACTTTAGTTAATCAATAAAAAAAAAATTTTTAAATGAAAATAATAATTTTTATGAAAATTACTTTTCAAAAAAATCGTTATTCTTGAGCTCAAGTTCATTTATAATCATGAATACTATAAAATGTGCAGGACGAAAAAAACCATCAAACCAATTGTTGGTATAAAAAGAAATAGGTTTTTTGCCCAGCCTAATGTATATCCCAGTAACCACATCAACCTAATTTGAAAATCTTATAAAAATCAGTTTTCGTGCTTTAGACGGTTTTAAGGAACCAACACACACACATTCAATGTTATTAATAAAAATCGCAATTGCTACTTTCGTTTAGTAAATAACTTCTGTGTCCACATATGTATAAAAGTAAATATGTTCAAAAGCTTGATACCTTCAAGAAAGTAATTTAAAAATTTATTGAGCCATATTTACAAAATATTTACACTCAAAGAGGAGTACCTCTGTCACCCGTTGGGCGTAACAAATAACCAAGCAATGAAGGAATACCAATAAGTTCCTTTAAAACGGCACGGTTTAGAGTTTAGAAGCTAGGCTTGGGTACATTTTAAGCCAATTTAGCACGCCTTCTGATATAGTACCACTCCTTGCATTTAAGACGATTACGTGCTGAGCATGCATTAACCACAACAAATACCTAAAACAATTACAATTCTAATGCTAAGCCGTGCTATTGTAACCTTCAAATATGTGCTCATTAGACCGTTTTAGAAAACGATTTTTTTTTATATTTTTCTTCAAATAAGTTAGGTCTAAAAGAATTATTTGCGTGAGCACATGACCTTCATATCACGGGTGTTCGAAAATTCAGCTACACGTTTAAATACTTTACCCTTAATTTGAGACTTTTCGGACTACTACCATATATATCCGAACCTAATTTGGTTTAGAGCTATAAACTAATCCTGTTTTCGGCAAAATGGGCTTGATTAAAAGGGGTTTAATTTTACTCCATAAATATATACACAATAAGAAAATCTTTTTCGCACTCATATTTGAAACATCTTCACAATAAAACATAGCTTTTAAGCTAGTGAAAACTAAAAAAATAAGATTTTATTTCTAGAACGGTCTATCGCACACACTATCTATTTCCTACATATCCTGCTTAACTACACTGTCTGTTGTTCTTTTGTCCATATTGTTCAGCTACAAATTTGATATGGTCAATATATTATTTTCACTCCAGAGGGGGATCTGTTGCTCTACGATTTTTCCTACCTTCGAACAATTGTTTTTTGTTTTGTTTTTTTTTTTTTAATGTTTGCTTGCGTTGTTAGACAGCATTTAACCGCAAATAATTGATTGGACTTGCCTGGTATTTGTTGTGACGTTATTGTTCATACAAGACTTAGCATACTTTATTTTACATAATTTTAATTTTAATTTTTTTATTTTTACACAGACAATTTATTGATGACTTCTTTCTCTCTTCTTTTCCATTGCAGCGCGAATTCAATGAGAATCGTTATCTTACCGAACGACGTCGCCAACAATTGAGTGCCGAATTGGGTTTGAATGAGGCGCAAATAAAAATTTGGTTTCAGAATAAACGCGCTAAAATCAAGAAATCCTCTGGTTCAAAGAATCCACTCGCCTTACAATTGATGGCACAAGGTTTATATAATCACACGACAGTGCCGTTAACAAAGGAAGAGGAAGAGTTGGAGATGCGTATGAATGGGCAGATACCATAAATTATGTGAAATTGTTGAGCGCATAGAATTTGGTAACAAAGAGAAAAAAGTTTCGTGGGATTTACGTGTCGGATGTGTTTTCGATCTAATATGCGTGCAATAATTCGGGAAGAGAAGAGCAACAGAAAACTGGTAGTTCTAATTACTTTAATGTTTAATAAAAATAAAAGTTTGTTATGTGATAAAAAAGGTAATATGAAAACAAACTTGGTAGATGAATGAAGAGAAAAACAAGAAGGAGAACTAAGTTAAAATAACAAAATTAATTAATTACATAAGTAGCAAATTGAGAGAAAAGGTAAAAAATTATCTTCAACTATTGTATATACATAGTTTCCTGCAAATTATATTATAAGCTTCACATACCTTTAAAGAACTCCATATCTTTCAGCAAAACTTTCTCTTTTCAACTATTGAATCGTAGTCTTCATTTTTTTGTAAATAATTTTTAAATGTTTGTATTTATTATATTTAATTTGTTAAGTGAAATTATTTGTATAAAAGAATTCTCCTAATCCTTAAAAACAAAACAAACAATGTTCTTATCAGTATCCCATTTATACCTGCAATTGTATTATAGTTAGCAAACATTTAATCTGTCTGCTAGTTTAGTTTTTAAGTTAGTTAATATATTTCCATACTTTTTATTTGCTATTTAGCTTACTTGAAAATGTTCGGCAAGTTTTAATATGCTTTAGTATTTAGCTCTTAAGCATTGCTATGAATTATTTCAAACAACTTTAGACTTAATCGTTTATTTACGTAAGCTTACATATAAATATGTATTAAATAAAAATACAATTTTGTTTTCACTATAAAATCCACAAACATTCGCAAAAAAAAACTACAATCAAAATATTTGGCTTGAAATTGCGCAAAATGTATATATTTGAAAACAATAATTACAAATTAAATTAAGTCTTAAATGACATTTGTTCAATAAAATATATATCCAAAAATTAAAAATGTTGATGTTCTTTTTTTCTTGTCGTAAATTTTAAATTTGTCCCATGTCAATTCAAAAATTTGTTCAGCAAGCAGAAGAAATTGTATCAAGCATGACAATTATGAATGAAGCACGGTTATTATTGATAGAAATTGTGCCAAAAATTAGAAACACGAAGGCTATTCGGATATATCTTCTTCAAAAGGTGCTGAACTTCTCTCATCAAGGAACTCCACTTGCCAATCACTAGTCCATCAGGGGAGTTTTCAGATGTCTGCTAATGTCTCCCGTTTGAATTTATTGCTGGTTGATTTTTTTTGTCCCATAACTCATTCCCCATGGAAGTATCTATTGTACTCGACGTTACATACATCATGTTAAATTTAATTTGTTTTGTTTGTGTAATCTTTGTTGTTATGCGTATGAAATGAAATGCAAAAAAAATTATTTAATATCAAATATAATAAATTAAAATAAAATTAAATAAATAAAAACAAAATAAAAGAAATTGTAATTTAATTAATTTAAAGGAACTATTATAACTGAAAAGAAATTATATGAAGGGAAAGGAAGGAAAACTAAAGTAAAGGGGAGGAAGAGAAATGAAAGGAAAGAAAATGAAAGGACAGCCAAGGAAAGGAAGGAAAAGGAAAGGAAGGAAAGGGAAAGTAAAGGGCAGGAAGGATAAGAAAAGAAAGGATATGAACTGAAAGGAAAGGAAACTTGTGAATGAAGAGAAAAGCATATAAAATAAAAATATTAATTAAAGTAAAGGTACAGCAGAAAAGAGAAGGGAAAGAAGGCCAAGAAAAGAGGAGCTAATAACTAAAATAAATTAAAGTTTTGTGCTTGAATTTCGTCCACTGGGCGAGGTCTAATTTAATAAAATTTATGTACAGGATACATATCGTCGGTGACACTGCAAAACCGCCTAACGCACAAATGCACAACCGCGTAAGTGTTAGCACTCAAATTTTACAGGAGAAGCAAAAAGCTGGTTTACTCCAGAACGAACAGGTATCTAGGCGGCCGCCGTGGTGTGGAGGTAGTGTTGCCGGCCTACCACACCGAAGGTCCATGGTTCGAGCCCTGGTACAGGTAACATCAAGAGTGATTTGAAAAAAGTTTTTCAAAACGGGGTCGCCCCTCGGCAGTGGTTTGGCAAACTCTCCGAGTGTATTTCTGCCATGACAGGCTTCTCAGCAAAAATTCGTCTCCTTTGTAGATGCCGTTCGGAGTCGCCAAAAAACTGTAGGTCCCACCAATTTGTAGGGAAAATTCAAATCGGCACACCACAAATTGGAAGAGAAGCTTGGCGCAAAAATCTCTTAGAAGGTTTATGATGATATACCTGTTGTATATCGCGCCATAAAAAGAAGAACAGGTATCTTATGGGATAAATTCCAACAAAGCTAGATTTTTACAATATATTTTCAATCCAACTATAACTTTTGGTGAGAAAAACAGAATCATGGTTATCTTCCGATTCATTGCACCATACGCGGTTTTGCAAATTTTTTTTGGCTCATTCTGTACAATATGTATAAATGCGCGGTTTGGCAAACATAAGTTTTTCTTCAAGGTTGCATTATAAAAAGAAATAAGTTAAATTGCAGTCAGGCGGTCGTTGTGATAAAGTCGGTAGAGTTTTGGTCTACCTTACCGAGGGTCCCAGGGTAGTTAAAATCAGAGTTCTTCTGAAAAATTTTTTAATATAGATTTGCTCTTCGCCACTATTTTACAGGCCCTCAGGGCGTTATTCCAGCTAATGCCGTGTAGAGTGGGTCTCGAGGATTCGTAAAACAATTGCTATTCATTTATTTATTTATTATGTCTACTGATCAGGGACCGTAACTGTTATGAGTTTTATTATAAAACTCGCTATTTGATCATTATTTTCAAATTTTTTTTTGAAATACAAATCAACAATAATAGGTATCTTCACGTTCTATTTTTTTGTTTAAGGATAATGCTTATTTTTTTTGTTTTATTTTTTCTGATCGAAAATAAAACTCAAACATTATTTCTCGAGCGATATTTTATCTTTCAAGAATAAAAATTAAATTTTGAATTTTAATTTTTTTCACGGATCGAAGAACTCAAAAAGCCGCTACGCCTTTTTGGTAAGTAATTGATCATAAATATTGGTTGGTATGATCTCTTCAACATATGTACTCAATAATTAAAACATATTTATAGACACATACATATGTATGTGTACACAGGTTGGCATGTAAAAGAGCTTTTTGAGTTTTTCGAACTGTGAAAAAAATGAAAACTTAAAGTTTAATTTTTATTCTTGAAGGATATACTACCGCTCAAGGAATAAGTTTTACTTTCATAAAAAAAAATTAAACTCAAACATAAGTCTTATTTTCGAGCAAAAAATATAAAACTCAAAAAAGATTTATAATATGTAATAAATATAGGTTTTGCTCAAATTTTCTTCAATCAATGCAGATTTCCGTTGAGCATGACGAGACATGCCCCTGCGGGTAAGGGGCTTAGAATGTGCCCGAGGTAGGCATACCGGTCGTAAGAGGCGACTAATATGCACTTGCAACTCGATGGTTGATCTACGGATATGATGCCTCTGACCTCTCATTACCCATCTTATCCTTCCTTACAGAAGGAGGGGTGACTGACCTAGAAGGTTTCACTGGTCATAAATCGCTACCACGACAGTCGGGCAGTACCGCAAGGGAGTACCGGAGCGTACCGGGTTCAAAGCCGGCCAAGGACTGTTATTTCGACAACGCTCCCCAAAACCTTCGAGGAGTGTTTTTGTCGTTACCACAACAACAACAACAGACATGCACATTCATATACTTTAAACTGTCATCCGATACTGGGAAGCCTTTGATTTTTTTAATTAAAAATATAAAAATAGTCATTATCGGGGTCCCTGCTACAGATTCAACAAATATTGCAGACTAAGTATCATAATATAACAATTTAGCATGAGCTTAAGCGCTCTCAGTTTAACGTATTTAATATATTTTTCATATCCAAATATATGTTATTCCTAGCAACAGAGTGTAGGATCACTAAGAGGGACGGGCACCTAGCGAGAACTATGACGGCGGCCGCCGTGGTGTGAAGGTAGTGTTGCCGGCCTACCACACCGAAGGTCCATGGTTCGAGCACTGGTACAGGTAACATCAAAAGTGATTTGAAAAAAGTTTTTCAAAAACGGGGTCGCCCCTCGGCAGTGGTTTGGCAAACTCTCCGAGTGTATTTCTGCCATGACAGGCTTCTCAGCAAAAATTCGTCTCCTTTGTAGATGCCGTTCGGAGTCGGCAAAAAACTGTAGGTCCCACCAATTTGTAGGGAAAATTCAAATCGGCACCACAAAAATCTCTTAGGAGGTTTATGATGATATACCTGTTGTATATCGCGCCATAGAGAGAGAGAGAGAGAGTTTTGAATGGCAGCTATGACTATATAGGTCAAAAGGACAGGTTTCAAGCCAACCTATCAATATATCAATTGATTAATTTAAAGATGGTGTTGAAATCTTTTAACTACGAAAATCGAGTCAGATGTATCTGATAGCAGATATAATCACGCGAAGCCAGACTGAACTACTCAGCATACCTCTCAAAAGTTTCACCATGAACAAAACATCATGAATTTCTTCGCTACTTTGTAATGTAAGCCGCTGTTGAAGTTTCAGACTGTTGCAATAGGGAGCAAGATTCCCTAAGTCTGTCAACGCGAAAAAATAGTTCTTACGAAGATTCCATTTAGGTAGAATGAATCTGGAAATGATGGTTCCACAGTAATGAAGTTTATTTTAAAATCGAACTTGCCAACTACGTATAAGCGTTTTGGTAGTATAAGGGTTATTAATTTCCTTAGACCAACATTAAATAAAAGCCAACACTTTTATTTACATTTAAACAAAAAAGTAATTCGGACAAACTGTGTCATAACTAATAACTACCGATTTCAACTTCTGTTTGTGTTTCCATTTAATTGTCTAATTTGATATTTACAGGTACTTTTTCGAATATCCTTGTACAAGGCTCATATCAGAAAAACGCTTAGAAATCTTTTTGCGATAAATCCATCCTGGCTTCCTGAGTTGCAGGCTTATATTCGAATATTACACTTTTATCGAGATATATTAAAAGCTTACATTTTTCGATTTATTGTCCGAAACATTTAGATTTTTTATATTAACTTCTTGGGAACAGAACTTGGGGGACTCAGTAAGGTGGAAAAACTATCGATTACACCAGGACTGCTAAGGTTATAGATCCGTCAATTAAATAAATGAATGCTTTAAACGTACATACATGTATTGGAAACAGACTCGGTATAGTTTTTGGTGCTTTATTATGTATTAGGCTGGTTTAAAGTTGTATATCGAAAGAGAATCCTTTGAATTCACCCCAATGAAACAAAAATATAATAAGTCTTGCAGTAATATTTTAAATGAAATCAATTTTTTTTGATTTCAACTTTATTTACATTATTATTCTAATGAAGGAGCTAACACATACGAGGTTTTGCGGCCCGGGTAAGCAAATCTCGATTTTGACACAAATGGCACTTTGTGGGTTTGCATTTGTGCGTTACGCGGTTTTGCAGTGTCACCGACGATATGTTGACACATCAAACTCCACGAGTACTTGGTGCTCATGCCTTTTTTTATTAGCGATTATATATGAAAATCTAGCCCGGACCCGTCGCAAAAGTTAATGGTTTAGCGTCATATCTAGAGTTTTCCTAAAAGGCTGATGTTATTGAAATGAAACTTAATTTCCTGACCGAGTAGTTTTTTAATGGATTTGAAATGAATAATTCAAAACCCCAAATAATATAACAGACAAACGGCTATTCATTCAGATCTAGACACTTAGCTGCGTTAAGTATACTAGACGTATTCCAAGAAGAGGATCTCTGTGTAAAGTGAGTCTGCCTGTAACTGTATATAGAAGCGCTCGGGCCATTCCGTGAATTGGTTCATATGACGTTACCCGATTACAGTCAGTATATATATATATACTAGAGGGACCGGCAGAATTTCTAGATCTAGAAATATTGGCTTTTACTATCCCTATCATTATCTCTATTACTATTCCTATCCCTATCCCCATCCTTATCCCTATCCCTATAGATGTAACTATTTCACACACACACAATTCCACTTCACCATCGATCGATCCATTATTGAGCTTTTCTAACAAAAAAAAAAAAAAATTATAAAAATTCGCACCATACACAATGTATGTCATCGATTAATGGTGCCTGAACCTAAAAAAGATTGCACTTTGATTATAAGTAAGAAAATGGAAACAATTTTTTAATGATTAACGCAACTAACAACTCACTTAATCTAAATGCATCGAAAACGAAACATAAAAGTTCCACACAGTTAGTAAAATTGCAAGCTCAACAATTTGTAGGTTATGGAAACGGCAGAAAATCAAAAACCAATTGGTTGGCTTAGGGATGGTAGTGGTGTTAGCGTTATGTTATGGCACCATGAATCGATTGCATTGATTTCCATAAGGTTGGTGGGATCAGCTGTTTTATATGGATACGGCTATGTCACCATTAACAGGGTGCTTACGTCGGCTCATTTTTGTTTTAACGAATAATATAATAACGTTACGAGTTCTACTTGGAGTAGTGAACACATAATTGGTTACTTTTAAGCTGTCGGTTATTTGCAACAATTTTGCTAAAATAAAAAATCGATCATAATATCGAAAATCACACAGTTTAAGTCGATTTTTGTAAGTAGTGCTATCTGCGTTGGATGAAAAAATTGTTAAAACTATACACTACAGTTGAAAACACAAAATTTCGAATAAACCACTTCTCTTCAATCTAGATTCTAGAGTTAACACTGAACAATATTTAAATTCAAAGTTTAACGAAAGAACTAATTGTAGTTTTGGTTTTAAGGTAAATTGGTCTCTGTTCTTTTGTACTTTGATATTCATTGGTTGATTTCACTTGTAATTTAGTCAATTGTTGCACAGTATACTGATTATTTCTGATAATAATAATTTATATACGCTTTTTCATTGTCTAAACCTAAATTTTAGATGGTGGTGTATTTGCATTTTAGTTTGAAATCAAAAAATTCTTATTTATTTTACTTGTATTGTTTTGTAATATTTTTATTTTAATAATATTTAGGAGTATTGAAAATTCGTATGTGAAAAACTCGAAATTAAATTAATAAAATCTAAGCAACGTCCATTTGCCTTTTTATACTATTATCATATCTTTCACTTTATTTAATTATTCAAAACATATTGTTGGTAATAAATCGAATATGCATTTTTCGTATAAAGAATTAATTTATGAACAAAAATAGATTATTTTCTTCAAAAAACGATTTTTCACAAATATATTTATCTCTAAGAAAAAATATTCGATCAATGAATAATCGACTTTTCTTACTCGAGCCCACATCCCTAGATTTAGTATATATCCTTCATTGAGTATTATGGTGTCTAATGTTTGGCACCGACTATTTTTCAAGCCATATGAAAGACTTCAAAATGATTCTCGGAAAACGTCTCACTTCCTTCACTAAACCGAGAAGAAATTAACTCAAAATAAGCTGCAAATGCGCAGTACTCATACTCGCGACATAAAAGTATTGGAAGCAAAACTTAGGATCTTTTATATAAGGTGGGTCTTAGTTTTCGAAGTTTTCAGTAACGATGATTTTTATGTTTCTTAAGGTCACAGAATTTTGACGCAATGCCGTATATGTTAGATCCTTGGGTGCATGTGCAATATGTGAGTGTGTGTGTGTTTTTAAGGGTAATTGAAATTCATCAGCGATTTTCGCACGTCTAATTGGATGGAATTCCCGTAGATGACAGGCGGTATTTAATTGCGTCCCATTGGAAAATGTAAATCACAGCATGGCATGTGGCAAGCCACATGACGACACAAAAAAAAGAGGGACAAGACAGAGGGGCAAAAGAGTGCTTAATAGACAGACAATGCGACGATAGCAAGAGATCGATGCCCAGCAAAAAAAGAAAAAACTACTTACGCTTGAGCAAATGGGGAGCCCAGCGAACGTCTACAACTAATATACACAAGTTCGTAGATATGTATGTTAATATATTAATGCAATGTTGCAACACTGTATAAAAGTGTTGCAAGTTAAAGTGCGACCGTTTTCTTTTGTCGCCTGCAATTAAAATGAAATAAAGCCAAATAGAAGAGATGTTGTTATTCTTATTATTTTGAAGGGCATACTATTTGTAGTATACACGAGGACTGCTTTTTCTTGTTGCTTTGTATTAGGGGTATTGTATTGGGGAGAGTGAAGCATTTTGAGTGATTTATATGCATTTCACTTGACTGCAACGGCATAAATAAATTGACTAAAGCGACACTGATCATAACGCACACAAGAACCTACAAAAATATATACATACGTGCTAACATATATACATATAAGGAATAAGTATATATTTATGTATATTTAATTGCCAGTTCGTACGCGCATTGACACATGTGTGAGCTATTGAGTTTTCGGTTAGCAAATCGCAAAGGGTATTGCGCCACATGACAGATGCTTTGATTTTCACTTTGACGCTTCCTTGCCGACGGCCGTATTATTGTAGCTGCTGTAGAGGGGGCTGAGCAACACTTTTAATTACGCACATCAAAAACGTGGTGCCATTTACTCGCCTTACAAGTGATCAGAGTGAGGTCGGCTGTCACATTTAAGCCCCAGCAACCCACGTCCCCATAAACGTCCGTCCGTCTTGTTGTTTGTGTGGTCGCGCATATTTACAGTTTGTTATATTAATTGCTTTGTGTGAGGCGCTGGCAAGAAATGGACTTGGGAAGCAAACCAAACCACTTTGTTGCCATCAAGAAATTATCTAGCTATTCTCTCTGCTTTTCATAGTTTTTAATTTCAGTTTTAAAGTTTTTGCCTTTGGTTTTGAAAGTGTGGAAAGGTGGTAAAGAAATTGTAGGCGCTAGAATATACGTAATGACATATGGCAACTAGCTCCCTTTACTTTAACTCATTTCGAATAAGTACATCGGTATTAAGAATGTTGCGAGCGTCGAATTTTAGACATCCGGATTTTGATATGCGGATGCGAGTGTTAAGAACTATAAATATATTTTTTAGTAATGGCAAATGTAATTAGGCCATTTTTATTCAGGTACGGCCAACAATGTCAAGCCTTGATCACATTTTTCTTAAGCATCTTGTGTGTCTTTTTGCCAATAATCAAGTAAGGAAGCATAAGATCAGCTAAAACCGATTTTTATATACCTAGTTGTTAGATATTGAGCGATCCCAAGTTATACACAGACATTTTAATTATTTACAGAATAATTCATATGGTTGCAATAAGGTTGAATGGAACTTTACACCTGCAGCAAAATAAAATAACATGAAGCAAATAATTAAAAAAAATAATATAAAATAAAATAAAATAAATAAAAATAAAATAAATTAAAACATAATAAAATAAAATAAAACAAAGTAAAATAAATTAAAGTAAAATAAAATAGAATCAAATAAAACAAAATAAAATAAAATAAAATGATTATTAAAAAATAAAAACAATAACAATTTTTATAAAAATTCAAAAAGTGAAAAATTATTATTCTTGGCCTTGAGCTCGTTTCATGAATACTTGAAAATTTACAGGCCGTGAATCAACAAAAATTGTTGGCATAAAAAAGCAATAACAAAACCGAAAGCACGCGGTAAGGCAGTTCTGCCGATAAAACAGATCTGTCAAAAAATCCATCATGATCACACTACTAACTGTCAAATGGCTGAATAAAGAAGAATAGAACTAGGAGTTTAGATGATATCAAAACCAGCGTATTGTTAGCTTAATGGTTAGCAATGCGTGCCAAAATTTCTCTGATGAAGAAGCCTAGCAGCTTCCGAAATGGATCTATAAGAAAAGCTATGGCGGTCGTCTCTTAACATTTTTCCTACTCTATTCAATTAAAAAACATTTAATAATTAATTAAAAATGATTATTACAAAATAAAAACAATAATAATTTTCATAAAAATTCAAAAAGTGAAAAATTATTATTCTTGGCCTTGAGCTCGTTTCATGAATACTTGAAAATGTACAGGCCGTAAATCAACAGAAATTGTTGGTATAGAAAAAAAGCAATAAATAAAAATAAAATAAAATGAAATAAAATCAAATAAAATAAAATAAATTGAAATAATATATAGTAAAATAAAATAAAATAAAATAAAATAATACAAAATAAAATAAAATAAAATGAAATAAAACAAGTAAGGAAAGGGCTGTCTTCGACTGTGCCAAGTGTCCGATCCTTACTCACAATTAGTGAAAGCTCTGAAAAACTGATAATTTAAAGATACATAGCCCAAACCCCATTTATCGGAACAATCGATTGTGTAGGAGCTATATGTTATGTTGGTCCGATCTGTCTGATTTTCATTCCATACACAATACAAGGTGGCGCAAAAGTAAGCTTCCGATGTTCAGCATATCGGTTGTGGCACGTGCAGTGTGTGCTGTTGCACCGTCTTGTTGGAACCACATCTTTTCCAATCCCTATTCATCAAGTTGCGGCAAAAAGAACTCGTTGATCATTGCTCTGTAGCGATCACCATTCACAGTAACCGTTTGGCCCCGACCGAATTTTGGTCAAATACATAGTCAGCAATATTCCGCGTTCTGGAGCAGTGTAGCGTAACATTGTTTATTAACGTGTATTTCGCATGTGTTTACTACACAAATGTCAAAACAGAACTGACTTTAGGGGCCAATCGCAAAATTTATAGCATCTTCTGATAGGAGGATGACTTTTGCGCCACCCTGTACATACCAAAACTCCAAATTTTATGTTCCTAGCCTTTTAAATGCAACAGTTATGGGCCAAAACCCGTTTATCGGAGCAATCGATTGTATTGGAGCTATGCGTTGTATTGATCCGATCTTGATGATTCCGACGAGTGATTAATCTCATGCAAAATGGCGGCTCCATACCAAATTTCATCAAGATATCTCAAAAACTGAGGGACTAGTTTGAGTACAAACCGACAGACGGGCATGGCTAAACCGACTCAGCTCATCGCCCTGATCATTTCGGTATACTTATTGGTGGGCTTAGCTCTTCTTCTTCTCATACTTACAAACATCGGACCAAAGTTATAATACCATTGCATGTTCATGAAAGGTATAATTATTGAAACCACAGCTTCTTCTTATTTCGTCGAACGATATCTAATATAATTCCATTACTATTATGTGGAACACAACTGTAACACCTTCCGAAAAAATCCTTTCGACGGCTCTGTTGACACATACATATATGTCTACATATCTATATACATTGAAACTTTAGGATTTTGACGACTACTGAGACTGGTCACGACAAACAGGGCTTGAAAGATTGTTCCAGAACAATGGGTGTCTGAAGTTCCTAGGAAAAAAACCTATTAACTTATTCCCAAGAAAATCACATGTTGGCTTGGAAAAGTATTCGAAATTGGAGAAATTCGGTCTAAAACTAGTCAGAGTTGAATCCTTCTAAATTATTATTATATCAAACTGTGTTATATTAGGTTGGGTTGGATCAGCATCCTTTGATGAAGATATCCACACTTGGATACTGTTATGGTCTTTTTGTGATAACAGAGTGTCTTAAATTATCCTCACGTTTCAATAATATTGTTCAGAACGAGACCGACCTCTGTCATAGATAAAGCCACTGAAGATTCGATGATAAGTATTTTAAGGGGGTTTTGTTTGGCCCTTTCGAAAACTGAGCGACTGCTTGATTCTATATTGCCATAAGATTGATTATCCAGAGAACTGGATGCATTCCCGTTGTTCATCCTTAATTGGCTAGAAGTAACTTCCTTACATGCAATAGGTGGCCCTTCCAATCGAATTTATTAGGGCGTTGTTGTTGTGGCGTCCAAAACATGACACCCAGGTTTTGAGCAATTCCACCGGTGTGAGAGATGCTGATTTCTAGTCAAGTTTTGTGTAATTTGGATGGAGGAAGCTATGGGGGCCGAACCCCAATCCCCTTCCCCCCACCAATGGTTATCTTTATATATAACATATAACATATGGACTTCCATATATACGTATATATTTCTGCACATGCTTGCCAATAATTATTGCTTTGATGTGCTAATGCATGATTCGCGGTGTGGCACATGTTGCAAGTTGCATTTTCACACACATTTTCACTATAAAAAGTGCTGAAATCAATGTACGATGTACGGACGCATAAACTATGTATGTACGTATGCAGATGGGGCAGCCTATGTGCGTTGATAATTTAAGATTTATTTGTGTGGCGATAAAAGCGCCTCGAGAGTCGCGGTTAAATGGGCAATTAGGCGTACCGCTTGTTTCCGTTCCATTCGCTTTATCAATTGATTTATTGGCAGTGAACGAAAGTGTGTTGCACCAATGTGGCAGCAACATATGTTTGTACGTTTATACACACTCTATGCTCTCGTAATTAATAAAATCTAAGCGAAATTAGGCGATTCATATGATTAGCAGAGGAAAGGAATTTACATATAAAGAGCAACAAATTTTCATTGAATATGAAATTAATTACTGCTAATTATGTTGCGCAAATTTGAAAGAAATCAATTAGATTCATATGTAGGACGTACATATGCACATTAGGCCGTTACAGAAAAGTTGTTTTCAAATAAAAGTAATTTCTATAGCCTAGTAGAACAGAAACAATGCCTGTAAGATTAATTGTGAAGTGGGGATAGAAAAATTGACTATAATAACTATACAAATTACGTAAACCACTTACAGCGCGAGAGCAAGACTTTAATTGCAGGGTGCCGGTAGCATTGACCTAAAAAGCCCTGTGTAATTCGTTATTGCTTTTCGCATTGCTTTCTATTGACAAATTTACTTAGAAACAAAATGTAGTTTTCACTTTACTTTGTATGTAAATAAAATTTAAATAAAACCAATTAAGGAAAGCGGTGTCTTCGGCTGTGCCGAAGGCTTAATTCCTTTCATGAATACGCATCACGGTTTTAAGTGTCCACTGCTTACTTACAATTAGTACAAACTCTGCAAAATTGTATGGTCTTACCATGTTAATTTGAAGATACACAGCCCAAACCACGTTTTTGGGAGGGGGGCTTTGCGATATATTTGTCCAATCTTGATGATTTTCACTACACACATTACATATGTAATAAGTACTGCCAAGTTTTGTGCTCCTCGCTATTAATTTGCAATAGTTATAGCCCAAACTCCATTTGTCAGCATTTTATTCGGAAGAGTTTTAGGAGAAACCCCGTTTATCGGAACAATTGATTGTATGGGAGCTATGCGTTGATCTGGCAAATGATTAATATATTACAAAATGGCAGCCCATACGAAATTTCATCGAGAAATCTCTAAAAGTGAGGGACGAGTTTGCGTTCAAATAGACCGACGGGCGGACATAGCTAAATCGACTCAGCTCATCGCCCCGATCATTTCGGTATACTTATTGAAAAATAAAAGAAAATAAAGAAAGGCAGATAAACAAAAAATTATACTTCTCCTAGAATTTTAATCAAATGACACCACTCCGTCGGTGATCGTGTTACTTTAAACTCTGTTTTGAATTCAGATCATAGAGTTTTGTTAGAACCTAGTTTAGGTAGTTAGGAATTTTTATCATGGAAGTCAGCAATCTTATCCGTTGTCTGCTTAGTGAATAGGAGAAGTACATTGAGATCGTCGGAGATACCCATTTCTATTGTTGAGGCCGAAGGAATTTGATTGTGTGACTAGAAAAGCCTGTCACTAAACGGATCACCCCATCAGACGCCTGTTTGATTGTGAACCGGTGGTGTACCAGCATGCAGAACGCACCATCGATTTGGAAGCTGTAAAACGTTAAACTCGTGTTGACCAGACCAAAGTATAGTTTCCAATTTAGACGAACAAAAATGTCAATTATTTGACGTTAACTCTGAGCTAAAAATATATTTTTTTTGTATAAGTAGGAGTTAAAAAAAGTTTGTATCAGTTGGCAGTTGGATTCGAACCCAGAGCCGATAGGAATTTGACCGAGATTTTAAATCGCCTAACATTATAATTGTCACCAATCATGCAGTACTTCCCGTAATAAGATCACTTTCTGCTCGTTCTAATTGCTTTTAGGGGTTCGATGGAGTTGTTGGTTGCTTTTTTACGTAGCAAGAAAATTGCTGTCTGATTGAGATAGCTTTGACGAATATAAATCTAGTATGCCTGGGCACTAGCCCAACTATCGGCTGAGCAGTTTTATTTGACCACGTCGATGACTTTCGTACTTATCTGTTAAATTATCACCGTCCTGTATGCTGACTAAAACCGAACTGCGTACTGATAACGGAGAATAGTTGCTAATGAATTACAACATATCGATACCGACTACAATCCATTATTTGTTACAATTTATATCGTTCAGTGTTTTGAAACAAAAATGGAAAGATTAGCTCTAATGGGGGTTTTGCTAACCTTTACAGAGATCGTCCACATTTTGGAAAACTTTTCCAAATCATTTTATTTTTTGATATTTTTTGCCCTAGAAATCAAATCCTGGATCCTGGGTTCTAGTATGTAAAGTACGGCGGTAGCTCCGAAGAATTTGCTTTTCACAAGTTTGGTCTATAACACGGCAACCAAATTATTAAAAACAAGAAAAGAAGTCTAAGTTCGGGTGAACAATAAATACCGAGCTATGTAAAGGTGGTCGTAGTGAATTGCTGAATTGTTGGTTAGTTATGACCTATAGAGGGTTTAAACTTTTTCTACTACCATGTGGGCAATCTTATAAATAAAAATGAATGTGTGTCTTGAGTCCAAAGTACTTAACCGATCTATATGAATTTTTCACAGTAAATTCTTGGGTTCACTAGTTATAGTATGTGCTATATATAATTTTGGAAAAGTGGGCGGTACCACGCCCCCCTGCTATATAAAATTTTAATATTGTATAGGTACTTAACCGATCTTTATGAAATTTCAGGAGTAGATTCTAGGATTCACTGTTTACAGAATAGGCTATACATGATTTTGAAAAACGTAGATAGTACACCGCGGCCGCCGTGGTGTGAAGGTAGTGTTGCCGGCCTACCACACCAAAGGCCCATGGTTCGAGCCCTGGTACAGGTAACATCAAAAGTGATTTGAAAAAAGTTTTTCAAAAACGGGGTCGCCCCTCGGCAGTGATCATTACGTCATTGTAACTACGAAATTCTAGTATCCTATCTGCATCAGTGAAGGAGATATGGCATGTGGTCCAAAGGTGGGCGTGGTCGTCCACCGATTTTGCTTATTTTTCATGACCGCACTCTACATGCCTATAGTATACCTCGCATCAAGTTTCGTAATTCCATCTTACACCGTTCTGAAGTTATTAACAGTTGAATTTGAAATTTGCTTGACTCATAAGTGGGCGGTGCCACTCCCACTTTCCAAAATTTTCCAAAAATCATATAAAGAATAAGAACATTGATGTAAGTACCAAATTATATCATTTCACCTGTATCAGTCAATGAGATATGGGTAGATCAGTATTTCTACCTCCTTTCCATATAACTTTTATGAAAAAGTAGGCGTGGTCGAAAAGCGAGTTCGCTTATTTGCGGTGGTTGCATTTATCACAACAATAGTATGCCTCCTACAAAATTTCGTTATGCTAGCGTAAACCGTTCTGAAGTTATTAACAGTCAGAGTTTGAAAATTTTCTTCACTTATATGTGGGCGGTGCCACGCTCCTTTTCCAAAAATTTGATGTAATCATCAATTAGACAACCAAATTAATGAATCTAGCAAATATCATCATTGGAGTTGGTTTTATTATTGATTGAACCCATTTTATACGTTTTTCGAAATTTTCGATATCGAAAAAAGGGGGGCGTGTTTATGGGTCGATTTCGACCATTTCAAACAGCAACCTACCTTGGCCGGAAAGCAACTTGTGTGCCAAATTTCATTCCAATATCTCAATTTTTACTCAAGTTATCGTGTCCACGGACGGACGGACGGACATGTCTTGATGCTTTCCTCTCATCACTCTTAAAACTTTGATATATGGAACTCCATATCTATTTCTATAATTTTTTACCGTTACAAACCACCGTTATGTGACCAAAACTATAACACCCCGTGTACTTGTACACGCTGCGTATAAAAATACAATTGAAAACAGAATACAAATACGTACCCAACTATTTCGATACATACCCGTATATATATACTGAAACAAACTCATTAATTAAATAAAATGCAGTTCGAAAATTTGAAATATTGTTTGGCTAACCAGGCGCCCACACTCAATTGCCGAAAGATCGACCATTGACCATCGAAATAATGTCATCAGTTAAAAATTCGTAAATGATTTGAGAATAAACATACCTAATTTTAAAGACACACATACATGCATGTTTTTGGAAATACTTCACATCTGCATATATAATCACTTATGATATATGATGCAATGCCAAATGGCAACATCATTAAGTGCAATATACGCAATTGGATGCAAAAAGAGATTAGAGAATACACTAGCAAAGTGGACGGGCATTGTGGACTGGGCATGAGTTTTTGGTAAAACGTTGTATGTTTGTTTGCGATGAAATCGACATTGAACTCTTGGGTAGCAATATATCAACAACGCGAAATTAGGGGACGCTGATGGTTTACTTGCTGTTTTCGATGAGCCGAACGCCCAAGTAGCTAACAACCGACGGTCAATGACTAACGCCGATGATAAATTACAAATTTACTGCTCTTTTGATAAAAATGAAATAAAAATATTAATTTCTAACTATGCGGATATACATTTGTGTTATTGAAACATTTTCACTGGAACAATTCAATTTTCAAAGTTGAATAAGTGTGTATAACGGATCATCAAAAACGTCGCAAATTTTCTTTGGGAATTGGAGCATTAATCTAGTGAGGATTTCAAAATTGGCGAAACAGTTTTTGTCACATTCTTTGTCATCATTGGAAGCAAAAGGGAGACCAAGGCATCTTCCACCTGATTTTACCTTCTTCCATATGGGCATCCCCATAATCGGGTAAAGTTGGAACCACCTCTGGCCGGCATTCGCAACACATCACCTAGTAATGGAAACAGTTGGGTCGCAATTCGTTGAGCTATAGGCATTATTCAATTTCGCTCAATAGTCGCCGTACAGTACCTACTTGCTGGGAGATAAACTAGTAAGAAGCCTACTTCTAGGCGCATTAACGTATCCATTATGATGAATCGCAACCGCAAATTGGATATCTCGCACAACTTGAATGCATTGGAGTCACTGCAATAACAACAAACAAATTAATTACGCACAACAACAACATATAATGGGTGTCTGTAAATATTGCCGGTACGATCAACAACAATAAAGCAAAATGGTGTCGACTGCAAATTTGCGTTCTTAGTAATTCGCGCTGTTTGCACCCAAATTAAATTTCGCACTTTTGGAAGAATTTTTGTTCACTCAGCATTTTTGTTGCTATTGTTAGTTTACTCATCAGCGCATTGTAATGTTTGCGCCACCAATTTCAATTACTCTTTGCTCGTGTAAACACACACACCACCCACATTACTTGGTGTAATTGTAGGTTGTTTATTTAATGTTATTGTATTGTTGTTGTTTTGTATATTTATGCTGTTCTCATTGCTTGCGTATGTAAATTTTGACACATTCAATAAAACAAAAGTAAATTTTGCCAGAGCCAAATTAATTTCAACTTTTATTTACAGAACCCAAATGTGTAACTGCGCAAAGCCCAATGCAATGAAACAAAAGCCCAAATTTGTAAATATACATATCTATAATGGTTTTATGAAAAATTTAAAATTTGTACAATTTGTCCATTATTCCAATTTCATTTTTTTTCTTTTGATTAAACTATGAAAAACTGCAATTTGTACCGTACAGTGACTGCAAAGAAAGTGAGTATGTTTTCTAACTATGATATTTTCAGCCAATTTTAACACATGGTGTCATAGGTATTCTTTTTCAAATTCCATGGACCCTCCTCTATGACTATATAGATAGCCTGCTAAGATAGTAAATAAGAAAAACTAGTAATGTTGCTTCACTCCAGTAAGTCTTCTCATTTCAAAAAGTTATCACTAGCGAAAAAGACAAATGTAGAAATACCTGGAGTGTCATGATTTATTTCTTGTTGGGCTAAGTGAACAGAAGAGCAATCACGTAAGACATTTTTCAAAAACATCCAAATCTTTGGTTAATGGTAAAAACAAATTTTTCGTACCTTGGCGCACACAGTAACCCGCAGTTTAGTTGGTTATAAATCGGTTTAAAATTTCATATCCATTTAATTGAGAAAATGGTGTACTTATGTGAAGTCAAAACCATTTTAAAGTTAAGCAAATACACAAAAAATTTTCCTAATTTTCCCAACTTTGCGGCTCTTTTCTAACACTACATTATATGGCCTGTATTTGTCTTGAATCTCCATAAAACAAGGATAGCAGTGATCTTTATGGGATCCCACTTTACGGAGGCCATGTGGTGGATTTACACTAGGCCAGGGCCGTGCGCAGGGGACTGTCTTCGGGGGTGGCTTTGAACTTTTGGATGCTCAGAGAATATTCGGATCTGAGTCTGCGAAAATTGCACTTCTCGCACTTATGAAAAACTGAAAGAAAATTTACATAATTTAGACGATTCTGCGAGGTCGGAGAGGAAAATCACTATATGTCGCCTGTAGCAGAATCTTGAAAACCACGCAGGTACACGTCCAGTCTTAATCGCTGTCAAGGAGAGAAGGATACGAGTCGTAGCCTGTAGTTGCCTGCTTATGCCGGATTGGAAGTGTAACTGCATTGTTCCACTTTAGGCCCCTTCCACAGCTAGGAAATTCCACGAACGCGCACTTTAAGACGAGTATACATAATATTAAAACCTAAAAACCAGTTTTCAGCAGTCAAGGGTAATGCAGGATGGTCATTTTCCTAAGCGGCAAAATTTGGAAAAAGGAAGAAAATTTAGTTTAGTGTTATCAACATTTCTAAATAGAATTTCTTTTAATTAAGCATTTATAATTTAAGCAATTCAACTTATACATTACATACATTGTAAACAATAATTTATGCACCTTAAGGGAAAAATAATAATCAAAATAACTCGATGAATTAATTTCCTTGAATATTTGAAAAGTTAATTAATTTTTTTTAAATAACTTAAATTTGGTATGTCTTCTGAAAAAATTGAAGAGGCGTTTGAGTTATTTCTGCATTTAAAAAATATTACATTTAATCAATAAATGCATTTATTTAAAGTTTAATAATTTGTCGACTATATTTATTAATTTAAATTAAAAAAAATCTTGGATGCAAAAAACTTAGTGGAACAAGGAAAAAGAGGTTTTAAGTAAAACTCCCAACGTAAATTTACGAGAAAAGAACGTGTTGCCCAAAAATCAGAGTCTTCCAATATAGAGTTTTGTCGCGACAGTCTAAGTTCCACAATTTTCACAAGTATAATAATGATACATTTGTCCATAAGTACATATATTTATTATATATTGTTATAATATATAATTGTCAGAAACCGTCTGCGAACAATAATAATGCTGATAGTACCACAGACAATCCATCACGAAGCTAAACTTCAAACTACAATTCCAATAATAAATAAAGAAAATGATGAGCATGGAGACCAATTTTACTAGAGATTATGTACCTACTAGAGATGCCATTCCGGGATGTTTCGGGTTGTGAAATATGTTCCTAAAGCCCAAACCTTAGTTTCATTGTTGATTAGCAACATTTCTGAGTATTTTAATTGTCTTTGTTGATTGTGTTACTTAAGTCATTCTAAAGATTTAAAGACCTGCAAGTAAATTGAAATTTTCCTATGAGGCCTTGCTATGTGTGTGCTGTAGTTGCCACCACAGTTGATGATGGCAGCGACGCATTCGCAATTTTGTCTTTAATCTAGATTCTAGACCATAGGCCTGCATCATACACCTTTTACTCGACGCTTTTTATTTCAATTCCACTTCACTTTACTTGACTTATTTGGATTATCATTCTTAAGTGTAAGTGTAAGCCTAAATACCAATAAAGTATCCATGCAGTAGTAATTCTCTTGTGCTCATATTCATTTCTCTGTGTATGTTTTCATACACTTATTTGTCTGTGATTTGTACAGCTCTTTTCTCTGTTTCTTCATTACATTGTGCACTTATATTTATTTTATTATTTTACCCACAATGCTCATAATTTGTATCAATAATTGTTATTGGCAGCATTATACCACCATTAAATAACAAAAACTGCAACAAAACAAACAAAAATAGCAATAATATCACGTACAAAAACGTTACAAGAAAGGCTGACTGATTTCGATTTTATAGATTGGTGGCGCCACAGCTCAATCTACTTAATGTATTCATATCTAATAATACAAGGAAAATATGAAATCTCTGATTTTTCTTATAAAAATGCAATGCATGTTTTGCGTTTGATTGTAAATTGACGAAAGTTCCCATAATGTAAAAATTAACAAGCAGCAACTAATAAATATACAGTGAGCCAGCTATAATATGAACTAATTCAGACCAAGCCAGTTAAGTTTTGCTTGATTTTTTTTTATTTTATTAATGGAAGATGTTAATAAAATATAATAAGATAACATAAAATAAAATAGAAAAAAAAAAAATTTTAAAAATTAAATTAGAATAAAAAAACTAAAATAAAATAAAATATATTAAATTAAATTAAATTAAATTAAATTAAAATAAATTAAAATAAAATAAAATAAAATATAATAAAATAAAATAAAATAGAATAAAATAAAATAAAATAAAATAAAATAAAATAAAATAAAATAAAATAAAATAAAATAAAATAAAATAAATTAAAATAAAATAAAATAAAACAAAATAAAATATAAAAAATAAAATAAAATAAATATAAAAATGAATAAAATATTCATGGTACTTCAAAATAAATTGAAATAATAAAAAAAAGTAAGTAAACCAAAATAAATTAAAAATAATATAAGATAAAATTTAATTAAATAAAATAAAACAAAATAAAATTAAATCAAAAAAATTAAAATAAACTGAAATAAAATAGAATAAAAATAAAGGAATTAATAAAAACAAAATAAAATATTATTATTAACAAAGCAAATTTCGTAGAAATGAAAGGAAACGAAACAAAAAGTGAAACAGTAGAAGAGCAAACATTACAAAAAAATAAAACTTTTTTTTTGGGAAGTAAGGAATAGCAAAGAAATGAAAGGAAATGCAAAGAAACAAAAGGAAAGGTTAACTAAAGTAAAATAAAACGTAATGCAGAAGCAAAAGTATTATGGCCGCTTTTGAGGTTAACTTTCAACCACTGGGCGAACTCAAGTATTATTAAATAAAAGTGAAATTTTGCTCAAAGAATAATATGGGCCTATCTTGTAAAAAAATGTCGAGTGGTACATTTAAGAACGAGGAACCATTTTATTTTAAGTAACTCTAAGTTGCGTTTTTAAAAAAAGTCCGATAAATGAAAATCCTTTTGATGCATGTAATTTTAAATGCCAACAAAAAGAACCTAACGAATTCGTCAAGCTTTTAAGTTTAGTATTTAAAAAATTGCGAGCTGACTGTAAACATTTACAAATAATTGTTTTTGATGATTTATAATTTGTTGACATTTCCGAAGTGAATAACGAAATTTTGAAAAACATACATTTCCCCATTTTTACGACGTAACTTAGTGATAATAGGGCAATCCAAAAAAAATTGAATTTGAAATATAAAAATATAAAAAATTTCCAGAATCGGAACTTTTGCGGTTCATTTTTATTTGACTTTACGTTATTTGTTTTAAGTGTTGTGCAGAATTCATACTTTTCGAACTTGTCTTAATTTTCCTCCGAAACTAAGCTGTACCAAGCCCTAAGATATGCAATTTTTTGTCCGCTTATATGGTCGTCTATCAAAAAAAGTGAAGCTTTCGTGGAATAACCCATTTACGCATATACACATATATGTGCATAAGTTATTGACTTTGGCGCCTTTGATGAGGTATGGGTGTGATTTTTATGCTTAATACTTTTGCATTCCCATTCCACACTCGCTTACAATTCGTGTGCGGGTTATGTCAGCGTGGCCGGAATCTGTCGTAAAAATTTTGAATTGATATTTGAAAGTGCTTGAGCTGCAGATGTGCGATAAGTTCGTCGGAGATTGGATGAGGTAGCGTAATCAATTTGAATATAGCCAGAGAAAATATTTACAAAACAAAAAAGTGTAATTGGTCCCTAAGTTTAGACAAAGCTCTTAGATTATGAAGGGCGCCGTCCCACACAAACAAAGAAATTTACTACACCAGAAGAGAAAATGATTACAAAACCGATTTAGGTTACTACACATATACTTTATAGTTAGATGATAAGCTTTAACAATTAATCACAATATACAGAATATTGAGCACCAGCAAATGAAATACAAATTTTTGATTACTCCCTCTTTCAAGAAAATAGGTATATAAATATTATACTTAACCAGTTGAACTTTTCCGAATTTTATACACAGTTACGTGCTAGTATTGAAGTTTGAACTAAATGTATTAAAAAAAAACAAATAAAAATGTTAAGAAGGTTGTCGGGCCAACAAGGTACAAACCTCCCTTAACATTTTAAATTTACCAGCGAGCTTTTATATCAAGATAGGTTGAATGTTCGCAAATATTCCTTATGACAAACGTTATATCATTTTATAAAATAAAAAATAGTTTAATTAAACATAATCTGACCCTACCAAAAGAGTCAGCCTTGGAATACGTGCTTAGAGTTAGAACAAACATTCAACCCAGGATATTTAGAACAGAAATGTGTCCTAATCTTCAAGACACTACGGTGTAAAATTATTCAGTAAACTTCCAGACAAAGTCAAAAATGCAAGAAGCTTGCAATGCTTTAAAACTGAAGTCAAGCAACTACTTCTTGCAAATTACAATTTTAACATTCAGAGGTAATACTGCAAAAGGTAACCTTGA
The DNA here is from genome assembly GCA_949987695.1 of Merzomyia westermanni. Taxonomy (NCBI): domain Eukaryota; kingdom Metazoa; phylum Arthropoda; class Insecta; order Diptera; family Tephritidae; genus Merzomyia; species Merzomyia westermanni. Next base: position 65,294,728 of record OX465293.1, read on the forward strand.
CTTTTATTTCTCTTAAAGTTCATTATTTTCTGTTTTATTTAGTTTTGTTGTTTTTCCGACAGGGTGAATGATTGATGTATATTGGAACGATTTTTCGTCATCCCTTGTCAAATTTGGTTTTGAGACAAACCGGTTTCGGCGTTGTGCCATCATCAGTGTCGATTTTCGTTCTGATCTGTTGTGGTCGTTTGTCTTGTATTTATAGTAGGTAGCAGGTAACGTCAGCATGGGTATCTGTTTGTGTACGTGTGTGCATGTGTTGTGTGTGTACATTCAGAAACGGGGGTGGTTTGCATCGATCGGTTTTTTGTGGTTGACTGAGGCAGGTAAAAGTTGGTGATTTTTGTTGTTTGACCTTTTTTGCTTGTTTGTTGTTTTTGATCTTTTGCTGTTTTGTGCTTATTTGTCGGTGCGTGTGTGTTTGTTGTACCTGAGTGGTTGCTTTGTTTTTTGTAAACCAATTTTAAAGGTTCGAATATTGTGTCGGAAATAGTGTTTGTCTGTTCGTTTATTATTCTACCGTCGAATGTTTTTTGTTTGTAGATTTCCATGTTTTCGAGTACGTTCAGACGTCTGCCTTTTGCTTGTACATGTAGGACCTTGACTGTTTTTTTGATGTTTCCGGGGGGGCATTTATTCTCCGCCATGTGATTCGCAAAGTTGGACTCTGGTATGATGGTTGGATTCCGTATCTTTTTGTTGTAATCTCTAATGTGTTCTCTGAACCTCGTTCTTACTTGTCGTCCGGTTTGTCCTATGTAACTGTGCTGGCATTCACAAGTGAGCTTGTATACACCATGGCTGCTAAATGGATCTTCTGAGTTAGTTTTGGTTCTTAGCTTCCGTCCTAAATTGTTCGATGTTTTGAACGCTGTGTTGATGTTGTATTTTCTAAGGAAATTTGCTAATTTATATGTTGCCCTTCCAGTATATGTCATTGTCGTCCAGGTTTGTGTACTTTCTTCTCCATTGTTTCTTTTTTGTTCTCTAAGGTCTCTCCTGAGTTTATCTACTAGTGCTTTTTTATATCCGTTGTTTGTAGCGATGTTATATATTATTCCAAGCTCTCTTCTATATGCTTCTTGTGTAAGAGGTGTTCTTTCCAATCTTTGTACTAAGTGCCTTAGCGCTGCATTTTTATGTTGTTGTGGGTGGTTCGAGGTATTATGTATTATGGTGTCGGTGGCCGTTGGTTTCCTATATACAGAAGAGAAACACGGAGCAAAAAACAGTCAAGAACCTACAACATAAACTCAGGATAAACAACATTGTCGCAACGAAGGCGGACAAAGGCAACACAACTGTGCTAATTGAAAAAGATGAGTATATAACAAAAACCGAAAAACTCATCGAGGATATGGAATGTCGTAGAATAAGAGTGAACCCCACGGATGAATACCAGAAAGAAATCAAAGTGGCTATAAAAACTGCAACAAATATAATAGATACAAACTCGGCATATACATTAGTCCAAATGAACCCGTCAACTCCACCATTGATTGCGCTACCAAAAATCCACAAGCCAGGCAATCCAATGGGACCAATCATTAATTTTAAATCGGCACCATGCTATAAGCTATCTAAATATTTAAAAACAGTATTGAAGGACACACTGGAACTTAGCAACGAACACACCATAACTAATACATCTGAACTAATAAACAAACTTAGGACCGTTGAAGTGACAAAGGACAGCAAATTGGTATCTTTCGACATAAAAGATCTATACACATCAATACCATTAGCAGAGACATTGAACATAGTAAACTCTATAATACTACGTAAAACAAAAGATAAAGTAAAAAGTACGCAAATCACGAACACGGTAAGAACCACACTACGTCAAAACTGTTTTCAATTCAACAATAAAATATACAGACAAACAAACGGACTTGCGTTGGGAAACCCAACATCGGCTATTCTTATGGAAGCGTTTATGCAAAACCTGGAAAAAGAGTATATACAGGAATTAAATTCCAAATTAGGAGTGTTATTTTACGCAAGGTACGTGGATGATATCATATGCGTTTTAACTACCAACAACGAAGAGCAAGTACTGGAGTACCTCAACAAGCAGCACGGGAACATAAAATTCACAATGGAAACCGAAAAAGAAGGAGGAATCAATTATCTGGACCTCACAATAAGTATTGATAAAGCTAGCAATAAATTCAACTACGACATATATAGGAAACCAACGGCCACCGACACCATAATACATAATACCTCGAACCACCCACAACAACATAAAAATGCAGCGCTAAGGCACTTAGTACAAAGATTGGAAAGAACACCTCTTACACAAGAAGCATATAGAAGAGAGCTTGGAATAATATATAACATCGCTACAAACAACGGATATAAAAAAGCACTAGTAGATAAACTCAGGAGAGACCTTAGAGAACAAAAAAGAAACAATGGAGAAGAAAGTACACAAACCTGGACGACAATGACATATACTGGAAGGGCAACATATAAATTAGCAAATTTCCTTAGAAAATACAACATCAACACAGCGTTCAAAACATCGAACAATTTAGGACGGAAGCTAAGAACCAAAACTAACTCAGAAGATCCATTTAGCAGCCATGGTGTATACAAGCTCACTTGTGAATGCCAGCACAGTTACATAGGACAAACCGGACGACAAGTAAGAACGAGGTTCAGAGAACACACTAGAGATTACAACAAAAAGATACGGAATCCAACCATCATACCAGAGTCCAACTTTGCGAATCACATGGCGGAGAATAAATGCCCCCCCGGAAACATCAAAAAAACAGTCAAGGTCCTACATGTACAAGCAAAAGGCAGACGTCTGAACGTACTCGAAAACATGGAAATCTACAAACAAAAAACATTCGACGGTAGAATAATAAACGAACAGACAAACACTATTTCCGACACAATATTCGAACATTTAAAATTGGTTTACAAAAAACAAAGCAACCACTCAGGTACAACAAACACACACGCACCGACAAATAAGCACAAAACAGCAAAAGATCAAAAACAACAAACAAGCAAAAAAGGTCAAACAACAAAAATCACCAACTTTTACCTGCCTCAGTCAAGCACAAAAAAACCGATCGATGCAAACCACCCCCGTTTCTGAATGTACACACACAACACATGCACACACGTATACAAACAGACACCCATGCTGACGTTACCTGCTACCTACTATAAATACAAGACAAACGACCACAACAGATCAGAACGAAAATCGACACTGATGATGGCACAACGCCGAAACCGGTTTGTCTCAAAACTAAATTTGACAAGGGATGACGAAAAATCGTTCCAATATACATCATTCATTATTTTCTTTTAATTTTTTATACGTTAAATGAATAATGTATACGTATCTTTATCTATTTATATTATTTTAAATGTTTGGAATTTTTAACAGAAAATTAGGCTCAACATTTCTACCAATAATAGGTATAAAATTTTGGTTTCACGCTAACTTTGACTTCCTTACTTGATAAAGTTGCTATTATAGATGGATCGCGCTCTTATTATTTTTGTACTCATATCTATCAAGCACTTAACCAAATTCAATAAATGTGTATACTTTTTCAAATTCGTAAAAGGTTTAAACATTTTTATTTCTATACTAGGGAAGGACACTTAGAATAAATTCCTTTTTCTTGGTAAGATTTCAAATAATAAAGATTTACATCCTCTTAGAAGCAAATCAAATTCTCATATAAGAGAAATAAATAAAAAAAGGATTCTTCAGGGCATTAATTTGTATTTCTTTTTTTTCGTAATAGTTTAAAAAAGTTTATTAAATTTGCGCGTTTGAACTTTGAATGCAAATTCAATATGTTAACGTGGTCAAGACGAATCAAACCGTAATAAAAATGCTGCACAAAAAAGAGGGAAATATCCAAAATGAAAATGCAACCAACCCAGCAGAGAAAGGACATACTCGCAACAGTATCGGTTCAATTCAGCGGGAAACGCTGTTATTCCGTATGATTCGCGCCTGTTGGGCAATAACTTTATTCATAGCCAGCAAGATAATGAACAAATTGACGTTGAATAGCTGCGAAGAAATGGAGTAAGGCACAGAAAAGGATAACGTATGCCAGGATTTTGCGGTAGTGACTGGCTGTCTGGCGAAAGTACTATGAAAACAGTGCTCAACATAAAAAATCGATAAAAACTCTAGTAGCAGAAAGGGAGGAAAGAATCGCGACTGTGAAACTTCAAATTAAAAACGTGATCTCAGAGTTAACGCAAAAAGGACAATAAGCAATATAAAAACTTATACGTATAACTGCAAAGGGTGGCTCATATTGTCATTTTACTCAGAAGCGTATTGGTCCATAATCATAGTCGTTGCAAAAAACGCGTTTTAATGAAAAAATTTACCATATTTAAAAAAGCGTTTGAAATTCAAGTCGACCTCTGATATTTTAAGCACAGGTGTGAGCAAAACCAATTATATCGCAAAAATGTTGTAGGAGCTAGATGCCCTACAAGAAGGCTAACAGCTAGGTAGCATGTAAAATGGCTGATAGGTCCACTCCAGGTGCCAATGAAAGTTTCCATGAGTTGATACAAAAAATCAGCTCGATCTTGAGGATTAAAGAACGGATTAAACCGAAGCCATTTTATTGCTAAAAACCGAAACTAATACTGTACCAGTTATTTTGAAACGGGTCGACACTAGGAACCGTCTCTAAACTTTTTTCTCGAAACCATGTTGCGGCGCCAGCTTCCCATATGTTTCAACCAATTGAATTTTTCCTTTAAAATTAAAAATAATAATTGTTATCATATGTCCTTGAGCTCCTCAAATTTACAAAAATATATAAAATGAACAGACCGTAAAAACCAATAACAAAATAACATGAAACCGGACCACGGGTTACACGTATAATAACTATCTTCTCAAAATAGAAAAGAAGAGTGTATAGAAATACTCGGGATCGATTTCCTGTAGAATTTTCTGAAAAAGCAATCGTAGCTGTTTTCTAAAAAGTACCATTATTATAATTGTTTCAAAACAAATCACTTTTTGGACTACCTTTCAAATGAGTTTTGCGTCTGTACATTTTTTCACGTACAAATGCGTTTTTTTTTTGACTATTGAGATTGGGTTCACAAAATAGCTCGATTTCAGTGGCATTGGCATCGTAAACTAGTAGGCAGCAAACAGAGGCAGAGAGAAAATGCGGACTAAAAAACTTGAAGTAAATAAAATACCAAAAGTGTAACTTATCCACACACACATACATTTGTAAATACGCACACTTTTATCACATACGCAAGCCGTGTTATCGCATATCCTTTGAAATCCTTTCACTTGCAAATATAAAAAAGTAAACAAAAAAATTAAATAACATTGAAACTCATGTGTCGCTCTGCAATGAAAAATGGCATGGCAAACGTGCAATTTGCCGCGGTTATCTCTCCATTCAGACGTTGCAGCAATATGGAGCGACAATTGTTTCCTTTGCTTTGCCAAATTATTGCCAGCCATTGTCATACATTCTAACATTTCACACCCCTTTTTGCACATTACCAATGTTATCGTTGATATGGCGCGTGTTTATCTTCATTCGTGCAGCCAGCAACTTTATAAAAGAAAATTTTACAATCAAAAAAAAAACCGAGCTCAGCTCTACAAATTGAATTATTTGGTGTGAATTAGTTTGCGAGCTGGGCGTGTGGGCTGACGGTAACGCCAACATTTAGCAGATTTTTGTTTTCAAATTTTTTCTTAGTAACTTTCTTTGTTTACTTTGGCACAACCATATCCCACGCCCATTTTTAACATGCCATGCCCTTGCGTTATGTTCATGTATCTTCCCTATCATCGGCTTATTGCCTCTGTGCTATTAATTGAGGCACAAATTGTAGGAAAAGCTTTTTCTGTCTTCTTTTATTTTAATAATTAATGTCTTAGTTGCATTCTAAAATTTAAATTTTTTCTCTTCGTCTTGCTGCTTTCCAAGCTTGTAGAACTTTAAACCGTGGTTGCCCGGCGCCTATAATCCGGTACTGATTCTGTTTAAAAATAATTGCTCGCGTATCCTCACGTAAGCTCACACAGTTTGCTTAATGAAGCAGTCGTTTTGAACCCTGCGGGTTATGGGGTTAGAATATACCCGAGGTAGGTCATAAAAGACGACTAAAATCCACATCAGAAAAGTCGCTACCACGGTATTCGGGCCTCAACGTACTTGTAACGAAACTGTTAATATCTGTCACGTCCCATTCCAGGAATGGATGCGAGGATAAAGCAGGGCGGAGTGATGTAAAAAAATGTGATTGCAATCAGGAAATACACATACAGCTTTGATTTTCATTTAAAGGTAATTGATTGGAATCATATTTTGCTTACAATTAATAATTGTACAATCAACCAATCTATTCTATTTCAATTAGTAAATTGAAATGAATTCCAATTAGTAAAGTAGAAGAATGACAGTAAGATACAGAAACCCACCGTGGATTTGCGCAGGTTGACTTTGGAACACAATAAATCACTCAACAGAAGAGGAAAATGGTGCATTGTATTTAATAAAACAACATTCCAGCAGGGCAAACTTTTGGTGCTAAAAGAACGCTGGTATGCACTGGTATGTTTGTTTTTAGTTCGCATACAATTAGCGGTTCGTAGCATCGTTCTTTAAAAGGCTCGTGTTTTGTAGAGCGAAGATTTTATCAGTTGCTTTTATCAGGGAATAAACCAGCAGATCATGAGAAATTTTTCTGTCAAGTGTTCGAACGTTCCGAGCGCATTCCCGCAACATATGCTTCTAGTAAGTGCTCGTAGGCATCTTCCCGAAATTTTCTTTTCGTCCGACGTTCGGGTTTAATTGGAGTTGGTTTTTCCATGGCTGGTCACAAAACTAACGGACAACTCAAATTACGTCAGGGGAAAATAACCACACATTTATATAACTTGTAACCTAGAAGCGCAGACGCTACTAATATCAGCGTGCGCTGTGGTCTTTTTCTGTGGTGAACCAGAGTTCTTCGTGAATAAGGAAATCAAAGTTATAGATAAATACAATGATTACACTCAGCATAAAATAGTCGTATAGTTTAGCCCTCCATCTTCAAAGGCATCTCTCTAAAGCTGGGAAGTAACGGTTATTATAGAAATGAGGTCGTATTTAACCATTAACATTTATGAATGCCAAATATTGGTTATAAATAACTATTATCATAAGAAATCTTTTTTGGTCGCCATACTCAATACAAATGAGATATTTTTTTTTTGTAATTTTTGACTAGATGGACAGGATTTTTTGTTTAGTTATAAACTCTTTATCAGCAGGTCTGCATAGCTTTTTATATACTTACTTATATTAAATGATAATTTTGTCCTGAAAAGAAATGTTTGCATAAGAAGTTCGGAATATAATATATATCCGATGTATATATAATATGACCAAAACAAAAACAATCTTGATAATGGTTATTCGTAACCAACAAAAAATGATTCCCCTTTTATATTGCTTATGGCTCCAAAAAAAATTTTTTTATGATAATGGTTAAAAATTCCCAAAATACTATAAAGGTAATTTTTGCGTAACCTTTTCCAGCAAGAAAAAAAAAAATAACAATTATTTTCAGTCCCTGCTCTTATGAAGCACCCCTTTTTGACAGCCATTTTTTTGTTTCAATAAAAACAAATAAAATTTTAACTTTGCAGTAGTTACGTTGAGTGGTTTTATTTCAGTTGAGCTAAGTGTAAGTTTTGTAGAAAACGCATTCTAAACGTAAAAAAATGGACGAAGTTGATTTTTGAGATTATATAAGGACATAGGTAAATTATTGTCATACGTACATGAAAAACTTCGAAACTAAAATTTGGTTGCACACATTTGGCTGATACAGAAGGCCTAAACAAATATTGGTTAGTGATCAGATTTATAGTTGTGTTCAATATAATAGTAGTGAAATTAAAATGGATATCGGTTGACGAAATAATAACAATCAGTGATTGTAATAATTTTCATTTAAAACAGCGAATTCCATAACAGAAACCACATATAAAGAACTTTCAAAGTTTACACACAGTTCAGGAAAGTTAATTAAACTTTTCAAGGTTTACATTAAAATTTCAATATTTTTGGGCAGCATTTCTAGAAATTTTTTGAGTACACAGTTTTATAGCGAATTTGATTTGAGCACAATAATGTGCAAGTTAGAAGTACCTCAAAATTTTCCCTGAACTTCTAGAATTTCTTTGTCAAGGATGTTAGGTATTTTTTTCCATACCAAATTAATTTTTCTTCATGCGTTGTATGGAAGAAATCACTCAAAACCTTTGACGAAAAAAATTCTGAAAATTCAGGGAAATCTTCAAGTGAGTTCTAAATTGATTGGTATACAAAACTGCCTACTCAAAAATTTTTTAGAATTTCTGCCAAACAAATTTGAAGATTTTGATGGCAATTTTTTAAAGTTTAAATAACTTTCCTAAACTTTGTGTAAACTTTGAAATTTCTTTTTACGTAGTTTCTGTTATGGAATTCGATATATTTTCAATGCAAATTATTGCAATCACTGATTCTTCTTATTTCGTCCAACGATAGGGATTTTAATTTCACTACTATTGAATTGAACACAGCTGTATGTGTATGTATGGATGTGTGCGTACTAAGTAAAAAATTCCAACTAAGTCAACAGCAAGAATTCAACATAAATCAGGGGCTCGAGTGCTGAGAGCATTTTACTTCTCAGCAAACTCTTGAAAAAAGTTGATCTGTTAAAAAAACAATGCAACAATACAGCGTTGGGTCAACAGCAGTCATAACAATTTGTATGTTAGATGACGGAATACCGCCCGTTTTATGAACCGAAATCCCGGAATTTTTTGCCTGCAACGGCTGATTTTTCGTATGGTAGTATGTGTGATTTTTTATGAATCACAAGTTAATTTTTTCGAAGAAGTAATAGTTTTCAATATTTTAATTTTCTTCTTGGCAACTAATAACAGACGTGGGTCTACCGAACTCACTAGCACCAATTTTCCACTTATTTATTCAATTTTTGTTTTTTATTCCAAACCAAAAACTTAGCTAATACAGATATTCAACTTTATAAAAGTGTAGTTTGTTCATTCCAATTTTAAAATTTATGCACTTGCTAAACAAAATTTTCAAGCTAATACATGTTATAGTCAGATCCCGGAAATGTTGGGTTTCTTAAATCGAAAAAATTTACATACCTACTAAGTACGATTGTATGTATAAGCATTTAGCTGTCAATATTTATATGTCACCGTGTGGCGCTAAGTCATTTAATTATTTAAATTTTCATGAAAGACTGAATCAACAACAACGCATGCGCAACTCTGGTGGCGATATCATAAATTCCCTCTTCCCACTGTAGCAGCAGTCTGCTTAGTCGGTTCGGGTTTTGTTTGAACTACCAAGAATGTTTGCGTTGTTAAAGAGGCGCTAATTGAACCCTTTTTAAATGAGTTAAGTTCTATGTGATTACGAGCAGAAGGCAAATATGCAAAAGAGAAAATAATAAACATTACATATGTGCAAATATTTTTTCTTGCTTTGTTGTTGTTCAATGCAGTGTGGCAACGGTGTTATTTTTCTGTTAATTTCAAGACTTTGGTTGATACAAAACTGATATTTAACTTTGCTCACTAATGACGCTCAATGAAGTGTTAATCAATTGTGTGGCTGACAAAATTGTTTATGCCTACTTGGTATTGTAAGGAAGCCGCTGAGAACTAGGGAGCTCTTAAACAAATCCATATTTATATAAGGTATTAAAAAATTTTTCTTTAAATTTTAAGGTATCTATTTCTTCTTTTTTCAAGAAAATTCTGAGTGACGGTGTTAGGTCGCGTTAATTCTAAAATTTAAAAAAATTATATTTTGATCACTTTAGATTATTTTTGATTGTTTTTGACTATTTTGTTGTATTGTTTCAGAAAAACATAAGCACATACCTATCGAAATATGTATCAGCGGTGCATAAAGTTCGTCTTCATACAAATTTTGTACAAATTAAGAATATACATACATATGTAATAGTGACACGTGAACGCTGAACCGGAATCAGGTAAAAAAATCATGAAGTCGATTGACGGAGATAAAGGAAGCGCCGTCAACGTTGCTTGTCCCAATGGTTTAAGTACAGAAAAATTACGGTTTATCCAGTTAAATGTTCTATGATAACGTCGTTTTTCAAAAAGTATAGCCATATTTTCATAAGGTTGCCTCTTATGGAGAATATAACCTTAGTCCAATTAAATCATTACAGTCAAAAGTTTGATCTTAAAACTATTGCTTATAATTGAACTCCTTACAATTCAAGGTTCCATATTGAAAGCCTTTAACATAGCTGCACAACTTTTGGCGAACAAATACGCAAGTAAACTTTCAACACTAACATTTCTTAATTGTTTTATTATATATTAAGTAAAGCATGCACACAAATTAGGCTTAAATTTTCTGGAATCCGAATTGGTAATAGAAATAGGGACCTTGTACAATTTACACAGCGATTTGTTATGACAGCACTCCCTACTCCTGTTGTTTCTGAGTACTCCATGGAACACCTACGGGAGATTACTTCTAAAGTTATTACTTTATGGAGTATCCACAGGAAAGTACTGTCCAAACTGTGCTCTATTCTATATAAAACCACTTGCGGGATCTAATTATTTTTATATTTCTTGACAAGTAAGCCGAATAGCCTTTGCAATGATTGGGTTGTAATAAGTTGATTATTATAATAATAATAATAATTTCAGCGGGGATTAAGACCGAGCTTCTCTTCAAATTCTGTAGTGTGTCGTGTTTCTAATTTTTCCTGCCAAAGCAATTTTTTTTCTGAGAAGCTTTATTATGGAAGAAATCAATCGTAGGGTTCTTTTTCTAAGCATTTTGATGTTCTTTATCCCGGTATTTGAAAGTGGGATTTTCGGTGTGGTAGGCTTGCACACAACCACCACACCACGGAGGCTACCACAGTCCACGACTACATCTTAAAAATGCTACCAAATGTTCTAAAATAATCAATAAAAAAAGACCTTTCTTTTTTTTCAAGTTTTTGAATTTAGGTAATTTCCGATTTCTGAAAACAATTAGAATGATAATTAATGATTGAAAGAGCTATCCAATCAATTGATTACTCAATTCTAATGGGAACTGACCAGGTCTGATTTAAATATATGTAGGGATCACATAGTACATTCGAGCATATTCTTGCTTAACAGTTCTTTACTGTTAAAAAATATAGTTTCATGATTTAAAATACCACAGCCATACGAAAAGGCGGATCATGTACTTTGCAGCGGGGATATTAAATCGGCCTTGCCTTACGGATCTTTGTTCTGCCTTAACATCAAAGCACTGGCGTTGTTTGTGGGGTTAAGCCCCAAACTTGACATGTTATTAAATTCTTAAGGCGGATTGGGATGCAGCAATTAACTCCTTTTAAGAATTTATATTAATAAAAAACAAGTAAGGACGGCGCTGTCTTTGGCTGTGCCGAAAGCTTTATGCCTTTCATGAATACGTGCAAACTTAAATACGCATTGTTTAAAGTTCTCTAAAACTTTGTCAGCAATTCATTTCATTTTCTTTTATAATAAGCTTTATTTGTTTAAGGGAAGCTGCCATAATCCTCTTATCTGAACGATCGGTTGTATAGGATATATACTATATACAGCTCCGATCTTGCTGACTTTTTTACGAAATCTTTTACTATCCATAAGAAAATATGTCACCAAGTTTCAAGTTTTAATCTTTTAAAATGAGGGAGAAATGGCCATAATCCTCTTATCTGAACGAAGGGTTGTATGCGATATATACTATATATAGCTCCGATCTTGGTGATGTTTTTACGAAATCTTTTGCTATCCATAAGAAAATATCTTACCAAATTTCAAGTTTTAATCTTTAAAAATGAGGGAGAAATGGTAATAATCCTCTTATTTGAACGATCGGTTGTATGGGAGATATATGCTATAGTGACCCGATTATACCGGATCCGACAAATGCCTAATATAATACAAAAATTCATCTAGATATCTCAAAAATTGAGGGACTAGTTTACGTTCAAACAGACGGACAGACGGACAGACGGACATGGCTGTATCAACTCATTTCATCGTCCTGATCAATTTGGTATACTTAATGGTGGGTCTATCTCATATATTTGAAAGGCTGGGCGTAAAAAGGAGATATATTTTTTGTGTTAGTAAAAGGGAAGTATATAAAAGTGTTTTGTAAAAAGCTGTAAAAAAAAAATCAGTAAAAGGTGGATAAATCGGTTTTTCTATTAAAAGGTAGAAATATCATTTTTTTCAATAAAAAGGAGAAAAAGCATTTTGTTTAGTAAAAAGGAGACATATCAGATTCTTCAACTCAAGGGGGACATATCACGTTGCTTGGAAGAGCTTGGATGTGCATGTTAAAGCTAACTAAGTGCAAAAGGATGACTTTTGCAGATTGTGCTTTTAATTATTATTATAATTATTATTACTACTAATTACTCTGTATTAAAAATTAAATTATTTAGGTTTAAAAAAAATTTGGGACCCCAGAGTTGGAATAATTTGAACACGCCCCCGTGTTCTGGGTGCACATGTATGATTACATTGTCAGCATATTTATAGAACAAGGTTCAGAAAACATTATCTGATATACGAAAAAATTGTGGCACGCCACAATTACTTTATACAATTTTTAAAAGTTGGCCGTAATCGGAAAATTCATTTTTTGCACATTTTTGAAATATCATATAAATTAACGCTGTCCCTAGTCTTTAAATGGTAAGAAAATCACTTTTTGCTACCACCTATCATAAAAATAATACCTTCATTTATTCCCACCTCACTTCATTAAAATACTTATACATTTTTCATTAATTTCCATACAAAATCAATTACTCATACTAAAAATATTACATAAAAAGTTGATTGAATTTAGGTATAATTTTTGGAAATATAATTTTTATGATAGGTGGTGCCAAATGATTTACTTACCATTTAAAGACTAGGGACCATACAATATTTTCTGATATGTAAAAAGTTTCTGGCACATTAGTGTTAATTTATATAATTTTTCTAAAATGTGCAAAAAAAACCAATTTTACGATTCTGACCAATTCTTAAAAGTTGAATTAAATAATTGTGGCCTTACAGGGTTCTGTATGTATGAATAATTAACTTTATTTAGTAGTAGTTTTGCAATTTTTTTAAAAAGTGTGACTTTTGTCTGTTTAAACATACAAAAGCTATTTTTGAATAGATTTTTTGCTCAAATGTATTGCTTTGGAGCTCTTAAAGGGTTGAAGTGAGATATTTCGCGAAAACGAGCGGCCACGATTTTATTGTAAACGTAGTTCGACATTTGGGATGGTCCCAGACAACACCTCACTCACACTTTTTGGGCCCATTTTTGTTGAACTTATGCTTGACAGCAGAACGGTGTGATAAAAATAAATATTGTGTCGTGAAACTTTTAAAGTACTTTTTTCGTCATTCTAAAAAATAATAATCTTATATTCAAGAAATACATTTTGTATAGCTCAGTCTAGTATGTAGGTACTATGTAAGAAAATTCCACATTTGCATGCTTTCGAGATTTCCTTACCGCCCACTCGCCACTAAATAAGTGATCTCACACACCCAAGCAACCATGCAGCAACTAAAAAAGCATACAAATTCAGCAATTTTATCACTTCATCGCCTAACTGCATCAGTTTAAAATCACACAACTGCATGCATACATAGACTCAGTCTGCACTACCTACAAACCAGCAAAAGCAAAAATTATTTCTATGCAATTGTCTTTCCTATGATTTGAGCAATGCAACACTGCCCACTCTGCAACATCGACAAAAGCAGCAGCGCAATAAAAGCGCCCATCACAGCGCTTTAGCTATGTGCGAAATTCATACTCGGCGGTCAATGTCTAAAAGATGCACCAAAATCCAAATGTCGAACTAAGAACTAAACTTCACCTCACTGCAACAACTTAAAAGTGTACCCCCAACGCAAGGAGCACCGATTCTAGTCAATCTCTCTCTCTCCTTTTGCCAATGTTTACTCATGCCTCGGCGCGATTGCAGTTGCTGTGGACGGCAGCGACGTCAGCCGATAGACTTTGTGCTTGCACGTATTTATACACAAAACGCCCATGACATCTGCAACGTGTGTGGTCCTTTCGGTACTTTGGTTTGGGTAACTAGCTGACCATACCGAGATTCAGTGCAATTGTGCAGGCGCATGTTTTATGTGCTTACTCAATGTCTTACTTCGATGTCGGTGCGATGGTAATGAAGAGGCTCATCTTGTTACTGCTGCAAGTGTTTTTGTTGTTTGTTTTCTGCTTTATCCCCTCTTCATATTTGGCACACCTTGTTCACCCGCAAGCTTTTGTTCTGTGACTTAACTGCATACAAATTGATACTTTTCCCATGCGAAGATGTGATAAAAAATGCAGTGATTCATTAATTAAGAGCGTTGTAAAGGGAAACAAACAAAGAGAAATTAGGAAATGAAAGTTTGCTCTTATGTCTAATTTGGATTGTGGGAAATGCAATATGTTGTAGCACATTTATTTTAGTCAATAAGAAATGTTATTAAAAGACTTCTGGCACATTAAGAAGAGCAGTTAGAATTTTCGTCTATCCCTAAGAAGGCAAGGCATTTTTCAATTGAGGATCACTGAATGCTACGTGAAGCGATACTTGGAAGTAACTCAGCTCAGCTTCTTAGATTTACCCTGCAGCTACTTTCATGCCAAAGAATATGACCTGATAAAATGCAAAATTTAATTTTTTCTCGATGTTCAGGACTGCAAACAAACCGACTCAGATTCCTAGACTTCAGTGCTTTTTCGATAGTCTGGCAGTGGTGAGGGAAATGGATCTTTCGTTGCTGCTTGATATCATACTGTAAAGTAAGTGGTTTAAAAAGAGTAAGTGATAAAACTGTGGCTGGACAAATGTTTCCCCAACCGGCACGCACATTAAACAAATCAGAACTTTGAATTCTTTGATGGTCAAATTGCACATTCGTAACACGACTATTTTGTTAAATGGTAATTAATTGACAGTTGTGAGCGTTTTAAGAAGATGTGTAAAAATTAAAATTAAAATAAATAATTGGCGAGATATATACCTCCGAGGAGATTAAGACCGAGCTTCTCTACCTAGTGGTGATGTGCTGCTTCTAATTTCTACGGTTGTTCCCGATTCCGAACAGCATCTACAAATGATATTAATTTTTGGTGAGAAGCCTTCCATGTCAGAAATACACTCGAAGAGTTTGTCAAACCACTGCCGAGGGGCGACCCGGATTTGAAAAAATTTGTTCAAACAACCTTTGATGTTACCTGTACCAGGGCTCGAACCTTGGACCTTCGGTGTGGTAGGCCAGCATCACTACCGCCCCACCACGGCGCCGGCCATGTGTAAAAATTATCTGTCAATTTTAAGGCAAAATATTTTGAATTTTACTATCCCTAAACATTATTAATTAGTTGCGTACTGCTTCCACTCAGCATCGGGAATTCGAGGCACTTAAAGGTATTTTTTTGATTTTCGAATAAAACAACAAAATGTTTACATAGTCAATTTAAGTAAAGATTTTAAAGGTTACAATGCAGCTGAAAAGAGTGAAAAGAGTTTTATCTGTTCGTTGCATATATTGCTGTTAGGGAGATTCCCAAAAAGGTTAATGGAAGAACCAAATCCCAAAAGTTCTTTTTATACATCGAATACTCGAAGCGGTCTTTGAAGCATGAGCCACTGTTGGAAAAAAACTCACTCTGTTATGTCGGCGTTTGTAATAATATTGAAAAAACTTAAGTGTGTTTAAATTCCATTAGTAGTCATTCTCTTTCCATCTCTTTGCGCATGTCGACAAAGAGAAACATTCTCTTGTTAAGTAACCAACAGTTGCAGTGCATTCCAGAATGGCGATCTTTCGCACAATCAAATAGTCATAAGTTAAAAATCAAAAAAAGAAAGAGAAAAAGTCACACGATGCAGTATGGTGATCAAAGCAGGGGACCAAAATAACACACACAAAAAAAACAATTTTTTTTTCAATAAATTTACTTATATTTATGGAGAAAGATTATAAAGTCTAAGTAATAAATCTCCTTGTTGAAATATTAAACAAAAAAATTAAATTGATTAATTTCGTTTTGGATTCAGATACTTTTGTATTTTCAAAATGTAAACATATGCAAGCTATTTGCATCATTTTGGTACAATTTTGATGATCTCAGTGATCGCCACTAAACAGGGGCTAAATTGCATCCAAACCCCTTGTTTTATTACATAGGTGTGATTTTTCAATATTTTAATTTTTTTTACAAATTTTAATTTAATTTTTTATGTTGTCAGATTGACAAAAAGCTCATGATTTTGAAGTGTTAAAAGCGCTGTCTGTGTTCAATGGTTTCTAGCATGATATTAGGTGTGTTCATGTAAAAGTCTAGTAACAATTATCAAGCAACCAGATTTTCTCAAATTTTTAATTATTTTCTCACGCTGAGAGATGATTGCAAACTTTTATTTTGTTTTAAAGTGGCAAGCTTGAGCGTCAGCTGATCGCCACAGTGCAGCAGACAAACAAAATTGCAACATTGTGAGAATAAAAATATTTTTTGCATTGTAGAGTGCTATATTTTAACTAAACTATGCATAAAAATTAGAAATATACGCAAATTAAAACATGCGATTGAACTGTTTTGTGAAATAAAACACAACCATGTGTCACAATCAGCTGATTTCATTGATTGCAAATTCTTGCTGGCCGAAATTTATCCAGCAAGAATTCATAACTTCGCCCAAAATCAAATGTCTCTTTGTTCTCTCAATTTCATCTCACTTGCAATTTTTTTAGTCATCACGAACGCGATTTAGACACAAATCATGATAATTCGTAACAATTTGTAATAATTATTTGCATCACGAACGGACCTATTGTAGTACGAACCACCAGCTGCTTTGGAACAAAAATTTAGAATACGGATGATACACACATAGTTTCCGAATCATACTGCAATATGTATTTAATGTCTGTCTACCGTATTAGATAAATCCTAATAATAATAAATAATAAATAAAAAGATCCTGTCTACGGCCCTGTCTTTGTTGTTACATTTATCGGGAAATGCCCAGACTCGAATGCAGGTTGAAGCAAAATTTTTATTATTTTTTATTATCTATTTACTTACTTAATTTATTCTAATAAAATAATTATTATTGTTTTTTAGTACAATATTTCAACTATTACAAGTTTTCTAAATACATTTAAAAATAACAGGAATTTTCTAGGCTTCTTTATTTTTCACGGCTTCGAAAATATTTTTTTATAGCTTGCTTTTGTATCTCTCTATAAAAAACCTTCGTTTTGCTTGAATAGAAAAGCCAACAAAATTTTAAACAACTTTAACCTTTATTCAATAAAGGCTGATTTTCATGAAATCATGTGTCAAATTTTATCGATCCCCTTTATCGAAATTCGTTTGGTAATGAAAACCAGCTTTATAGTTATTTTCAAACTTCTTTGGTTGAAGGTTCTCCGGGAGTTCTGAATGAAATTAATATGCAATTGAATATCAGACTGCGAGCCATCATCAACAAGTAGTAAGCGTTTTGTGAGCCTCCGCAATTGAATAACTCATCTTGACCGGCAACAATTGGCAAAAATAATGGACAGCAAGCGTCTACACCGTTTAATAGGCGCAATGGTATCAACATTTTCACAATTGAATAAGTGAATGTGCATTAGGGTGTTTATGTTTTCTAAAGTAGACTTCAGATATGCTGAGACTCAGCAATTTGAAGTTCTGAATTAACCTAGACTAGTGAGGAAAACGAATATGAATATGAATACGACATATTTTAACAAATGATCATTATACTGTATAATATTTGATTATATTAAAAATGAAATTGACTAATGAATATTAAAATGAATAAAACGGGAATCCTTTTTTCTTAAAAGCACAAAACACAATAAATTTTTCATTAAACTTTGAAATTCAATAATACAACCAAAATAAATAATTGCCACATGTGTTCAAGATTGCTCTACATTTGATTAGAATCAAGATTGACTAAAAGTGATTTGTGCTAAACAATGTGTTTTCAGTTTTAGTGTAAACGTGGTTTTACCCATATTTCATCTGTACCATAGATGGAACTTTTTAGAAAAACCCATTTATAATGTGTAATACTCATAATTCTTTCTTTAAATGGTCATCTAACCTCCTGGGCGATTTTGACAGTCCAACATAGCTCGCCAGTCGTTTCTTCGTTGCGCCAATTGGAAACACCGCGGGATCGCAAATCGGTCTCCACTTGGTCCTTCCATCGGAGTGGTGGTCTCCCTCTTCCTCTGCTTCCACCGGCGGGTGCCGATTAGAATACCTTCTGGGCTGGAGCATCTTCGCTCATTCGCACTACGTGGCCTAGCCAGCGAAGCCGCTGTGTTTTAATTCGCTGAACTATGTCGGCGTCTGCGTAAAGTTCATACAGCTCATCATTAAATCTTCTTCGGTACTCGCCGTCGCCAACGCGTAGAGGTCCACAAATCTTTCGAAGAACCTTTCTCTCGAATACTCCCAGAGCCGCCTCATCAGATGTTGTTAGTGTCCACGCTTCTGCACCATATAGCAGGACGGGTGCGATGAGTGACTTGTAGAGTGTTATTTTCGTTCGTCGAGAGAGGACTTTACTTTTCAATTGCCTACTCAGTCCGAAGTAGCATTTGTTTGCAAGAGTAATTCTTCGTCGGATTTCTAGGCTTACATTATTGTTGGTGTTAATGCTGGTTCCCAGGTAAACGAAGTCCTTTACTATTTCGAAATTATTGCTGCCAACAGTGGCTTGGCTCGTTCACCACCAATCCCATTTTCTCCGCTTCTTTTTCTAATTTGGAGTAAGCAGAAGTTACGGCGCGGTTGTTAAGGCCAATGATATCAATATCGTCAGCATATGCCAACAGGTGGACGCTTTTATAAAATATTGTTCCAGCGCGGTTAAGTTCTGCAGCTTGTATTATTTTCTCCAGCATTAAATTAAAGAAATCGCACGATAGGGGGTCACCCTGTCTGAAACCTCGTTTAGTTTCGAACGGCTCGGAGAGGTACTTCCCAATTCTGACCGAGCTGGCGGTGTTGCTCAAGGTCATTTCGCATAGCCGTATAAGTTTTGCGGGGAAACCAAATTCAGACATAGCGGCATATAGGCAGCTCCTTTTCGTGCTATCGAAAGCGGCTTTAAAATCAACAAAGAGATGATGTGTGTCGATTCTCTTTTCAGGGGTTTTTTCCAAGATTTGGCGTATTGTAAAAATTTGGTCGATGGTAGATTTAGCAGGTCTGAAGCCACACTGATAAGGTCCAATCAGTCTGTTCACATCAGGCTTCAGTCTTTCGCACAATACGCTTGATAGGACCTTATATGCGATATTCAAAAGGCTGATTCCGCGATAGTTGGCGCAGTTTGCAGGATCGCCCTTCTCGTGGATTGGGCAGAGAACACTTAGATTCCAATCTTCAGGCATGCATTCATCCGACCATATTCTGCATAGAAGCTGATGCATGCGCCTTACCAGCTCCTCGCCTCCGTGTTGAATAGCGCAGGAGGCAAACCATCAGCGCCAGCTGCTTTATTGTTTTTCAATCGGGATATTGCTATTCGCACCTCATTATAGTCGGGTTGTGGAACGCCAATTCCATCATCTTCGATTGTGGCTCGGGTTCGGCATCTTCTCTGGTTTCTTGCTCAGTTTTTCCATTTAAAAGGGCAGAGAAGTGATCCCTCCATATTCTGAGTGCTCTCTGAACATCGGCCACCAGGTCGCCGTTCTCATTCTTACAAGAGTTTGCCCCGGGTTTAAAACCTTCTGTCATTCGCCGAATTTTTTGATAGAATTTTCGGGAATTATTCCCTTTGGCCAGCATCTCAAGCTCCTTTATTTCACGCTTTTCTGCCTCTCTTTTTTCGCCCGGAAAAGCCGCCTCGCTTCCCTCTTCTACTCGCGGTAGTGTCCACACACACTCCTCGTTGCATTCGATCTCAGCGTTGCCTTGTAGGCTTCGTCCTTTCTTTTCGTTGCAGCGCGGCACTCTTCATCATCATACCAGTTGTTTCTTTGCGTTCGCCGGAATCCAATTACTTCTTCGGCTGCGGTACGGAGTGCTCCTGAGATATGATCCCACTGCTCATGCATTCCACTAGGTTGAATTGTGCTCTCGGAGAGCAGGTGTGAGAGGCGATCTGCGAAATAATTGGCGGTCTGTTGCGATTGCAGCTTTTCGACGTCCAGCTTTCCCTGCGTTTTTTGTTGCACCTGTTTTGTCGTACAGAGGCGGGTACGAATCTTGGCTGCTACTAGGTAGTGATCAGAGTCGATGTTAGGTCCTCGTATTGTGAGAACATCTAAAACGCTGGAAGCATGCCGTCCGTCTATCACAACGTGGTCGATCTGGTTGCGTGTTTTTCGATCGGGGGACAGCCATGTAGCTTGATGGATCTTCTTGTGCATGAACCTAGTGCTGGATATGACCATGTTTCGGGCACCGGCGAAGTCGATCAGCCTGAATCCATTTGGCGAAGTCTGATCGTGGAGACTGAACTTCCCGACAGTGGGGCCAAATACACCCTCCTTACCCACCCTGGCGTTAAAGTCGCCAAGCACGACTTTGATATCATGACGGGGGCAGCGCTCGTATGCTTCTTCTAGGCGCTCGTAGAATGCATCCTTTTCCACGTCATCCTTCTCTTCCGTCGGTGCATGAGCGCAGATAAACGATATGGTGAAAAATCGTACTTTTATGCGGATTGCAGCGAGACGCTCGTTCACGGGTGTGAACGACAGTACTCGGTGACGGAGTCTCTCTCCCACCACAATCTGCGCCGAATCTGCGCTTGTCTTCATGCCCACTCCAGTAGATGTTGCAAGGTGTTCTGATCGTGTTTCCTCGCCCCGTCCATCGCATCTCTTGTATCGCGGTGATGTCAGCTTTTGCTTTCCTCAGGACCTCAACCAGCCGGGCAGCGGCACCTTCCCTATTAAGGGACCGGACATTCCAGGTACATGCCCTTATCTCATAATCCTTATTTCGTTTGCGGGTGTTGTCATCTAAAAAAGGGGTTCTCATATCCGAGGCTTTGTTGTTGAATTTCATTGGAACGTTGTTTTATGTGGTGGGTCCCAAACCCAACGCACAACCCGTTTCACGGGAAGTTGAATTCTATTACACGTTTGTATAGCGAGCCGCTTGATCCAAGACAGACGCCCGCTTGCAGCCGCACCACATGGTGATCAGACGCTGCTGTTTGAACCCCCCATCAAGCCCTTAAACCGATTATGTCGGAGTGGCCTTACCAGGTTGTCGCCTTCTCACGTTTAGCTCACCACCAAACGGGTGTTCGGTGGTTACCCAGAGGATACTTGGGCGCAAAGCCCGGAAGTAGTGAGCTGCTTGAACCGCATGCAAAAGAATCGCTCTGGCCATTCCCAGGTGAATGGCGATCAGAAACTTTCCCCACTTGCGTGGACTTCTGATTTATTTAAAATCGAAGTTTACTATTGTGACGAATTCGATTATTCCTTGATTATCAATCCTGGGTTCGATCACTATAAAGTCGAATAAACACACGCACAAATAATGTAAGTAATAGCTAGTTTTATTTACTAGTAATAAACGCAAAACAATTTTAAGAGTTTGGTAACTTTACAGTAGTTCACTGAACAACGCTTGAAAATAAACTGATCAACCTGTCTTGCTTGGTCACCGCCTTATATAGTCCAACAGGGTGCTTGCCTACGCACCGAGAACTTTCTTGGTTGTTCGCTTTTCGTGTTCTGGAAGGGTCGGTTTATTTATTGGCATCTCCTCTTTGCATCGTATTCGCAAACACTCGCGCCATCTCTCTTCCTCTTCCTAGTTATACGCTTGCATGCATAAGCGTAGCCATCGTTATCTCAGTTGTGTTAACTAGTGGTGGGAGTGTTATTGACTTAGGGATGGTACATGCTTGAGAATAATCGCCACACTGCCCTCCACCTAAGTCTGATCGTCCCGATCAGACACATTGCCGGAACCAAACGCAGCTAGCCTTTCCAAATGGACCACCTTCATCTTATTCCTTGGCCTTCCCATAGTTTGTATGCGATATACCACATCGTTGATCCGTTTTATGACTTTGTATGGGCCTTCCCAGTTACATTGTAGTTTTGGGGACAAACCTTTCTTACGCTGTGGGTTGTATAGCAGCACTAAATCTCCTTCTATAAAACCTTCCGAATTTATTGCTTTGTCGTACCTGGCCTTCATCTTATCGCTCATGATCTTAGTCCGTTGTCTCACAAGGTCGTGAATTTCTCTCATTTCTTCTTCCAAAACGCTAGTAGATTTCCGAGCATTTACTCCTGCATCAGCGTTTATCCCAAACTTCAAGTCAGCTGGCAATCGAAGATCATTCCCGAAAATTACCTTTGCAGGAGTCTGACCAGTTGTTTCATGTACTGCAGACCGATATGCCATTAGGAATAAGGAGATGTGAGTATCCCAATCCTTCTGGAACTTATCCACTACTTTCCTCAGGTGCTCTTCCAAGGTTCTATTGAATCGTTCCACCATGCCATCTGACTGAGGATGTAGTGCAGTTGTTCGAGTTTTCCGAATGCCCAATGTCTTGCACATTTCCTGGAACACAGCTGATTCGAAATTTCTGCCTTGGTCAGAATGTATCTCCATCGGTGCACCAAACCGAGCTACCCAATTGTTAGTAAACACCTCTGCTATTGTTTCTGCCTCTTGATTTGGAATAGGGTACACTTCTGGCCATTTGCTGAAATAGTCCATAACCACTAGTACATATTTGTTTCCGAGTTTGCTAGTAGGAAATGGACCAGCTACATCCATGGCTATCCTCTCAAATGGCGCACCTGAGTTATACTGTTTCATTTGGCCATGGCTCCTTGATTTCGGTCCTTTAGCTTTGATACATACTTCACAGTTGGCAATCCACTCCGCGACCGATTGACGGCAACCAACCCAATAGAATCTTTGCTTGACTTTCTCCAAGGTCTTGGTGACTCCAAGGTGACCTCCGCTTGGACCGTTATGTAATTCATTGAGTACATCAGGGATTTTCTTCCTTGGGACGACTATCAGCTTTCGAACACATTGACCATCCTCACTCTCCCATATTCGATGCAAACAACCTGATTCTAATTGCAAACTATTCCACTGTGCCCAATATGACTTGGCAACAGGACTTTCTGCTGACATCTCCTCTCTTGATGGTCGCTCGTTTCGTTCGATTCCTTGCATCACACGTTTAAGATCTGGATCTTCGTGCTGACACCTCCTTAATTGATCCATGTCCCATTCGTCCGAAGATGTTATAGTCATGAGCCGCACATCTATAATGTCTTTCTTGGTTTCAGCTTTGGAACAATGCTTGCATTCCAAGTTACATGGTCTTCGTGACATTGCATCAGCATTTCCGTGGGTGCTACCTTTGCGATGCTCTATGGAAAAGTCATAATTTTGCAGTCGCTCTATCCACCGTGCCAATTGACCTTCCGGATTACGGAACTGTAAGAGCCATTTCAACGCTGCATGATCTGTCCTGACGTGGAATCGCTGCCCATAGAGATACTTGTGGAAATGCTTAACGCACTCTACCAATGCCAACAGTTCTCTCCGGGTTACACAATAGTTCCTTTCAGGGTTCCCAATTGTTCGGCTATAGTATGCAACTACCTTCTCCTGTTCATCAACAACCTGGGACAAAACACCTCCTATAGCATAACCACTCGCATCTGTATCCAGAATAAACTTTGAACCTGGAATTGGATATGCTAACATCGGGGCAGTGCATAGTCGTTCCTTCAATGTTTGAAAAGCCACCTCCTGTTCCTTCTTCCATTCAAAACTCATATTCTTCCTTGTAAGGTCGTGGAGACTACTAGCTACGCTGGCAAAATTTGGTACAAATCGCCGATAATACGTGCACAGCCCCAGGAAGCTCCGTAACTCATGCAAATTTCTCGGTCTTGGCCAATCTTTTACGGCTTCGATCTTTTCCTTAGCAGTGCAGATTCCCTCCGTAGTTACTTTGTGACCCAAATAACTTACTTCCTTTTTAAACAAGGAACACTTCTTGGGACTTAGTTTCAGACCAGCACCAGCTATTCTTTGGAAAACTTCCTCCAAGTTCTTTAGGTGTTCCTCAAAGCTTTTTCCCAACACGATGATGTCGTCGAGGTACACCAAACATGTTTGCCAGTGCAAACCTTTTAGTATCTGGTCCATGAGTCTCTCAAAAGTAGCTGGAGCATTGCATAGCCCGAAGGGCATTACCGTAAATTGCCAAAGCCCTTCTCCAACGCTGAAAGCCGTCTTCTCTTTATCTTCATCCTTTACCTCCACTTGCCAGTAGCCGCTTTTCAAATCCAGTGTGGAAAACCATTTCGTGCCAGATAACGAGTCCAGAGTATCGTCGATTCTTGGCAATGGATAACTATCCTTCTTCGTTACGTCGTTCAATTTCCGGTAATCCACACAGAACCTCATTTGTCCATCTTTCTTTTTCACTAGTACTACCGGTGAGCTCCATGGACTAGCTGATGGTTCGATCACGCCGCTGTCACTCATTTCCTGTATAATTTCTCTTACTACTTGGCGTTTGGCCAATGGAATACTACGAGGAGCTTGGCGGATGGGCCTTGCATCACCAGTATCAATTTGATGCTTCACAACTTTGGTCCGACCTGGTTTAGAACCATCCTTGTCAAATATGCTCGAGTACTTTGATAGAAGTTCCTTTGCCTTTTTCTGATGATCTTTTTCGAGGCCTGCCGTCCACGACGTGATATCATCTGAAAGATTAATCTTGATGGTAGAATCATTTTCCTGAAGCTGTTCACAATTGATAACTACCTCGACCTCTTGGCATTGTCCCAATATTGCTCCTTTAGAAAGTTTAATCGGCGATTTGAACTCATTAAGTACTCTTACCGGTACATGTCCATCTTGTTTTGTCATGGCCAGGGTTTTTCCTACTAATATGTTCGTCCTTGATTTGTTTGCTGCCTCGACAACCCACAATTTGTTTGTCCCATAATCTCCATCAATCTTTGCCCATATGATTGCTTCCGACTTCGGTGGAATTTGTTGGCTCTCCTCCACAAGCACTCGCTTACTAACGTATTTGTTTTCGTAACCATAATTTAATGGCACATCCATGTTCTGGTAATTCATAATCCTGTTTTGCATGTCGATCTTGATGCCTTGCTCGCTTAAGAAGTCCACACCAACTATGATTTCGTCAACAATATCTGCTACTATAAAACTGTGTAGAACGGCCACGTTCCCAATTACGATTTCACATGTTACTTCTCCTAGGACATGGGTGTCCTCACCAGTGGCCGTACGTAACTTTGCTCCATGCAATGGTCTCACCTCCTTGTTGACTAAATCAGATCGAATTATGGAATGCGATGCGCCTGTATCCACAGTTAGTAAGTGCTCTTTTCCATCCACATATGCAACAACAGTAACATTACTAGCTTTCCTTCCGATCTGTGAGACAGAGATTATGGGGCATTCAGTTGCGGGAGCCAGTCCACGCCCCTTTCGGCTGGCTCGATTTAGTTTAACGACTGATTTGGTTGGGAGGTTTGCTCATCTCCTTCAGCTTTGCGTTTTCGTCCACCTGAATTGCTGGGGTTACTGGAGCCAGAGCCGCAATAACGTGCTATGTGACCTGGTTTTCCGCACTTAAAGCATTTAATGGCACCATCACTTTTTTTCTGTACTCCGTTCAACGCTTCCAAAATTTTGTCTACCCAAGCCGGAGTGTCCACTTCTACGCGATGAGCCTTGTATGCAGGTTTACTCAAAAGCGAAGCTGTTTCCTGCGTCAGAGCATGCGATACCGTTTCAGAGAATGTCCGTTTGGGGTTTGCATATGTGGCCCGCTTCGTCTCTACATCGCGTATTCCATTTATAAAACTTTGGATTTTAACCCTCTCAGTGTACTCCACGGGTGCGTCCGCATTTGCTAGATGGGCCAACCTCTCGATGTCCGATGCAAATTCCTGCAAAGTCTCATTAGGTTTCTGGGATCGATTCTGTAGCTCTATTTGGTATATCTGCTTTCGATGTTCGCTACCATAGCGTCTCTCAACCGCACCCATCAATGCATCATAACTGTTCCTTTCGGACTCGGGAATAGTCTGTAAGATTTCTGCTGCAGGTCCCTTCAATGCCACGAATAGTGCTGCAACTTTATCTTCAGTGCACCAATTATGCACCGCAGCCGTCTTCTCAAATTGCAGCTTAAATACCTGGAATGGAACAGAACCATCAAAAGATGGGGTTTTTACCTTCGGGACACTCATTGAAGTAGTTGGACGATTCAGTTGTAACTCCTGGATACGACCTCTCAGTGCGTCTACTTCAGCATCGATTTTATTCTGTAGCTGTGCAATTTTCGCATCCTGCACTTCTAGCTGCGAAGACATTCGTGCCACCTGCATAGATATACGCTCCTCTTGTTCTTCCAATTTTGATGTTATACGTGTCTCCTGGTGTTCCATCTGAGATCTCACGTATGCCTTCTGTTCGTCTAGTTGAACTGAAATCTGAGATGCCATGCTAGTCTTCTGTTCTTCCAGCTGAGATGCCATGTGTGCCTTTTGTTCTTCCAACTGAGATGCCATGTGTGTCTTTTGTTCTTCCAACTGAGCTGAAATGCTAGATGACATCTGTGTCAATACAGTCAACAACGCGTTAGTGTCCACACTTGCGGCTGGAATTGTAGACTCCTTCTCTTCCATTTTTGTCGATGCTTCTTCCACAAGATGAAACACATGATCGTCAACGTTAATTCCTTCAGCTTCCATAGCCTCTCGCAATCGTGACTGTAGCTCGGATTTATTGCCTGTTGTATTCAATCCACGCTGTTGCAGCTCATTTTTGAGTTGCTGGATCTTCAGCTCATTCAACTTTGCCATGCCTTTGTTATCCTTGAAAACTCTCGGTATTTATTTAACAATATCACTTCTGACACCAATTGTGACGAATTCGATTATTCCTTGATTATCAATCCTGGGTTCGATCACTATAAAGTCGAATAAACACACGCACAAATAATGTAAGTAATAGCTAGTTTTATTTACTAGTAATAAACGCAAAACAATTTTAAGAGTTTGGTAACTTTACAGTAGTTCACTGAACAACGCTTGAAAATAAACTGATCAACCTGTCTTGCTTGGTCACCGCCTTATATAGTCCAACAGGGTGCTTGCCTACGCACCGAGAACTTTCTTGGTTGTTCGCTTTTCGTGTTCTGGAAGGGTCGGTTTATTTATTGGCATCTCCTCTTTGCATCGTATTCGCAAACACTCGCGCCATCTCTCTTCCTCTTCCTAGTTATACGCTTGCATGCATAAGCGTAGCCATCGTTATCTCAGTTGTGTTAACTAGTGGTGGGAGTGTTATTGACTTAGGGATGGTACATGCTTGAGAATAATCGCCACACTATTAATAAAATTGATCCAAAAATCGATAATTAAAAAACATAATCGATTAAATTAGCAATCGATTTCAGACACATTCACATTAAGGTAGGCATGACTAAAGGCTTATAGAGCGTGATTTTTGTTCGTAGAGAAAGGGTTGCATACTTTTTTAGGACATAAATTAAGGAGAAAACCATTTTCGCTATAGTGATCAGCCTAATGGGCATACCTGTTCTTATATCGAAACTTAAGCTTAATACGAGAGTCTGGCAAGCAGTAACTACAACTACAATTGCATGCTAAAGCAGCAACTTGGGTGGTCTTCCAAAAGCGCCACCGCCAGCCGCCTTGGCCGCTTAGTGACGACCGACGACCGTCCAAACGAAGTATGAATACGTAAAATATGTAAGCGGATAAGGAGTCAAACAGCAGAGAGTACCCAAACAAAAAAAGCACTAAAGACTGTGGCATGCTTGTAAGTGTCCGTATATGAGCGATGAGAGTAAAATATAGAATAAGCTTTTTTACTTGGGGTCTCAATGAAGAAAAAACTGAAAAAGGCTAACAATTTTTTTTCTTTTTAATTTGGCTTTTATTTGACTTAACGTACTCGTTGGCATTTTTATATATATTTAATAGAATCACCCAAGTGAATTGAGGTATGCGGTGGTGGTAGAAAGAAATAAGAGTTCAGCGCCACTGAAAGTAATTTAATTGTTATATTAGTAGTATTAATGCAACAGTTTTGTTTTTGTTGTGGCCTATTTGAGCGCGAGCATTCTTCCAGAGAAATGTCAAACTCAGACTGCAGTGTAATTGCATAATCGAGTTGTTATAAATGGTAGACCTAGTGTAGGTATGTGCGGTCAATGTTAAAATATTTTATTGGTAATGAGCGTAATTTTTCATCAAATTATTCGTTCGATGAACGAATTAAATTTCTAAGGAAATTGAAGTACACAGAAATGAAAATATGTCAATGAGCCAGATGTTAGTGTGCAGTCACATGCATCAACTGCTTATACTCGCATATACTTTGCTGTATAGGCATGTGTGAATGAAATGAGGACGTTCGATAAGTCAATGCTCTTTAGCTCTTATTAATACTTCTAGAATTGGATTGATGGAACTGTAAAGCGCAATACATAGCTTCTCCAATCTAATTCTCGACATCACCTACGCGAGGTAAAATGGGGTGGTTTGAGAATGTCATTCCAAATAGTTCACTCAACTATCGGACCTGAGGGACGCTTTTCTGTCGCAACTCAAACAAGAAAACTTTTTCTAGATCTATACTGGACTCCACAGTTAAACTACCCCAGATTTATCTGACTTCCATTGTTGTCGTAACCGCTTAAAAATATCCCGAAGATTTACGGAACAGTGATTTGACGAAATGAATACACCGCGTTTCATTAGTGGCTCCACTGGCACTTAGCCTCTCTTGATGGGTGGTTCGTGGAATGAGAAACATTCAGATTTTGCATTAAAAGTCATATAATGGGCTGAGGGGAAAGCATATAATGGGATGAGGGGAAACTACTTTCTGATCTTGGGTGACGTTTAGATTAAAAAGAATAAGTAAGGAAGTCTAAGTTCGGGTGGAACCGAACATAATATATCTAGTAGTGATCTATTATAGCATCCCATTTTCGCAGGTCTATTTTAATACTTTCAGTTCGTATTTGCGTTCAAATAGACAAACGGACAGACAGATAGATGTATCGAGAGACGGCACGACTACATCGATTCAGCTCATCCTCCTGATCATGTCAGTATACGTACAAACATTTCTTGTTCA
The DNA here is from genome assembly GCA_949987695.1 of Merzomyia westermanni. Taxonomy (NCBI): domain Eukaryota; kingdom Metazoa; phylum Arthropoda; class Insecta; order Diptera; family Tephritidae; genus Merzomyia; species Merzomyia westermanni. The sequence goes on from OX465293.1 coordinate 65,324,046, forward strand.
TGAAACGTATGAAAATCAAAAAAGATATACAACTTCGCTTTTGCAGTGGGGTATTAACTACTTGCCCGGATATTTTACTTTTCATCCTGATCGTTTTGATATACTTTAATAAATATATATCTCAATTCGCTTATACAGAATAAAGTAATATACCTTGTGTGCGTAACAAAAATGGATATAAAAATTGTCTTTTATAGGCGCCAAAGTACTCAATCGATCTTTATGAAATTTTCACAATATATACTTGGATTCACTGGGTACAGCATAGACAGTATATAGTTTTGGAAAAGTGGGCGGAGCCACGCCCCCAGGCTATATTAAGTTTCAATTCGTCGTAACTCCGAACTTTTTTGGTCTAAATTAATGATATTTGGATATATATGTCACTTAGTTAATATCTACATAATTTTGGAAAAGTGGGCGGTGCCACGCCCACATATTTTGAGTTTTTTTTTGCTCTTGAACTTTCACGATAGGTTCAGAAGTTCGCTGGGCACGACACAGTCTGTATATAGCTTTTGGATAAGCCCCCAGGTTATATAAAGCTGCAGTTCGGTATAGCTAGGAGTTTATTTGGTTCAAGTTATGAAAATCAAAAAAGATATATAACTTCGCTATTGCAGTGGGCTATTAACTATGTGCCCGATATTTATAATCTGATTGATATAACTTGCTTAGTTGTAGAAATATCGCTTTTTAAATTTAAGAAAAAAAAATTTCAGAACTATGTTAAAAAATTGGGCGTGGACATTAACCGATTTCGCCCATTTTTACAGCAAACAGTTACCTTTATATATTGAACATTATCACCAAATTTCGTTTCGACAAATCAATTTTTGGCGGAGTTATGGCATAAACAGTTTTGTGGAATAGTCCACTATAAAAGGGGCGGGGACACCGCCCATTTTCGAAAATTTTGAGTTTTTGGATTTCTTTTCTTTTCTTCTCTTAAAAGTGAAATATAAATGATGTAAAGCTATTTTACGCAAAGTTATTGGCTATTTAATATATCTACGATCCTCTTCAAAATCTTTCATATTTTCAAAATTTCTTGAAAAAGTTATTTTATGCCTTAATCTTAATGTACACACCAAATTTTATCCTTATAAGTGTATTAAGTACTGAATAATAATTTTTTTTGTGTTTACCAAAATATTCTATATATATAAAAAGTGGGTGTGGCTATCATCCGATTTCGCCTAGTTTAAATAGCGCTCGGAGATGAGTGCCAAGGAACCTGCATACCAAATTTCATTACGATATCTCAAAATTTACTCAAGTTATCGTGTTCACAGACGGACGGACGAACGGTCATGGCTTAATCAATTTCTCTGTTCGTCCTGAATACTTTGATACATATAAGTCAATATTATCTCGATCCGCTTATGCCGTCCATATTGGAAATCGCTTCTCTAAAACGTCAGAACAGCACAGCACATGTTAAAATATAAACAAAGGATTGCAAGCAAGTTTGACAGTTTAGAGAAAATTAAAATGAAAAAAAAAAACCAATCAGATGTTGAGATGATATTACCTGTATGGGTATGCCATGGTGTCCCTCATTTGTCCTTAGAAGGCATTTAGCCCCTATTTAAAATCTCGATAGTTATATTTTTTGCTTATTAATAATTATTTTTGAATTTTCAGACTAATTTATCCATAAACGGTGTTTTTAAATTTTTTTTTAATTATATGTATTTAAACGTTACGATCCAGTTGCGTACTTTATATTTCGACGGTCTAAGAGAAAAGCCCGTCAATAATTACTGTCTTATCGGTATGCCCCTTTGCGTTGGTCGACAAGTATGCTACTGCACACAATCAACCAATAAAATTAAACAGTAGCGTTTCAACTGCTGATGACCGTCATTAATACTGTGACGAAAATTCAAAAGAATTCCATTGAAGAAAGAGCATATCACCTGCAGCATTCGACAAAAGAATGTATCTGCCTCAGGACCCAAACATATTCTGCACGAAAGTTGCACAATGTATTCTGTATCTTCGACTTTTGTATGTAGGAGGTATGGATGTATGCATATGAGCGCGTGAATGACTGATGAGTCAACAACTAGCAGAGCTTCCTACAAGCCCTAAAACATATACACCTACTCATATGGAACATTACACTGCGTTACAAAAACAAGCTTTAGTTCTGTCCTATGAACCAAATATACTACAAGGTGGCGCAAAAGTAAGCTTCCGATGTTCAGCATATCGGTTGTGGCACGTGCAGTGTGTGCTGTTGCACCGTCTTGTTGGAACCACATGTTTTCCAATCCCAATTCATCAAGTTGCGGCAAAAAGAACTCGTTGATCATTGCTCTGTAGCGCTCACCATTCACAGTAACCGTTTGGCCCCGACCGATTATTGGTCAAATAAATAGTCAGCAATATTCCGCGTTCTGGAGCAGTGTAGCGTAACATTGTTTATTAACGTGTATTTCGCATGTGTTTACTACACAAATGTCAAAACAGAACTGACTTTACGGGCCAATCGCAAAATTTATAGCATTTTCTGATAGGAGGATTACTTTTGCGCCACCTTGTATATAATTATACATAAAAAAAATGCTGACGTGTACATGAAAATCACCGATACACGTGTGTTTTTATTTTTTCTCCCCTTTCCGAAGAAGTATAATTGGTTCATAGGACAGAATGTGTGTAACGCGGTGTTATGTATATTTGTTAGCATGTTCGCGACTTATGCACCTGGGAAACTTCTCCTAATCTAAACAGAAGAAAGGATACAAATTAAAACCAATATATACCGACCAGTAAAATCTCAGCTTATGGCCTGCATCGCCACGAAATACTGGTACAAGCATGTGTGAATATTTCAGCTTAAATGTGTAGCTTGTAGCGTATCGATCATCGCCACGGTACAAACTGCTAAGCCTTTTTGCCTCTGTAACTGCAGACGGCTTAAAGCGAGTAGCTATTTATTGACCACCGTTCATGCTGATTTTGTGTCTCCTGAGTGCCGCTGTTGTGTGCCAAGGCACAAAAAATTCATTTGAGAACTTTGCAAGACATTCTACACGAAATCTCAATGGTGTAGTCTAATTAACAAGTTTATTTCTAATTGGACCACCAACAAACATTTTGTGAGGGATATTATTTTTCTTTTTTGATCTTGAATTTTGCTGCTATGCAAACTATGCCATCAATAAGTTCTTAGTGCATTGGTAGTAATGAGTTTATCCTCTACGAGCAAAGCCCCCGCCCCCTGCGGAGAAATCAGTTTGTAGTGATAACATTTTTTGGTATTTTTGCAATTACATCAATTAACTGAGTATTATTTTCAATAAATTTGTTTACTGGCTGCCAGTATTGCATCATAGTTTTTCACATGTGTTAAGAAAAAATTTGCACCCGATAACTTAAATTTGAGACACACAATGGCTAGATGCTTCGCCTGTGCCCATTCGTTCATACAGTGGCGGACATAAATGTCGATTTCATCATACAGTCGTTTTCTGCGATTTTCAGAAATGTTGGCCTTAATAAAATTATTTTAACAATGTCTATATAAAAACATGTGTCAATAACTGTACATTTTATTTAATTTAAATTCTGAATTTTTTTTCACAAAAGTTTTAGAATTTTTTAGAGTATGAAGTTTTGTAGATCATGAAATTTTAATATACGAGTAATCATGTGTCAATCTTTGGTTCGTGACAAATTTGCTTTCATAAACTTGTATGGAGGAAAATACAGAAGTCCCCAAGAAAATAAAAATATTATTGCTTATAAAGCGAGTTTTAATCTTCTTTGCTTAACACTTTTCTTCAATTACTTCCTGTGTTGAATTGGGCACATCTTTATGTACCTCCAACAACGGTAAACCATTTAACCACTCCTTACTTCTATAAAAAGAAGGGATAAATAATATGGGATATTCAACAATTGTAAAGCATAATGTAGATATCAATATTTTAATTACTTCTCGGTAGAGTTTCATATATAACTTGTTTACCTCTTTAGAGTTTTTTACCTGGGAACCAGCATTAACACCAACAATAATATCAGCCTAGAAATCCAACGACGAATTACTCAGGCAAACAAGTGCTAGTTTGGATTGAGTTTATAATTGAGTAGTTAAGTCCTCTCTCGAAAAATGAAAATCAATAAGTCACTTGTAGTACACTTCCGGTCGTATGGTGAGCGTTGGCGACGGTGAAGATTTAATGATGAGCTGTAGGAGCTTTATTCAGACACCGATATAGTCCAACAAATTAAAACCCAACGTCTTAATTGGCTAGGCCATATTGTGCGAATAAATGAAGATATAAGCACCAACGGTAGTAGCAGAGGAAGAGGGAGAGCACCACTCCGATGGAAGGATGAAGTTGAGAGAGATTTCTGATCCCGTGGTGTTTCCACGGGGCGCCAATTGGCAGAAAGACGTCATTTTCTTTACTGTGGTTTGTTGAAAAACCCAAAGCGAAACCTCTGAAGATCGTTTTATGTTGAGTGAATCGAGTATCTATTTCCATTATCATATGATCAAAAATTAAAAAAAAAGGGAACCTTGTAATAACTATCTGGTTACATGCTTGCTGACTAGATTTAAATCGGTTAATTTCCATTTCAATATCCATGTCACAAGTTCTAAACAATTTTTCAAAGTAACGTTCGTCGGAAAGAATGCGTCGTAACTCCACTAATAAGTCTTTTGCGAAATCCCCTAAAAGCGTTAATTCTCTTTTTATTTGTTGGAGTTTATTATACAAACGCAGAGCGCACTGATTTTCAGTAAGGGATTTTTAGTTTTGTGTTAACAAAAATGATAAAAGACTGTGTTTTTTATTAAAAAAAAAAATGTTTTTAATGTTGACCCAAGAATTTTATAATAGGAGAAAATGTTGAAATTTTATAAATTTTGGTATTTTATTATAAAATAAATTTTTCATAAAAAGTCGGGTAAAGAGTGTGGAATTTTGATGAAACTTGGTTGAATTTTCCTAGGTTTTGTCCAAAGCTTGACATTTTTTCTTGTGTTTTTTTTATTAGATAATGGGCTACACTTTTATAAAAAACGTGTAAAAAATTCTCGCCCCTATCTATTTTCCGATACTGTGTGCTCTAAGAAAATTAAGGAGCTTGCACACACTAGTATTTTTAGACCGTCTGAAGTTTTAGCTCATTTCTTGCAAAATATATATTAAAAAAGAAAGGCAGTTTGGTAGAAAATACCAAATAGATAGATATGTAAACATATTTCAAAAATGAGTAAAATTGGTTTGACCAATCGCGAGAAAATTGGGAGAAACTATGGCTTCGAAAATAGGTTTATAGCTAAAACTTTGAAAATAATTCGGATTTCGAAAAACTGGCCCAAACGTTTTTTTATGTTGTTGTTTTGAACTACATAAATATGTTTCAGAAAAAAGGTCGAACTTAAAACTTAATATTCAAACGCATAATCCATTAACCGATAATTTCATATATTCATAAAAATGTACTTTGTCATTAGTCTAAATTAAGAAAAGTATAAATCAGAAGCATAAAGTAGTATTTTGTTATTCAATCGAAAGTAAAATAAAACAGTAGTTTATTGCCGAAGGGGCGGGATCTATACCCCCAAACCCTCTCCCCCCCCTCGCCCCGTCCTGAGTATGCTACAAAAATTAAAATTGACTAATCTCAACTAGGCCCTTTAGGGATTTTACAGGGTTATGACTGAAATTTCTGGCTTATAATTTATTTGATCTCTTTTAAAACGAGTTTTTCTCAATTTTGGCACCATCGAAATAGAACCGATAAACGAAGTTCATGAAAAGCTGGTGTATCTAGTGCGTTGTAGGATCTCGAAAGAATTAGATGCCTCCTAGTATAGAACTGTGTAGTAGCAAAGGATTTCGATGCGCTTTAAGAGAATAAACAGGAAACCGCGTTAGTGACACTTGTGTCAAAAACTTTAATAAGACCCTGCCATCAAAATCTATTCACTTATTCTTAAGAAAACTACATGTTGGTTTGGAAAACAATTTAAAATAATCGATTTTGATGGGAACTTTTTCCATAAGTTTACTATTCATCTTAAAATTAAGCAATTTATGGTTGCAAAACAGATACGCTGAGATTTCACTTACGCGGTTTTGCAGTGCCGCCAACAATATGTACTCTAATGAACGACGGTTCCTTAAAAAGTGTTCCAGCTATAGACAATTTCCATTCTACAGTACGGTTCTTTAGTGGTTTCAATTTAAAACAGATTAAGGTATTTTGTTTCTGGTTCCATGAGTTCTACTTTTACTTAGTGGCGAATCAGGTAGCTGGCTGACCACCTCCCGGTAGGTAAACTGGATTTTTATGTCGTTTAGGGCGGTGCTGGTACTGTCTGTTCAGTAATGCTATGTCGCGGGTCATTTGTTGCCCTCTTCAGGCAAGAACGTTTAATTTAACTAGTCCGCGATGTTTCAGGATACCAATTTAGACATCGTTGAAGCCAATGTCGTCGAAGGTTTGAAGTGTTTGTACTTTTTGATGAATATACAATATTCCAAATCTCAGCACTTGAAAACTTTGGTACTACATTAAGGATTTCAATGCCAGCAGAAACCGAAATGATTGATAAATGTGTGACGGCATTGATATTTAACTAATAGTATTGTTTCGTGAATAGATTTAGGAATATACTCATATCGTATCGCATAAGGTTGTGAGTATATACGAAGGACCAAGATGCAGACAAGTTACAAAGTACAAAGCCGTAACAAAATTCTCAAGTCACTAGCTGGCAGCACGTGGGGTAAAGATAAAGAAACGTTACTGGCAACGTACAAGGAATTCTGCCAGCCGGTTGTGAGCTACGCGACGCCTATATGATCGCCGGGGCTAGCAGACACACACTGGAGGAGGTTGCAGGCCTGCCAAAACACCGCACTCAGAACTGCCACGGGTTGCCTCCTTATGTCTCCTGACCATCCACAGTGAGGCTAAAATGCTCGGTGTGAGAAAGCGTAGCGAGATGTTGACCAGGCAATTCCTGTTCAACTGCCATACACCGCAGCATCCAAATAGGAGCCTGCTCAACGGAAATCCGCCTCTCAGGAAAATAAGGAGTCACCTCCGTAAGCACTATGACGAGATCCGGCATCACATCTTTTCGCCGTTTGATCCAAAGGTGCCCGGAGTCGGTAAACTCCTTTGTCAGCTGCCGTCCGGCGAATGCAGTCCTATAGGCACAAGCTCCACCTGTTGCCGATGAGGAACGCGAGCTGCCTAGGGAGACAAGAGTCATGCTAGCCCAACTTCGTTCTGGATACTGTAACAGACTAATCTCTTATAAATATCTCTCGTCTTCAAGAACGTTCTTCGTCAGTACTATAAAACTATGGAACTCGACCAAATTTGATAAAAAATGAACGCAATGCATTGCGCTTTAAATTGGCTTTGTCGGAACTTTTCGAAATACGCAAAACAATTATCTAACTATCTTATTTCAATCTATACTATCTATTCTGCAACCACTTTTATTTTCTTAATGTTTTAATATTGTTACACCGAAATAATGATATATATCCATATGTTAATGTACTTTAAGAGACAAAAGTCTCACTTGTACTAAATGACTAAATAAATGAATGAATGAATTACCTATCCAGACTGAACCCTGACATGTCAAATGTCTGCCCCGCAGGCGGCGTGTCTCCCCATGATACTAATCATCTGTTCATCTGCTCGAACGAGCCTACTCTTCCAACAGCAATTTAACTCTGGTCCACCCCTGTTGAAGCCGCGAGGTTGAAGCCGCGAGGTTTTTGGGAGTTCCGTTAGAAGAGCTTGATGACAGTGTTGGATGAGAGGTGATTCTTTAGGCAGGTTAAGTAGCACAACACAACAACAAAAACAAAGATGCATAGAGTTTTTACTATCTGAGTGATTGTATTGGTGGGAAAGCTCCCCAAAACTTTTACTCGGGTGTGTAGCTAAGAATCCACTCTTTAGATGGATAGAGAAACCCCACCTCACATCTGGTAGTGCCTACATTAAATTACGAGATGGTACTGTAAAATCCACGCATAGTCGAAATTATTATTTAATTTAACTCAGCTGCATTTTTAAGCAAACAATTCGTTTTAAGAGTTTCTTTGATCTATTTCGGTTTTTGAATTTCAAAAAAATATCCTAGTTATATGTATGTGTATGCATGTATATATGAGGATCTGAGAGAGATTCTGACTACCATATTCGATCCGCCACTGCCCTAATCGTGATATATACTACCAGAATCAGGGAAAGCGTGTGATGCATGCCTATGAAATAGATATTAAATTGAATTTTCAATCTGGAAACTTAGTATTCATTCAATGATCTCAAATCAAGATCGCCATACATCAAGAGCAATTTATATATACTCAAAGTGGTCGTCAAACGCCGTCTGAATAATTACACTGACCTTGCCAGTACTCGTCATTCATACCCTTTTTGGCAGTTAATGTTTTTTTCCAATCAAGTAATTTTTCATAGAAACATAAGAGAAATTGAGGCATTCAACTGGACATTTGCAATTAATGTTCATCAATAAAAACTTACAGCGACGTGAATAATCATACCTGTATACGTTTTCAGTATGCTATTCGTCAAGGAGAAGCAGCATTAATGCGATTACTGATATCGATGGATAATTGGGCAGATAAGCCAAAAGTGATGCACGACCAATTCTTCGCATGTTGACATGATCATCCGTCAATTGGGTCACAGATCACTAAGGTATGCTAAATGATGAATCATGTTGCAGTGTAACGATTAATGAGAATAGGTAATTCGGCCACTAAAAGAAAGGGTATACCAAGGTATTTGTTTCCCTCATATCCCTGATTGACATGTGTTGATCAAATGACAAAATGCTGGCTGTCAACACTAAATGTTAGCCATATAGTAGAAAGTGACATTGAATAAGCGCGCACTTTCGGCGTTATCGAAAAAGTCTTAATTGGCTAGGCCATATTGTGCGAATAAATGAAGATATAAGCACCAACGGTAGTAGCAGAGGAAGAGGGAGAGCACCACTCCGATGGAAGGATGAAGTTGAGAGAGATTTCTGATCCCGTGGTGTTTCCACGGGGCGCCAATTGGCAGAAAGACGTCATTTTCTTTACTGTGGTTTGTTGAAAAACCCAAAGCGAAACCTCTGAAGATCGTTTTATGTTGAGTGAATCGAGTATCTATTTCCATTATCATATGATCAAAAATTAAAAAAAAAGGGAACCTTGTAATAACTATCTGGTTACATGCTTGCTGACTAGATTTAAATCGGTTAATTTCCATTTCAATATCCATGTCACAAGTTCTAAACAATTTTTCAAAGTAACGTTCGTCGGAAAGAATGCGTCGTAACTCCACTAATAAGTCTTTTGCGAAATCCCCTAAAAGCGTTAATTCTCTTTTTATTTGTTGGAGTTTATTATACAAACGCAGAGCGCACTGATTTTCAGTAAGGGATTTTTAGTTTTGTGTTAACAAAAATGATAAAAGACTGTGTTTTTTATTAAAAAAAAAAATGTTTTTAATGTTGACCCAAGAATTTTATAATAGGAGAAAATGTTGAAATTTTATAAATTTTGGTATTTTATTATAAAATAAATTTTTCATAAAAAGTCGGGTAAAGAGTGTGGAATTTTGATGAAACTTGGTTGAATTTTCCTAGGTTTTGTCCAAAGCTTGACATTTTTTCTTGTGTTTTTTTTATTAGATAATGGGCTACACTTTTATAAAAAACGTGTAAAAAATTCTCGCCCCTATCTATTTTCCGATACTGTGTGCTCTAAGAAAATTAAGGAGCTTGCACACACTAGTATTTTTAGACCGTCTGAAGTTTTAGCTCATTTCTTGCAAAATATATATTAAAAAAGAAAGGCAGTTTGGTAGAAAATACCAAATACCAAATAAACATATTTCAAAAATGAGTAAAATTGGTTTGACCAATCGCGAGAAAATTGGGAGAAACTATGGCTTCGAAAATAGGTTTATAGCTAAAACTTTGAAAATAATTCGGATTTCGAAAAACTGGCCCAAACGTTTTTTTATGTTGTTGTTTTGAACTACATAAATATGTTTCAGAAAAAAGGTCGAACTTAAAACTTAATATTCAAACGCATAATCCATTAACCGATAATTTCATATATTCATAAAAATGTACTTTGTCATTAGTCTAAATTAAGAAAAGTATAAATCAGAAGCATAAAGTAGTATTTTGTTATTCAATCGAAAGTAAAATAAAACAGTAGTTTATTGCCGAAGGGGCGGGATCTATACCCCCAAACCCTCTCCCCCCCCTCGCCCCGTCCTGAGTATGCTACAAAAATTAAAATTGACTAATCTCAACTAGGCCCTTTAGGGATTTTACAGGGTTATGACTGAAATTTCTGGCTTATAATTTATTTGATCTCTTTTAAAACGAGTTTTTCTCAATTTTGGCACCATCGAAATAGAACCGATAAACGAAGTTCATGAAAAGCTGGTGTATCTAGTGCGTTGTAGGATCTCGAAAGAATTAGATGCCTCCTAGTATAGAACTGTGTAGTAGCAAAGGATTTCGATGCGCTTTAAGAGAATAAACAGGAAACCGCGTTAGTGACACTTGTGTCAAAAACTTTAATAAGACCCTGCCATCAAAATCTATTCACTTATTCTTAAGAAAACTACATGTTGGTTTGGAAAACAATTTAAAATAATCGATTTTGATGGGAACTTTTTCCATAAGTTTACTATTCATCTTAAAATTAAGCAATTTATGGTTGCAAAACAGATACGCTGAGATTTCACTTACGCGGTTTTGCAGTGCCGCCAACAATATGTACTCTAATGAACGACGGTTCCTTAAAAAGTGTTCCAGCTATAGACAATTTCCATTCTACAGTACGGTTCTTTAGTGGTTTCAATTTAAAACAGATTAAGGTATTTTGTTTCTGGTTCCATGAGTTCTACTTTTACTTAGTGGCGAATCAGGTAGCTGGCTGACCACCTCCCGGTAGGTAAACTGGATTTTTATGTCGTTTAGGGCGGTGCTGGTACTGTCTGTTCAGTAATGCTATGTCGCGGGTCATTTGTTGCCCTCTTCAGGCAAGAACGTTTAATTTAACTAGTCCGCGATGTTTCAGGATACCAATTTAGACATCGTTGAAGCCAATGTCGTCGAAGGTTTGAAGTGTTTGTACTTTTTGATGAATATACAATATTCCAAATCTCAGCACTTGAAAACTTTGGTACTACATTAAGGATTTCAATGCCAGCAGAAACCAAAATGATTGATAAATGTGTGACGGCATTGATATTTAACTAATAGTATTGTTTCGTGAATAGATTTAGGAATATACTCATATCGTATCGCATAAGGTTGTGAGTATATACGAAGGACCAAGATGCAGACAAGTTACAAAGTACAAAGCCGTAACAAAATTCTCAAGTCACTAGCTGGCAGCACGTGGGGTAAAGATAAAGAAACGTTACTGGCAACGTACAAGGAATTCTGCCAGCCGGTTGTGAGCTACGCGACGCCTATATGATCGCCGGGGCTAGCAGACACACACTGGAGGAGGTTGCAGGCCTGCCAAAACACCGCACTCAGAACTGCCACGGGTTGCCTCCTTATGTCTCCTGACCATCCACAGTGAGGCTAAAATGCTCGGTGTGAGAAAGCGTAGTGAGATGTTGACCAGGCAATTCCTGTTCAACTGCCATACACCGCAGCATCCAAATAGGAGCCTGCTCAACGGAAATCCGCCTCTCAGGAAAATAAGGAGTCACCTCCGTAAGCACTATGACGAGATCCGGCATCACATCTTTTCGCCGTTTGATCCAAAGGTGCCCGGAGTCGGTAAACTCCTTTGTCAGCTGCCGTCCGGCGAATGCAGTCCTATAGGCACAAGCTCCACCTGTTGCCGATGAGGAACGCGAGCTGCCTAGGGAGACAAGAGTCATGCTAGCCCAACTTCGTTCTGGATACTGTAACAGACTAATCTCTTATAAATATCTCTCGTCTTCAAGAACGTTCTTCGTCAGTACTATAAAACTATGGAACTCGACCAAATTTGATAAAAAATGAACGCAATGCATTGCGCTTTAAATTGGCTTTGTCGGAACTTTTCGAAATACGCAAAACAATTATCTAACTATCTTATTTCAATCTATACTATCTATTCTGCAACCACTTTTATTTTCTTAATGTTTTAATATTGTTACACCGAAATAATGATATATATCCATATGTTAATGTACTTTAAGAGACAAAAGTCTCACTTGTACTAAATGACTAAATAAATGAATGAATGAATTACCTATCCAGACTGAACCCTGACATGTCAAATGTCTGCCCCGCAGGCGGCGTGTCTCCCCATGATACTAATCATCTGTTCATCTGCTCGAACGAGCCTACTCTTCCAACAGCAATTTAACTCTGGTCCACCCCTGTTGAAGCCGCGAGGTTGAAGCCGCGAGGTTTTTGGGAGTTCCGTTAGAAGAGCTTGATGACAGTGTTGGATGAGAGGTGATTCTTTAGGCAGGTTAAGTAGCACAACACAACAACAAAAACAAAGATGCATAGAGTTTTTACTATCTGAGTGATTGTATTGGTGGGAAAGCTCCCCAAAACTTTTACTCGGGTGTGTAGCTAAGAATCCACTCTTTAGATGGATAGAGAAACCCCACCTCACATCTGGTAGTGCCTACATTAAATTACGAGATGGTACTGTAAAATCCACGCATAGTCGAAATTATTATTTAATTTAACTCAGCTGCATTTTTAAGCAAACAATTCGTTTTAAGAGTTTCTTTGATCTATTTCGGTTTTTGAATTTCAAAAAAATATCCTAGTTATATGTATGTGTATGCATGTATATATGAGGATCTGAGAGAGATTCTGACTACCATATTCGATCCGCCACTGCCCTAATCGTGATATATACTACCAGAATCAGGGAAAGCGTGTGATGCATGCCTATGAAATAGATATTAAATTGAATTTTCAATCTGGAAACTTAGTATTCATTCAATGATCTCAAATCAAGATCGCCATACATCAAGAGCAATTTATATATACTCAAAGTGGTCGTCAAACGCCGTCTGAATAATTACACTGACCTTGCCAGTACTCGTCATTCATACCCTTTTTGGCAGTTAATGTTTTTTTCCAATCAAGTAATTTTTCATAGAAACATAAGAGAAATTGAGGCATTCAACTGGACATTTGCAATTAATGTTCATCAATAAAAACTTACAGCGACGTGAATAATCATACCTGTATACGTTTTCAGTATGCTATTCGTCAAGGAGAAGCAGCATTAATGCGATTACTGATATCGATGGATAATTGGGCAGATAAGCCAAAAGTGATGCACGACCAATTCTTCGCATGTTGACATGATCATCCGTCAATTGGGTCACAGATCACTAAGGTATGCTAAATGATGAATCATGTTGCAGTGTAACGATTAATGAGAATAGGTAATTCGGCCACTAAAAGAAAGGGTATACCAAGGTATTTGTTTCCCTCATATCCCTGATTGACATGTGTTGATCAAATGACAAAATGCTGGCTGTCAACACTAAATGTTAGCCATATAGTAGAAAGTGACATTGAATAAGCGCGCACTTTCGGCGTTATCGAAAAAGTGATTTTTTTGATGTGAAAAAAAAGTAGTAGAAAGAAAATAGTTTTTGATAGAAAAGGAATGCCACAACTTTTTTCAAAAACGTTATCAGCATAAATTTAAGCTGCGTCTGTTTTTTTCTCAATAAAATGCCATGAAAAGGACCTGTTAGCATTTAAAAACAGTTTCTATTAAACTACACTTGAAAATATGCGTGCATCATTCAAGGACCACCAAGGAACAATTTGCTCAACGCCCTATATCAGCTGTTATGATCAGCCCGTCACTTAAACATGTGCAATATGCTGTCGTTCTATAAAATACGAAAAGTAAACAGAACAAAACTTGTTTGGCAAAGATCAACAAAACCCAACAAAAAAAAACATAATAGGTACAGATTTGCTTATAAGCAAAGTCATGATTGAGCCATCATCGAAAAGTTTTGAAATCATAACAAGTGTTAAAAAGGGCCAGTTTATTATAGGTAACACGATATGAGCACACATATACATCCTTAAATAAATATGTTTCTGCATAAGATTTTTTACGTGCTTCAATTATGTTATGTCATTGCACTCATATTTAACTTAACCTTTATAACACTTTTGAAATTTTATGTTTCATATTCCACTTAGCTGATGCAGCATAAGCGTCAACACGTGTGGTCGTTTTTATTTTATGAGCCATTCCATCTCAATACCTTCAATGTTTACCGTAACCCGAATCGAGTTCTCGAAATTTACTTAATCGGGTACCAGAAGAACCATTCTTCTGATCGCTTTCCGCCTTAAGAAAATGATACTGGTCCATTCTTATACCGCCTAGGACGATCTGAAGTATTTCTGCCGATCTCTACTGTGACATCTGCAAGGAAATTCTTTCTAATACTGTTTGATGATAATGCATGTCAGTGTGTATTAAATCCCGTTCTTCTGAGAGATACGGCCAAGTAAAAAGATTCGCTAAATGTCACTCTTCAGGCTTATCTGCCTTATTTATTTTTCCCTCAAAACTCCAACATTACAAATATTTTACTATGAACAAGTTTTTATAGAGCCAGCTCTACAAATAGTGCATCAACTTCTAATAAGAAGAACCATTCAATTCAATCTGGAGGACCTATGCTTAATACGATGATTCAAACTCTAGGCGAGCTACTTCGTACAACATTGAAACTCGGGGTCAGTGGATCTTTTTTTTTATTATTTTTTTTTTAATATTTCTAAACATGTTGCTCTAATCATTTCGATAGCTTCTTGTTGGCAGCACAATAACATTATTTCCAGAATATCAAGTGGCAACACTTATGATAGCTGACCGACACTTCCGTTCTCCTAAGACTCGACCGACGTACTTATTACAGTTTCTTTTATGTTTAATATATTCTTGTAATAGATCAATAATAAAGTATTCTAAAGACTCAGCGTATATTTTATTACCAATCTTTGGCAATACAATACTTCTCAAAACCCAATCCTGCATATTTTGTTATTTCTGACAGTGTTGAAGACATTAGGAAACTAATTGGTGAATAACGTAGTAGGAATAAGTTAAATTTTAAATCTTGAATAACTTTTGGAGGAAGAAACATGTTTCCTTTGGCAGATAAAATGGCTTTTATATAGATGGCTAAGTGGAGGAGTGTGCAATCCCGACTGTTAATTCGAAAACGCTTTACCTCTGGAAATTGATGAACCCTTTCCCAGAGCTTGCTTTCAGTTTATAATCAAATGAAAGTGCTTTAGAAATAGCAGTCTAGACATGACGATATTAACTCATTCGTCGATATAATGAAAGCAAAATGCTAACCAGCAAATGTATATTACCATTGCTCAATTTGAGATGGAATGACCCGTGAGCAAGTGTGTGAGTATAAGTGAATATTGTAGAAGGGACCAAAGCATATGACCACTTGTGGAATTTTCAGATGAAAAGGATGGATTGTTGCCTAACTGCTGTCACACATATGCCGCAATGAACAACGTGGCACTTGAGTGGGCGCCAATGTCATCAGCTGACAGTGCACTGAGCGCCACCAAATAAACTGAGGTGAATGGAGTGGATAATAAGAACGATAACCCTTGGGTGTTTTTTGCGAAGATATAAATAATTAAAATATTAATTTACCCAAACAACTTGGTTTTTGGTTTATGCGATTTTGGCGGTTTCTAGGAATGCACCCTAATTATATCTTACTTTGGTTTAATCATCCAGCTCCAGGGTGCTGCCTGTAGTTCAGCTTTCATATTACAGTGCGTGATTTATGCTTGCAGGCGCCTCCCTTACTTTCCACATGTTCACACAAAGGAATTTTCAAAACGAAAGTTGAGTTTATTAATTTGGTTTCCAATATTTTTATAATCTCGAAATGAACAAAGTATGATACTCGAAACCATCAGGAAAATTTCTAAAAGTACAAGAGTTTTAATAGTTCAGTATAAAAGTATTGCTTCGGTTAAGGAACACATAGATTTACCTTGCGTGCTAACTTAGGCATACTTAAGTCTGTCGATGTTCTCTACAAACTCATCGTCGACGTACTTGCGGGTGCATAACTTAATTTCGAAACTTAATTACCAATTTATTTCATATAAGAACAAACCTTTTCTACTTACCGCAACAACGTATCCTGCACCTGATTTTAGTATGCAAACTCATACGCGGACAATAACAATGAGATCAACCACACACGACATTACACAAAAGGAACCGAAAACCATACAATTTTACGAGAGTTACTTCCTATTTCTATTCATTGAAGAGGTTATCCATATACATTAAGCTGGGTGAAAATAAAAATTTTTTTTGTTGAAAATTATAGTGACATTAGTTTTCAGAAAAACAAGAACTTTTTTTCGAGAGCACTTAGCGACTTATGGATAAAATATCAAACTTAATTTTTTTTTCATTTAGGTTACTTAGTTTCCTACAAAACTATATGGAAATACATTTTTTTACTTCAGCTTCAAAACAAAAATTAGATCAGCCCAAAAAAATCTAAACTACCAATGATAGATCTTAATATGGAACGTTTTTTATTCTTGCCTTGTCGAAAAAAACGTTTAAATTGAAAGCAACAATAAAATAAGCAAGCAAAAAACTATAAGCGATCATAATTTTTGTTGCTATCTTGCAAGTGAAAAGTTTACATTTGATTTTCAAAGCAAATTTCACAGCTCAACCATATATAAACGCACAGCGTTTTTTGACGCACAGAAGCCTACACGCAAATATATGAGTAACCGAAATTAAAGTCTAAGCGTGGCTTTTCTGAGTCCAGAAATCGATGCTTTATATATATAGGGAAGTTGCAATTTAGAAGTAATACACTTAATACACGTTTTAAATTAGTTTATTTGAATAAATCCATTCATTTAAATAACAAAATAAAGCGAACAACAATTATCACAATAACAACGTTAATACTAAATGTCACGCAAAACAAACAAGTTAGCAAGCAATTCAATTTCGAAAAAATTTCCTTTTGACATATGATTCATAAGTCACTGAGTGCTTGCGAAATAAAATCCCCTAATTTTAGGAATTAAAATTGTATAGGATTTTAGTGGCATTCTGAATTTTAAAAGGACTTTTTTTGGCAGTCTAATACACATACATTTCTGTACTGGTAGAAGCAGCCATAGAATATGTAAATGATCAATATTTCAGCGCGTAATAAGGTTGCTCCTGAATGTGTAGTTTCGTGTGTGTTCCTGGCCATCAACATCCAAGCATTGAAGTCAAAGTGCAGCCGTCGCATTTACAACAGCTGCTACCGTCCAAAAAATACCTTAAAACCCTCACACAACACACCACCGCCACCACCAATTTGGGGACAACGTGCGGCGCATAATTAAAACATTTATTTGACTTTCGGGCAATAACGCCAACGCAAATTATGCACGATCTTCCAGTGATCCGCGTGATCGCCAAGGATTGCTGCGTTGAGCTGCAGCAAGCATGATGAGCATTGCTGGCATGCGACCCTTCATAATTTTTGGTGACATTTCTTGCTGGTTCATTAGACAGCTCAGCAATGCATGAAAGACGTATGTTGGTATTTTTTTCTTCTTATAACGCGGTTCCTTAATTTTTGGTCGTTTTATTAGTTGCTTATTGCAATTCACGTCCTCACACTCGCGATGAGTTTCTTAATTTGTATTTTATGCCCATCGCTTCTATTTGACATGGAGTGGTTTGTTGCTTCCTTTGTTGGGGCGTTTATTGTTGTTGTTATTCCTTGCTGCAGGTAAGTTGCAATGCACTTTGTTCTTGGCTCTTGTGTTTTGTTAGTGCATTCATATAGAAAAGTGTGAGTGTGCCGATGCGTGTATGACATGGATAAATTGGACCACCAAGGAGTTTGTGGATTTGTGGATTTTCGTTTTTTTTGTTTTGGTATCAATTTTTTAATATTTAAAATATTGTTGATTCAAAATCTATCAAACTCTATATCTAGAAGTATACGTCAGCAGAAATATGGACACATTCATGCGAATATCTAGCTATACCCCGAAAACTTTGTGCGATGTGCTAGGGTTATACATAAGACTTATGCTTAAGTTCTTGATTAACTTAACGAGAAATCCTAAAAAGCCAGAATGTAGTTCCCATTAGAAAAATGTGATCAGTAGAATATATCGTTTGTTCTTGATTAAGTGGTGTGTTAGGGAATGCATTGGGTCAGTCGCAATTTCCTATGGATAGTTAATAGTGTGATCTACTACAAGTTGAGGCAGAGTGACTCGAGTCTTCATAGGATAGCGCTTTTGAAGATGTCAGCTTATTTGATTAGGAGACTCATCTGCCGCAAACAGTATTTTTGTGACTTATGCCAATTCCACAAGGGTTCAGAGTCTCATTGTGGTTAACTTTCAACGTGTTGGGCGCACTGTGAAAAGGTATTCTGACGTAGTTAGGAGACATTCCAAAGTACAACTGAAAACAGTACTCTGGTGGGCATGTGAACTTTTTATTTTAGACCCGGTGCCATTAGAGTAAATTAGTCTGCGGTAGAAACTATCGTAACTCCTTATTCTGGTTGGGAAATTGGAAAAACTGTGAAAATTGTGTTTCGTTTTACATTAGACCGTTTTCTATTATCTTTGGAAAAGAAATACAAGTTTTTAATGGGTGTAAGAAGTTCGAACTGTGCAAAATATTTATTGGCCTGTGATAAATTATTAAATAATAAACTGTCGGCAACTTTCCAAATATATATTTTTGCCTTCAAAAAGCTTCTCAGGAATTTAACTGCTTTGGCAAGTGACGTTCGGAATTAGAAAAATCAGAAGCGTTACTTAGCCATGTAGAACGGAAGGTCGATGTTAATCTCCTCGTAGTTATATGACGCAAATATTATTTTATTATTAATACCATGCTCATGCGAGAAATTGGGGAGTTATCGAAAAAGGAAGCGCGGTTATCCCCTACAAACTTAATATTTCACCATCCATATCTCTGCAAGTGTTTGTAGTAGAGTATCGAAACATGGTGAGACGATATACGAAATCAATAGCAAGCTCGTTAGCGGCATTCCCGAAACCAAGTAATATATTGACACTCCCTATCCCCAAAAGCAATTGTAGCAGAATATCAAAGGTCGCTAAGATCAATGCAAAACTTATGGCGGAAATAATGTAAGCCAAATTTTCGGGACTAAAAAGCCGTCGAAGTATTTGTGGTGGAGTAATAAAACATGGTGGGGCGATATACGAAATCAGTAGCAAATTTCCTGCTGTTGGAAAAGGGGCGATAATTATCTAGGTACCGGGAAATTGTTATGGAAATAAATGATAAAATACACATGGAAAGAATAGGGGCTATTGAAAATGCGGTGGTGGGGCCTTCCAAATATAATAAAACTATCACCTGCCTTTACCTTTATGTATAGTTCTTTTGTATGTTTGTATGTAACGGATTTTTACAAAAAATGCTATATAAAATTTGCCATAACTCTAAATGTATTTGGTCTACATTATTGATATTTGGATAAATGTTGTTGTTGTTGTGGTAACGACAAAAACACTCCCCGAAAGTTTTGGGGAGTGTTGTCGAATTAACAGTCCTTGGCCGGATTTAAACCCGGTACTCCCTTGCGGTACTGCCCGACTGTCGTGGTAGCGATTTATGACCAGTGGATAAATCGTCGGTGACACTGCAAAACAGCGTAACGCACAAATGCAAAACCGCGTAAGGGATATACCGAGGAAAACGAACAGGTTAAAGAAGAGAAATGGAATATGGGAATGGAGGAAAAAAAAGGATGATGTAAGGATAAATGAAAAAATCGGAAGAGGGAGAGCGTGTAATGTAGGCAAATCCCATTTTAGACAAAAAAATGTTTAAATAAAAATAACCGTTTACGAAAATAACAAAAAACAAACCTTCTTGAACTCGAAAAATTATTTAATAATCTTTGGGTTAGTTCACCAGCAATAGCAAGGTCTATTATTTTCTTGAGTACAACATTTTATGAAAAGTATTTGAGAAAAGTAGTAAAACGACTGCTGTTTCGAATATATCCAAGTAATTCTATTTTGCAAATGGTTTATTCTGTGAATGTTATTTAGTTCTTTTTAATGCTGGAACACTAACAGCATTGACTCTGTAGGATTTGTTGATATTTTTCTCATGCCCTTCTTCTTTAGTATCTTGGAAACAACAGTCGTTCTTCCTTAATTTGTGGAAAGTTAGTCGTATTAACAGTCCACTTTCTATACGAAAATAAATATTTCGATACTATTTTGAAGAAAAGTCAGTGTTTTTCTGAAACTACCTAATATACTTATAAAGAACATTACATTTTCTACTAAATCCCTAACTATAATTCCCCTCTTAGTAGCCTCTTGTCTTGTTAAACATCTGTTGCTCTTTGACAAAAATATTTATCAATTAGTCTCGATTCAAATGAAATATACAAAACGAAATGTCAAAACATGAAATTGATCACAGACCGTTGGGGATTTGTAGGTGTTTAAACCAAACAATTACAATGAAATAGAACGTCAAATGAATCAATGAGTAAGCAATAAAATGCTGATTTCTATAATCAAAACATTACTAAGCAAAAATTGCCAACAACCATAACAAACAAAATATTAAGAAGAAATAATAATTTAAACGAGTGCCACACGAAGTAGAGAGTGAGTGGTACCAACAAAGAGTAAAGTGCTGCATTTATAATAAAGGATTTCTTACTAGATTGAATATATGCGTATTTGGTGTAAACTGTTCAAAACATTTGTGTGGAACAACTGTAAATATGTGTAAATATTTTCTTTGCGGTTTCAATTCATTACAGTTGTAACAATAGTTGTTGTTTTTTTAACAAAAGCAAGCAGTGGCTGTGTCAGTCACTTTATCTTAATTAATGATGTTAGTTTTTGTTTGAAATTCCATAAAAGTCTGTCTGCCTTTTAAAAATTAACAAAAACATTATAAAAGAAAGGATTTCTAACCACATTGACTGTTGATTGTGGCGTTTTTCGATTGTTTGCTTTCATTTCTAATCCTTACCCTCTTTTCTTTCTACCCTTAATTTTCTTTCTGCACATTTCTTTAACCAGCTACTGCGCATTTATTTAATTGGTACCTGCAGATGGAAGATGAAATAGTTAAATTTTATATCCCTTTTTTTGTGTTTTGGTCTTTGATTAATCCCTTCAACTGATCATCGAGATTAACTAAATGAGACAAATTCAAGAGAGATTTTCGGTAAATTTCCTATTTAAGATAATTACGTGTGATTTGGCGATAATTATAAGGATTGTTGTATACAGATGTACAGTGTCTCGCAATAAACACTATTCATTATTCTTATATTACGAAAAATTCTCCAGGTGAAATTCGTTGCTTAATTTCATATAAGAATAAAATTGTTAGCTTCATAGAAAATTTTTGAACCAGTGTTTCCAAGTTCATGCAAAAATTCTAAAAACTCTTAGATATTTCAAAAAAGTTAATGAGAATTTTGAAATTTTAGCAAGAACTTCAGAATTATTTCCATACAGTTTTGTAGCCTATTAAATTCTAGTTTCAAAATACTCTTAATATTTTGTTGGATTTTTGGCAATTATTTTCCTACTGGATGTTTGGTATTTTATTCCATACAAATTGAATAATAGCGCCATAAAGATAGACGAAAAATCAAGGGATTGACCAAGTTTTCCGGACCATGCGTTGTTTTTTGTTTGCTTACAGAAGTCTACTACTACTGCACTAATTTAAATTGCATTAGCTGTTTCGCAATTCGGTAATAGCAACATCTATAAAAAAAACTTTCTTCTACCGTTTTTCCCATCGAAAATATCTCTACAGTATCTTTCTGTAAAGGCAATAGTTCTAGAGGTAGACACGCTTTTTCTATGCGCATAATAAAAAAAGTATACAAGCAAGCTGATTTTTGTGGTGCTTTTTTATTTAAATTTCTTTTTATAAATTTCTTTAAAAAAAAGCACCACAAAAAGCAGCTTGCTGTAGTATCTTGATAGTAGAAAGATGTTTAATATTTTTAAACCTTTCATGAACATGAAATGGTATATTAACTTTGGTCCGATGTTTGTAACGTTTAGAAATATAAGAGATAGACCCACCATTAAGTATACCAAATTGATCAGGACGATGAACTGAGTTGATACAGCCATGCCCGTCTGTCCGTCTGTCCGTCCGTCCGTCCGTCTGTTTGAACGCAAACTAGTCCCTCAATTTTTGAGATATCTCGATGAAATTTGGCACCCGGATGTATTTTTGTATTATATTAGACATTTGTCGGATCCGGTATAATCGGGTCACTATAGCATATACCTCCCATACAACCGATCGTTCAAATAAGAGGATTATGACCATTTCTCCCTATTTTTAAAGATTAATACTTGGAACTTGGTCAGATATTTTCTTATGGATAGTAAAAGATTTCGTAAAAAATTCAGAAAGATCGGAGCTATATATAGCATATATCCCATACAACCGATCGTTCAGATAAGAGGATTAAGGCCATTTCTCCCTCAACAACAATGCGTATTTAAGTTTGCACGTATTCATGAAAGGTATAAAGCCTTCGGCACAGCCGAAGACAGCGCCGTCTTTACTTGTTTTTATTGGTAAGAAAGTTTGAATACAAATAATTACACCTTGGCGGCTGCTCCAAAAACTTTTCACCATATTTTCGACAAGTTTTTACATGGCAAGACATCTTTGCTGAATAGTATGGTTGATTCTTATTAAATAATCGAGAAGAATAGGGTCACATGTGGATATTTGTCGCTTAGTGCTCTATATATCTGTTAACATTCTTTGATTTCTTCTTTATTTTTCAAGAAGGAGTTATCCATAAGTCAATACTTCCATCTATACCATGTTCTGAGTCAATGGCGTAGCCAGAATTTTGGGAAGGGGGGCCGGATGAAACAAATTTTTTATTGAAACCTGAAATTTGAAACACACAATAAATTTTGTTTTAAATATGTACGCAAAAATTTATCAAATTCTTGCATTGCTTTCAGAATTTTTGGAGTTTTTTGGAGTATGCAGTTTTGTAGTTTATGAAATTTTAATACAGTAATGGGCCAATCTAAAAGACGTGACACATTTCGCTGATTTTAGGCAATTTTTTCTTCCGAAGAGCTAAAGAAATTGCTTTAATAACATGGTATTGAGGAAAATACAGAAGTCCCAAAGAAAATATTATTTATAAAGCGAGTTTTAATCTTTTTGCATAAAGAGAAGGGATACATAAGATAGGATATTCAACAATTATAAAGCATAATGTACATCAGTGGCGTAGCCAGGATTGGGGGGGGGGAGTGAACTTTTTTTTCCGAATCCTGAAATTTGAGACACACAATAAATTTTGTTTTAAAAACGTACGAAAAATTAAAACTTGTTTTACACAATTTTTAGAATTTTTTGGAGTATGTATGCAGTTTTGTAGTTCACTAAATTTTAATGCAAGAATGTGTCAATCTTAAAGTCGTGACACATTTTTCTGATTTTTTGCAATTTTTTCTCCGAAGAGCTAAAGTATTTTCTTTTATATAAAAGAAATTGCTTTCATAACCTTGTATTGAGGAAAATACAGAAATCGCAAAGAAATTATTAGAGTTTTTAACCTGGGAACCAGCATTAACACCAACAATAATGTCGGCCTAGAAATCCAACGAAGAATCACTCACACAAACAAGTGCTACTTCTGGCTGAGTTGGCAATAAATAAAGCCCTCTCTCGAAGAACGAAAATAAATAAGTCACTTATGGTACCCGTCCTAGTTTATGGTGCATAAGCTTGCACTGACGGCATCTGATGAGGCGTCTCTGAGAGTATTCGAGAGAAAGATTCCTCGAAAGATTTACGGACCCTTACGCGTTGGCGACGATGAGTACCAAAGAAGATTTAATGAAGAGCTGTATGAGCTATATGCAGACCCCGACATAGCCCAATGAATTAAAACGCATCGTCTTAATTGGCTAGGCCATGCTGTGCGAATGAATGAAGATGTTCCGGCCCAGAAGGTATTCTTATCGGCACCCGCCGATGGTAGTAGAGAAAAAGGGAGACCACCGCTCCAATGGAAGGACGAAGTGGAGACCGATTTGTAATCCCGTGGTGTTTCCAATTGGCGCCAATTGGCAGAAAGACGTAAAGATTGGGGAGCTATGGTAAAGGGCTAAAATTGTTTAGGCGATTAAGCAGAATTTAAAGAAGAAGAAGGGTTGAAGAGGTGAGTTCTACTGTAGAAGGAAGTGGAAACGGGGAGGGTTGCAAAAATTTATAGCAGTATGTATAAGTTATGAGATAACGTTTTGTCGCAGCTCTGAAGTGCGTAAAACGCAGTTTTTGGCGGAAGATTATGTCAATTTTAAGATCCTTCTCCAGAAATTGATTTCGGTCACTATATTTTGGATTTGCACAAGTGGTTCATAAAATTCAGCAAGCCTAAATAAATTTTTGTTATTTTCTTCTCTGTGGTTTGTTGAAAAACTGAAGCGAAATCTCTGAAGATCGTTTAATGTTGAGTGAATCGAATATCTATTTCCATTACTATATGATCACTACATGAATGGATAAAAAATAATTTTGAAATAAACATCTGGGTTACATGCTTGCAGACTTTGACTAAATTTGAATCGGTTCTATTTGATTTCAATATTCAAGTCACAAGTTCTGAACGAGTCTCTTGGGAAATCCACTACAAACGACAAGTCTATCTTTTTTTGTTGAAAATTATTACGCAAATGCAGAATGCATTGTGTTAACAAAGATGCTAAAAGACTGGTTTATTATTTAAAAAAAAAAATAGTTTTTAATGCTGACCTAAGAATTTTATAATACTAAGCAATAGAGAAAATGTTGAAGCCTTTCGCATAACAAAACTGACACCATAAATTGATCAATAAATGCCCATAATTGGCATACTTTTTTCCAACTTCACCCTAAAACTTTCTTATAAAAAGTAATATTTAATAGGTCATAAAACTGGATATCCAACTTGGTTAAATTTTCCTAGGTTTTGAACAAACCTTCCAATTCTTTCTTGAATATTTTTTATCAGATAATGGGCTATACTTTTATAAAAAACGTGTAAAAAATTCTCGTCGATATCTATTTTTCCGCCGTTGTGTGCTCTGATTAAATTAATGAGCCTGAACACACTAGTCTTTTTAGACCGTCTGAATTCGGATTTATATAGACATGAGAGATAAGGGAGTAGAGTTTTAGCTCAGCAATATCAGATCTTGAAAATTACGGTATTATTTCGATCTGTTATTTTATTAATACTGGTTTTATCGTCTTGAAAGCCTAGTGAATGTATCTAGATATGTATATAGGCTTAATATTCCACTAACCGATAATCTATATACGTATTTATATAAAAGAAACTGACGTTAGTTCCAACGCTTATAACTCAAGAACGCCTGCACCGATTTGGATGATTGACACTAATTTAGATTGTTCTCTGACCAGAATAGGAGAATACCCAATAAAATTTCCGAAAAATTCCTGAAAAAAAATTTTATTTTTCCATACATTGTGTATGGTGCGAATTTTTATACAATTTTTTTTTGTTAGAAAAGCTTAATAATGGATCGATCGATGGTGAAGTGGAATTGTGTGTGTGTGAAATAGTTACATCTATAGGGATAGGGATAGGAATGTGATTAGGGATAGAGATAGTGATAGTGATAGAGATAATGATAGGGATAGAAAAAGCCAATATTTCTAGATCCATTCAGGTAAATATCTGGGCAGGACAAAGTCTGCCGGTCCCTCTAGTTACATATATTCATAAAAATGCACTTTGTCATTAGTCTAAAATAAGAAAATTATAAATCAGAAGAATGAAATGGTGTTGTGTTATTCAACCGAAAGTAAAGAGGTAGTAGTTCACTGACGAAGGATATATATCCCCCCAATCTCGCCCCCCTGGCTACGCCACTGTTCTGAGTACGTTTTTGATTTTCTTTCGAACATCGATGAATTTAGCTCCACTCCGACATACTCAAAAGTTTGTCGCTGAGCTTTATGTGCTTTATGTACTTATTTCTCGGCCTAATTAAAAATGTTTTTTTTAATACGCAGGAAAATACCTTGCAAAAACCTGCAGATAGGTGGCAACCCCGTAAAGACATCCTATGTGCCAACACCTAGGTAAAAATACTTAGAATTTAGTACAATATGTATATACCAAATTCCCTCCAACTCGGTTAAACCATTTTCGAGATTGTCTAAATATACAAATATACAAGAACAGCTCGTTTAACGTTATAAAATATACATACAAGCAAGTTGATTTGTAGTAGGGCTTATTTGTCTGAGGCTTTAAGATCATACCAATAAATAACAGTCCAGTTGACTGCAGAGTACAGGCTGTCTACGCATGTGAAGCAGGAATATAACATCTGGGCGGCGATGCACTGAAAAGTCGAGTCGTAAGTTCCGTCTTCTTAGGAAGGTATCTTTTTAAAAAAAAAAATATTGGTCTGTTGGAAACAGATTTCAAGACGAAGTTTATTGATTGGAATACGTTCTAGGCAAGCACCAACGCAAAGGTCCATAATCCATCCAAAAAAAGACTTCTCCACAATAATCCTCAATTCCAAACTATTAAAAACTGCTGCTACCTTTTCTCCGGAGTCACCAATGCTTTGTTTTTTTCAAAGACAAATATCTTGGCGAAAATCTCAAGACTTTAAAGCTCGATACCGTCGCCATAGAATTTTGCTAACTTGCTAGATATGAAAAGTATCTTTAATTGAAACTTAGTTTATATTCGAATTTCTTATCTCAAAGTCAGTGAATAAATGGGATTTTAAACGACATTTTAAAGTTCATCTAATACACGCAAGTACATCTTCCTTCTATGCATGAGATTTGCTCCCCCATAAGAAATCTGTGGGCACCATAGCTCTAATTTTTGATTTTCTTTTCACAAATAAAAAACTGGAAAAAAGGAAAAACTTATATACGAGTTTTTAAAAACGTTGTATAGTTAAGCTTGAAATTTACACTAAAACTAGACTTAACTTATATTGAAGAACGTTTGCACCTAAAAACCGTTTCTGGGCATCTCATCTGACTGTAACAATGCCCGCGATATTTTTAACTAATAAACCGCGTCAATGGTTATATTGCATTTATAAATGCTATAACAATATTTTCGTTAGGAGTGATCACATTCTTACATTAAGCTAATCAAGGAAATAGCATTGAAACCGTTCAAAATCATAAGAAGTTAATTGGAATTTCAATGTTTTTGTTGTGAGTATTCGACTTATTGTATATACAAGTATGTCCATAAGTATTTTGAAAAACTAAGTCACTTTTTGTGCCCTTTCCCCTAATGGAATTACAACAACATTCTCATGAATTGGCGCGTGACAAAAACGCATAAATCGGTTGCTATGGTGGATCCGAAAAGAAGAGCATGTGGCATGCCACACCATAGTGGAGTTCATAAAAGCAACAAAAATTTGTAGAATGAAAGCGTGTCGGATTAGAATTTAGTAACTATTTCCAAAGAGCTATGTTGACTTACTTAAGTAGCCTTAGACTTAGTGGCGGTTTAATAAAGTGCACTCAATGACATGCAGACAGAACTATAAGTGTTCGTATGTGTGTTGGTAAGCATGGGTGTGCGCAAAGTATGAGGTGAAATATGTTGCAAGTGAAATTGGACAAAAGTGTTACACCAAAAAAAGGAGATGCCATAGATGTTTGTAGGTAAAAAAAGGAAAACAAGAATGTGGCCCTTTTTTGTAGTCAGAGGAGACTTTTGGGAGCTGCTTAAAGCTTTATACTTCCTAAGTTATTGAAGAAGGAAATATTCACCCAACTTCTTAAAGCATATTGGGAGGCTGACACAGGGAGTGGTTGAATTAAGTGCTGAACGATGGATACCCGTTGCATGTGGTTATTGTAAGTCTTTCATCTCAAAATTTTATCAAATCTATCCATTTGGTCAAATATTGAATGATCTTCTTCCTGTAACACTATCGGAATAACAATAAAGGATGTTGTTAGAGAACGTCTTCCATGGTAGTGTGCTGGCCTAACATGCAGTGGTCTCAATTCCAAGTTTCAGCAAACTCAGCGAAGTCCACTTGAAAGACTACTCACTGAACCCCTACCCTGCTTAAATGTCTGCCCATTGCGCAGGGTGCTCCTCAAAAGATACGTCTAACTTAGACACATGCGTAAGCAAGTCTAAAAGGAGGCCTGCAATTAATCCATACATCGTTCCCGAAAAGAAATACTCGATATTGGTTTTCGGAGGTTTTGCTTAACTAGAGGTTCTACTAACCTAATACATTTTTTTCCTGGCTTTCTAAAGAAGTCTTAAACGTATAATCTATGTAATTTGATGGAAGAGTTAGCGGTGATGTTGTCGAGTAAAATACGCCTAAACCTTTCTATTCTGTTTTAAGAAGTCAAAAATAAGTGGAAATGAAATAGAGTCTGGGAATCTGTTTACAATCGGCTAGGTAAAAAATATGTCTGGTTAAATCGTCGAACTTGTGGACGGAGGTAGGAAACTTGTATTATGTTTTCCCAGGATAATCGTCGTTCTATTTGGTTGACGCTCGCGATTTTCTAGAGTCTTTTTTCCAGTACCATAACTTATTTACCGTTCAATATTATACCAGTTTTTTGTCGAGTTAATCAAACTTTATTAAATTCACATTATCCTCGTGCTGACAACACGAAAAGTGGTTAAGCGCCTTAATGTAGGCTACATACATTTGTAGGTGAGTTAAAGTAAATATGTAATTTTTTTGTACATATACATACATACGAACACAAATGTTTTATTAGTGTAACATAACATGCACGAATTTCTACTCAAAGCAATAAATACCATTTTCACGAGTAAAGAGAAAAGGCCATTAGGCGCTGTGGTCATTAAAGGGTTAATTAAATGGGAAAGTAAGTTTAATGCAATAAAAATTTTCCACAACAAACTCAACCAACACACCCAGCGCACATAATTAAGGAAATACTTATCCATCATTATATGTATTCCTTTCTTTAGTCCTCCAATTTTATTATCATTCAGTTTGTTTTCGCAGTCTTTCATTTACAATAACGTTGTTTATGTCTTTTCGTAAGATATTATTTGTTTTTTGTTCGCTAATAAATTTGTTTATATCATTAAAGAATTTTTATGTGCTTTTTAAGCTCATTTGTATACCTTTCAGTTGTATTATTCACTCATTTACGCTTAATGTCCCTTTAGCAATTGCCATTTTTTTGTTCATTTTGTTTTATGTTTCGTAATTTAATTGTACAATACTTGTTGGTTGTTGTTGTGCCACTACCGTTTTTGGTCATTACGAAGTCAAGCGAAAAGTGTTTTGTTAACATGCAAAACAACTTGCTTTATGACTTGGGCATGAATGTGCAGAAGTTTAGCCAAAGCCAAACACTAAAATATATTGCTTCCTAACTTAAAATCATTTACATACTTACATACGTAGGTATATATGTATATTTGTAAGTGCATTGTTTTTATTTGAGTAATCTAATGATGCTTGGAAATGTAAATGTAGTATGTTAAGTGTGCTTTGCTTTGAGTTTGTAGTTGGTAGTTAGCATTACAAGGTATCTTACGGGGTGGGCCATTATGAGCAACGTTGGTATGTTTGTGGTGGTTCTCTTTTTATACTCATCTGAGGATAGCTTACAGAGGATTTACATATATACATTGTGTCAAAAGGTTAATAAGGGGGAAAAAATTGATTAACTTATATAATCCCAAACTTTTTGATCACAGATTTCCAACTTAATAAAACTAAACTAAGTTATTTTGCGACCAAAAAACCCTAAGAATTTTTTTTTGTATCTTTTTTAATTTTTGATAACATGAAATTAGGTAAAAAAAATTCATAAGAGTGAAAAAAATTTTTAAATCTGACCACTATTTTGGAATCTAAAATTAAAGTGCCAAATTCTCTTAAAACAAATAATAAAAACCAAAATGTATACTTTCTTTTTTAAATGCAAAATAGAACTTCTGTTTTTTAAGTCATAAAAAAATTAAATTTCTGCTTTTATTATAAATGTCGGAAGTAAATTATAAAGTTAAAATTGCACTTTTTTAAGTCAAAAATAAAAGTTTAACTTTCTCTTTTATTGTTAAATGTGAAAACTTTACTTATATTATAACAGTGAACATAAATATTATTTTTAAATGAAAAATAAAAGTGTATTTGTTAACTCTTTAATAAAAGCGTATAAGCTCTTAAATCATTATATATTTTTGGACTCAAAAAATAAAAGGTAATAAAAACAATTATTTTTAGTAAAATGTAAAAGTTATACTAATAAAAAATTAAATTTCATCAAACGAAATAAATTTGTTGTTTTATTTTCACCATTTTTTGTGAACATTTCATGTAGCTAATAATTAGATTGACGTAGTTTGGGCATTGTGCTGCCTTCATTACATACTTTAAATTAAAAGTACTAACTTTGCTTTATTGAAATATCAAATAAACTAATTATTTTCTTTTAAAAATTTCGAAAGTAATTATTCAATTCGAGCCCACACTTTTGCCATATGATGGAAAACTAATCTCATAATGAAATACAAGTTACCGCACAATACTGAAATACGGATATGAACGTTTGTCTTAAAACGTTTGTAAATAGTTCATAAATATAAGGCATTTTAATAAAGGCGTGTTGAGCATATATGGGTTAAGTCAAGTGAAGCCTTCAGCAAATTTTAAGATAAACTTGGTATCTAGCTTACTTGGCACTCATCTTCCATCGTTATCACAAGAAATGTAGGAAACATAATGGGCAATATCTCTTCCCGATAAGAATTACATTAGATTAACTTTCCTAGCGCGTTTGAATTCCTTACTCGCGAATTGATATCATGCCATTTTGTTGGTTGCTTCCTCTTCCTAACCTTTTCCCTCTGTCACATCTGAGTATATAATATATATTTCCACCCGAACTTAGACTACCTTACTTGGTTTGTTGATATTGCATACAACTGAATGTTATTGTTGTTTTTATCACTGTATGTTGCACAAGCTCGTTAAATTTTAATTACATGCAACCAAAAAACACGATGAAGGGTCGACCAAGCGACACGGCGACAGCCGTATATGCCAGGCAGGAAATTTTTATCGGACTAAAGATTGTCAATATATTTGAATACCTTGCATGACCGTGAGTTGCTATATTAACTTTGATCCCATATTTTTAAGTTCTGAAATGATTAGGCCGAAGAGTTTAAACGATTAATTTATCTGAGGCTATGTGTCAGATTGAATAAATGAAGAATTGTCCCTAAATTTTTGACATATCTGGATAAAATTTTGTAAGTGCATGTATATAAAAGAAGTATTACTTATTGGAAGGAAACAACAAAATTGATCAATATAATCTATTAATTAGTTAAAGGGAGATTTGTAGTTCAGAGGCAGAAAGTGATAGGAGTTTGATATTGCGTGTTTTGGAGTTGTTCACTCAACTGAACTGAACTGCTGTTAATATCAAAAGTACAACACATCCCAGATTCGCGTGCTATAGCTATCTCAGAAATTAATCCACAGCTCTCAAGTACCAGTATATCAGACCATAACCCAACGTTCGTGTGAATGATTTGATGTGACCACGTACATATAACCTTAAAGGTTGCAACCACAACTACAAAAATCTGTAACCCAACCAAACTAAGATAAAGTCGAAACCGGAAACTAAACGTGGACCAGAATACTCTTGAAAGATAAAACGAAAAACAATCAGAAATAATAGAAGAGACCTTAAGTGCAATTCTGTGACTTTTTAAGGATAATATTTTATCTAAAAATATTGTTTTAACAAATTTTTCTGCATAATTACACATTTTTTGTCTTATAAATAAAAATGAGAACGACACGAAAATCATTGTAAAAAGTCACGAATTCCGCTCCTGATATGAAAATGGAGTCAAACCCAACAAAAAAAAGCAACCGGAAATGAAATCAACCTGAAAATAGAAACAAAACAGGATTAGAAATAGGACTTCTAACTTGAAATGAAAGAAATCGAAATCAATCTGAAGCCCTAACCGATTACAAAATAATTTCAGTGTCAAACTCGAAATCAAAACTGGAATCGAAACGGAACTTATACTCGTATACATGTAATTAAAACCAGAACCAAAGTCCAAACCAGCCTAGACACTTTGTAAAATTGGATTCGAAACATAACTGAAACAGAAAGTATAGCCAAAATCAATAGCAAAGCCGGAAATGAACAAAGAACCCAAAATCAATTTAAGGATGGAATCAAAACCGAAAGAAAACATTTTTCGAATCCACTCTAACGAGTCGAGGACAATTTTCATGCTGCAACTTGGGACGCTTCAACAGTGTTGTTAAATTTTCCTGCCGGGTAGTTATGTGCGCTCTTTGCAATACGTGGTTTTCGTTATAAACGTCCATTTTCCTACTTATGTTTTATTGTTGTAATTTTGCATTTTATTGTTGTAAGATGCAAATCATAACAATGCATACGTTTTCTTAATAATTGTTGTTTAATTAAGTTGTAACTGCGCGAATTAATGTAAAGATTTTGACTACAAAAAAGTTTGTATAAGCAACTGGCTAGCAAAAAATAGATATATACACATGTGTATGTCTTATGATTATTCTTGCGCTTTTTCTATTGAGAGTGTGTTGGAGAAGGGAAAGCCTGTTGACAGGAATCGCTAAGGTGTCCGCATTATTCACACTAAAAAAATTCACAATGGAAACAACTATCCCCGACTAGATGTTTGGAATACTATCTAGCCCGCATCTCACGCCCATCTAACGGAATGCTGAATCTTTTGGAGTAGCTGAAAAAGTTTCCAATTGTCATTCAAGGGCGAATTCCATTAAAATCATTTGCATATGAGTATATGTGTTGGTAATCTCACCCTAATCTAACGTAAGTCATTACTTTTTACAGACACCACGTTGAACTTTCGGATTTTGAATTTTATTCACCTTTTATCACTGGCATATATTCCCGTTCATATATTCTAAGCCCCTAATCCGCTGGTAAAAATCTTGGAAACTTTTTGGTCAAAAGGAACAAGGGTGGTCGCATACACATAAGTCATCAACATGATAATACTATTCATCGTTAAATTTCCTGCAACGATTATCTTGCTTATGGAGACAGCACTTTGCAATATTTCGCTGAGGGTAGGGGGGACACACCAAGGGTTAACCCTACAAAAACGGACCTAGTACTGCTCTACTTAAAAAGAAAAAATTCCCTAAATCTCTGCTCTGAAGACAAATATCTTGGCAGAAATTTTGACCCCAAACTAATTTTAAAGAACATATCAGCAGCAGACTTGGATCCAACATGTGGAAGGCAGCCAAATTTCCTATGCAGAAGCTTTCAGGATGAGAAGGAGGATGAGTCGATCCATCACTTTATTTGTCAATAACCAGGACTGCGGACAAGGTGACTCAGTTTTTTGGGAGCAAGCTTTTTCGACAGTCTGGAAGAGGTAAGGAAAGTGGATCTTTCGTTCCTTCCTAATTTCATTTGGGAAAGTAAGTGGTTTAAAAATTAATAAGTAAGAAATACCCGGTTAGACAAATGTGCCCCCACCCGGCGCGCGCTCAGATCATTCATTCACAATGGACATAACTGTCTCCGAGTGAAATCCACCACCCTTGTAAGCCCTGCCCTTCTTACAAAAGTTCAGCTCCTCACAGTTTTTTTAGGAGGATTCAACTTATGACAAGGGCTATCTCTGGGTTTCTTATTTCTTTCAGTTAGTCGCTTAGTTTTAAAAAATACCCCATTGACGTTGCAAACTTGGAAATTGCCAGCTATAAATAGAAACCTTTAACGTTTTGCATATTATTGTACTCGTAACTTGAGTACCAATGGACATTTGGCAATTTGACATTTTACACTTTTAAAACCTTTTACAACGCAATTATACGATTTGGGTTTGATACTAAGCTTCTCCAATATGTCTACCACCCATTGAATTCATAGCAATTTAGCGCTTCTCCAATGACTTGACGACATTTTTATTTACCTTTCAAGTTAATAAAGCATTACGAGTACGCTTTTATTGCTATTCGAAACGAGATAGAGAGAGGAGTTGGTAGACAAAAAAAAAGACAATAAAACCGAACACCAAACAATTCCAATTTCCAATTTCATGACAAACCATTCACGTTACAACAATTCAAAGCAAACAAACAGGCATACCGCGTTATTATGCGTTAATGTGTCAAAGTTTTTGTTATTGGTTTAATTTTTCATAAAAGTATGTAGGATTTAAGGAGTTGAAATGGTGGTTGACAGGCGATAAAAGAGGGTATGGTATCTCACTAATATTGCTTTCGAACAGGGAGCGAAATGAACAGTTATTTTTGAAATTTTTTAGAAAATTAGAATATGCCCAAGGAAGGCATACCGGTCGTAAGAGCCGACTACTCAATGGTTGATCTACCGTGCAACTCAATGGTTGATCTACGGATATGAAGGCGTTGAAGATGGCAGAGCGCCGAAACCGGTTTGCCACAAAAATAAATTTAACAAGAAATGTCTGGTAATCATTGCAATATACATTTATCTAATTAATAGTTAAATGAAATTGCATACAAAAAACAAAAAAAACTAATTTTAAAATTTTTTCGATTTTTTACTTTTATTTTTTGTATCAAAAGTAAAATTGTATCTTTACTTCGGTTTCATGAGTCTAAAATAAAAAATTCAAATAGCAATAGTCACATCAAAGTGCTTACCAAATAACAAAGAAACAAATGTTTTTTAATATTTATTGGTAAAACCAAAAATGTGATTTTTTATTAAAAAAATTTATTTTTTATTTTTTTTAACAATTTTTAAATTTTGGACCCAAAATTAATGTAACAATTTAGTAGTATGATAACTGAAAGTAATTTCTATAGACAGGAATCTAATAAATATTTGTATGATATTGTTTACAAGAAAATGCTTTTAATTTTTACAAAAAGTTTTTTGCCTTTTGTAATTCACTTTTGACGTAAGCAATAAAAGATACATTTTAACTTAATTCTTGACACAAATTTTAATTGACTTTTAAAATGACAGAAACATATCAAATGAAATTTGAATTTCTTGATAAAATATTAAACGCTATGGTCCCTGGTTTCAATTAAAGGCGTACATTAAAAGTTTAACTGGACATGCGTGACTAATAACATTAGACACACACACATACGCATTTACATTGAGTGTTGCCACCAGCTGTTAGCCCACAAAAACACTAACAACTCGCTTTATGAAGGACGGGTGAGTTCGGAATAAAAGATGTAAAGGGTTAAAGGACAATAGATATCTAAGGATAAATAATTATATTTTGATATAATTAATAGTTTGAAATGAATGTTTATAGAAAATATATAAAATTGAATTTTCGTGGAAGAAAATAATGTCTTTGGGGTGTGGCCATGCTTTCGGTAGCCATTAGGCATATTTTGTTCAGTTTTTGTAATGATTAAACTAATATAATGTCTATTAGTTTAGCGTATCGGCACCCATCCACCTTCTTTGTCACTCTCACGCCGAAAATCGGTTAACGGTTGTCAACAGTAAACCGTATCAAGTACTTGAAAACCCGGGCATGCTTCGCTACGTCTCAGAACTTATAATGAACTGAGCTCGATTTTAATCATTATATTTCTGAAAGCAGTTAATATATGGAATTTAATCACATCGCCCATTGCAACACTCATTAGTAACCTTTCGTTTGAAACCCATATAGTAACACAACTTGGGTCACTCCTGGACCACATATTCGTCGATAGCCCCGAAACCAATCGAGTTATCGAAATAATATTCCCTTAAACTTTAAACTAGACTCCTATGAAAAGAAACAATGAAAGTTGTATTCAATTCTATTCACCAGTTTTTGAGTGATCAGCGTCCAAACTTGCAGACAAACAGACAAAAGTTTTGAAAACTGTTGCTTTGGTTTCTTTTGGCTCAATAATGATCCCTTCAATTAATTTTTCTTGAATATCTCAAATATACAGACATCGACATGTGACAATTTTATAATTTATAGAGATAACTGCACAGATCTTTATGGCTTGAGCTCGAAAAAATTGTTAGCTCACATGCCATATGCGGCTTAACTAAAGTAGCAAATTTTTAAATAAGCAAACTTAATTGAATTAAAGATGATAATAGCTTTAGCGCAGGCGTAATGAGTTGTCACAACATAGCTCCACGTACGCATAAATAAACACAAACACATATCCACACGTCCCTGCAGTGATTCATCTCAAACTAGTCCAAAAATTGCCAAATCCGTACCAACAAAAAATCCAAATTTTTAGGAGCATACGAGTCTGTCTATGGTTTGAAAAATCCCAGCAGAACTTCTGTTTTAAATTTGACGTTCCCAACACCAGAGCTCGTGCCTGTGACCAAGCCCATGCGGGCCACTAAATTTTAACAATAATTTTTTTGACCCATTTTGAGCTAGCTTGAGCCTGGTATACTTTTGTTTAAAATGTAACAATTGACATCTCTTTGTAGGACATAGCCATGGTTAAAATGTCAATTGCTTATATGAAAAATGACAGCTGACAGGCTAGTTAGGTTTTTTGTTCACACTAGTTTTGAAGTAGTTTCCGAATAGTTTGTTTCCCTGCAGCGGTATGACAAGCTAAAATGACACAGACAGTGTCGGATTACCGTAAGACATAAAAGTTAAGGTAAACTGACACAATAACATAAGCAATCGCCACTTCAAACGAAAAGCAAACCCTAAAATATAATGCTCGTACAAATATATATATACAACAACAAACAATCAATAAAGCAACAGCTGGGTCGCAGTCACAGTGACTGCTAAAACATTTTGCGCATGCGCAACTCTCACAACACAACGTGGGTGGCCCACTACTGAGTTGAAACACAGGACAAGAGGAACAAGGAAACTACACTTGTTAAAAGAGGCCGCCAGAAAAGTAATACATACATACATACATTCATACATATGCATATGTAAACGTATGTAGTGGGTACTTCCAATTGATTTAACGTTTGCCGACTTCGGGCTATGTATTTGCATGTTGCGCGTTGCACCATTTGCGTTAATCATTAAAACTCATTAAAATTCGATACAATTTAAATTGCAAATTAATTTGGAACTTCGATCCGAAGTATGGCGGTAATTTATCCTAAAGCAGTTGAAGAAGGGGGAACCAGCGCGCGAGCTCACATTCACTTGCTTTAGATCGTTGCACTGTAAAATCGCTTAATATATGCAACAACTGTAAAGAGTTATTGCGTTGCTTAGTTGTTGTACTTCGATGAACATAGCGTAGATAGCACCAGCATGAGCTTTTAATTAATTTGCGTCATGGTCGATTTGATTTTGAACAAAATGTTTGGGTTGCTTCGAAATGACTTTGTTAGAGAGGATTCTATAGACGCGGAGGGGAGAACCCTCTTATTATCAAAAAATTTAGTTATCTCTACATATAATAAAATTGTAACAGTTCGATGTCTGTACATTGCAGATATTTAAGAAAAATCTATAGGATTGATCATTATTAAGCCAATAGAAGCCAAATCAACTGCTAGGATTTTTGTCTCTCTGTTTGTATGCTTGGGCGAACATCACTCAAAATCTGCTAAATGAAATTGAATGGAACTTTTACCGTTGTATACCTAGAGGTTTAACTCAAAATGTAAGATATCACTTGTTCCGATAACTCGACCAGTTTTGAAGATATCGACCGATATGTGGACCAAGGTGAACAAAAATGTGTTTAGTACAATAGGGGTATCAAACAAAAAGTAATAATGAGTGCTGCGATTAGCGATGTAATTAAGTTCGATATATTATCTGGTATGGGATATAATTATTAAAATCGGACTCAGTTTATTATTAGTTCTGAGACGCAGCGAAGCGAGCGGGGTTTACTAGTATGATATAAAATACTATCATATGACATTGCGTAAGCGATAAGTATTTAAATATAGCTCATAAACTATGGTTAAATCTAGTTTGAAAAGGAAATTTTTTGGGTGAATTAACTTGTGCTGACGAAATTTTTTAATGTAGCACAGTTTTATTGAGTATGCTGATGCGATAATACGGTATGATGTAAACCTAATCAGCATTTCAAATATTGTACTTATGTGTATGATTTTACATTTAACGTGATATCAACGACAAGTTGTCACAAATTTTAGATTGAAGTTTTAAATCATATTATACATGATGAGATAGAGAAAAAGTACAATAATTTATATTGCGATAATTTTTCATTGCAATATAAGAGCTTGGGTGTGATATAATGTGATGGGATTAGATGATCACATCCTCCCTCTAAAACCAGTACATACCCTGCAGTAAATTCTACAAGTTTTATACAAGTCAAATACTAGTTTGCCAAACCGGCTCAACTAGTTTGAGTTCTGTAATTTTTCCATATTGGCAATTGGGCGCTTCTGCATCAGCCATATACCAGTTGACATACTAGTCAATATATACACTAGTATCATACCAGCCGTAGTACTAGTCAGGCTTTGCATCTAAACTAGTTAAGTTAGTTAGTTGCATATTAAACTAGTTGCTGTACTACTTCGTAGTAGGTTAGTTTATTTTGGGTTGAAAAATACAAGAATATTTCAAAATTACGTTACAAACAACTTTATTGAAAATTCAGTCTTCAGATATAAAATATGTGTCCATCAAAATAAATATTATTTCCCTATATTGAACAATTGAAACAAAATATAATTGCTAATCATAGCAAATTTAACCTTGGCAAACAGTTATTAAAAGTCATTTTCATCTTTTCTAATATTAGTCCTTTTTTGAATGAATTTTATAATAGACGTTGTTCTGCCTAAAATTTGACTTACCTGCATTTAATAAATTGTACTCTTTTCCCTCCCCACTTGGCTCTTCTTTTACATCTATCCGTGTATCTTCCTCTTTCTTTCTGCTTTTGCTTTTCATCCAACCCCGTATACCGTTACTCTTCTTTATTCTCTTCACTCTTCTTTAACACCACCTATTTTTAAAATTTCTAATTCTACTTCCCTTCTTCCCCCCTTTCCTCTGCGGGTACTAATATGTCCATAGCTTTGAAGATATATCAAATAAACTTTTATTTGCTCCTGGTACCGCTTTCTGTTGACAAGGTTTTTTTGATGTATAGAACAGGTCAAAATCGCCCGGGCGGTTAGATGACCATTTAAAGAACAGATATCTATGTATAAAATATTATTAACTTGAACCAAATAAATTCCTAGCCATGCGGAATTGCTCCTTAAAATACCCTGGGGGCTTTTCTGAACCTATCGTGAAAGTTTCATAGAGATCGACTATAAACTTTGGAAATTAATGAAGCACAAACAAAACACAAAAAATGTGGGCGTGGCACCGCCTAGTTTGATAAAGTTATGTAAATCTTGACTAAAGGACAGATATATCCAAATATAATTAATGTAGACCAATTAGTTCAGAGTTATGACGAATTGAAATTTTGTATAGCCTGGAGGCAGAGCACCGCCCGCTTTTCCAAAACATAAAAACCGTACGTAAATCTTGACTAAAGGACACATATGTATATCCAAATATCATTGATTTATACTAAATAAGTTCAGAGTTATGACGAATTGAAATTTTGTATAGCCTGGGGGCGTGGCACCGCCCACTTTTCCAAAACTATATATAGCCTTTGCCTAACGGCATAAACGGATCGAGATAGATATTAACTTATATACGAGTATATCAAAATGTTCAGGACGAAAAGAGAAGCCATGCCCGTCCGTCCGTCATCTGTGAACACGATAACTTGAGTACATTTTGAGATATTTTAATGAAATTTGGTATGCGGGTTCCTTGGCACTCATCTCCGAGCGCTATTTAAAATAGGCGATAGCCACGCCCACTTTTTATATATAGAATATTTTCTCAAACACATAATACACCTATAAAGATAAAATTTGGGGACTACATTGAGATTGAGGCATAAAATAAATTTTTCAAGAAATTTTTGAAAATTGGCATGGCACCGCCCACTTTTGATTAAGTCAAATTTAGAAATGATATTAATCATAAATCAAAACCGTTCAAGATATCGAAACGAAATTCAGCACGCAGGTTTCCAGGTAGGCAAGGAACGTTTCCGCAAAAAAATGTTGTCAATTTTGAAGAAGTAGGCGTGGCGCCGCCCACTTTTCAGCATAAATTTCTGCTATTTTTAAAGGCAGTCGATTATAATTCAATCTTGATACATATTTCAATGAAAATTGGTCAGCTGCTTCTCAGTAGTATGTATTATACTCCTGTCAAAAATTAGCCAAATCAGGAAACACACAAGCGAAATATTCGGGCACGTAGTTAATAGCCCACTGCAATAACGAAGTTATATACCTTTTTTGATTTTCACACCTGTCATAAACATTAAATGTATGTAAGTATGAGAAGAAGAAGAGAAAAGTTCACTAAAATGATCAGAACGATGAGCGGAGTCTATTTAGCCATGTCCGTCTCTCCGTCCGTCTGTCTGTCTGTCCGTCTGTCTATTTGAACGCAAACTGTCTCTCAGTTTCACAAAAGAATGCTGAAATTCGTGGTTTGCTTTCGCCATTTTTGATACATACAACACATCTATATATAAAATGTCATTAACTTGAACTAAATAAACTCCTATAACGAAGTTATATACCTTTTTTGATTTTCATACCTTTCATAAACATTAAATGTATGTAAGTATGAGAAGAAGAAGAGAAAAGTTCACTAAAATGATCAGAACGATGAGCGGAGTCTATTTAGCCATGTCCGTCTCTCCGTCCGTCTGTCTGTCTGTCCGTCTGTCTATTTGAACGCAAACTGTCTCTCAGTTTCACAAAAGAATGCTGAAATTCGTGGTTTGCTTTCGCCATTTTTGATACATACAACACATCTATATATAAAATGTCATTAACTTGAACTAAATAAACTCCTAACTATACCGAACTGCAGCTTTATATAACCGGTTCCACCCGAACTTAGACTTCCTTACTTGTTATTTATAAGATTTCACAGGCAATCTTTGAATTTTCTTGAAAAATTTTGTGGAAAATTTAAATATTAATCTTGATAGAATGTAATCCATTCTTATAAAAATATCTTTCGAGGAAAAGTTAGCTTTTTATGGTGAAAATTTCCATGTAGGTAACTCGCTTATTCTAGTACATAATGTGAAAGTTCTTAGTAACTAAATTTTTTAAAAAGTACTATTTTTAACCAGTTAGTTATCGGATGTGTTTTTGCTCGCCATTTTCGTTGTTACTGCTTCTAAACATTCCGTTGGAGATTGACTGTTTTATTTATGAAAACTGCATTTCACAATCACAATAAGTCTATTCTTAAAAAGAACAACAGTGTCAATATTTAATTTATGCATTTGTTGAAAACTTTTTCTTCAGAATTATTCTAAAATGAAATTGTTTTCACTTTTCTTCGTGGTTTCATTCGAACATTTCTTATTCGTTGTTGCTTCGCTGCTGCGCTGTTATTGCCGTAGCGACATGGTAAAAATAAGGGTGATTTTGTTGACATTCACGTACGTACATGATCTGCAACCCAAATGTACTATTTGAACCGCGAAATTCTCAAAAGGATTATGATTTTACTATCAGAACTATTATTTACAAGAAAGTTTTATTTTTAATTTAATTAAATGAATATTTAACAACTTGGAATATTAGATTGACAGAAAATTTAAATGTAGTACGTCGTTGTTAACTGAACGATTGCTCCCCAAATACTGAATTGTTTTCTTTTTCGACCGTGTATTCATGTGTCAACAATTTTAGAGGGTTGTTACTGCTTATGATCATTGTGACCAGGTTAACCTTTTCTAGGATAGATTTACAGCCAAATCGTCTATCTCGAACGATAGGCTACACGAACGATTCGTCTGCTGACGGTTTCGTCTCAGTTTGCGATCTGGTATCCTCATCGTTCGTTGCCGCTTTCGTTTTACGTCATTTACGTTGCTTTCGTCTCCATTGCCTTAAAAATTCTTGGAGTGATATTGCCGGATGAATTTTTAATGTATTTTGAAAGAATTTTTCCTAGA
This sequence comes from Merzomyia westermanni, assembly GCA_949987695.1. Lineage (NCBI taxonomy): Eukaryota > Metazoa > Arthropoda > Insecta > Diptera > Tephritidae > Merzomyia > Merzomyia westermanni. Next base: position 65,366,236 of record OX465293.1, read on the forward strand.
TTTCAAGCATTTTTGCTTTATTCAGAGGTTTTTATATTAAATTGGCAACATTGGAAATTGTTTGCATTTACTTGAAAACATTTTGTACAAGGTGGCGCAAAAGTAATCCTCCTATCAGAAAATGCTATAAATTTTGCGATTGGCCCCTAAAGTCAGTTCTGTTTTGACATTTGTGTAGTAAACACATGCGAAATACACGTTAATAAACAATGTTACGCTACACTGCTCCAGAACGCGGAATATTGCTGACTATTTATTTGACCAATAATCGGTCGGGGCCAAACGGTTACTGTGAATGGTGAGCGCTACAGAGCAATGATCAACGAGTTCCTTTTGCCGCAACTTGATGAAATGGGATTGGAAAACATGCAACAGCACACACTGCACGTGCCACAACCGATATGCTGAACATCGGAAGCTTACTTTTGCGCCACCTTGTATTATGGTTATTTGGTTATTTTAAAATATATTAATAAGTAAAATAAATTTGAAAACAAATGAAAACTGAAGAAGTGGAAATGCGTATAGAGGGAAGAAGGTTGCGCGACCAGATGAATGTAATGGAACTGCCTGAAACTGAGTAAGTCTAAGTTATGTTAATAATACCTGTATGCTGCTAAGAAGAATTCTTTTTCAGATTTGTAGCAAATTTCCGAATAAATAAAGAAATATTCCAATATATCCTTGATGAAATAAAAGAGCATGTTGTTCTATCGCATAGAAGCACCCATCTGTCGCCTCAACTTAAACTGGCAACTTTTTTAAGGTTTATAGCCACAGGAAGTTATCAAAAATCTGGGGGAAACGAAAATATTTCCTCAATGGGACAGTCAACTGTGGCCAGTGTTATTAAAGAATTTCTGAACATTTTTGGTGAACACTTCTGCCATCAATGGGTAAATGTTAAACGATCTACTGATGAAGAAAATGCGGTGAAAGTTTTTTTTCAAAAGTATGAAATACCTGGTGTGATTGGCTGTGTTGATGGAACACATGTTCGCATTAAGTCACCAGGAGGTGACAACAATCATCTGTACCTCAACCGAAAGGGCTTCTACAGTTTGAACGTGATGGCGGTAGGTTCAATATTGAAAAGCCAACACAGAAATACATAATCCGATCTTTTACACAGATATGCGATCACAAGATGGTTGTCACATACGTTGACGCTACACATCCAGGGGCTAATCATGACTCATTTCTGTGGAACGTGAGCAGTGCCGAAGATGAGCTAAAAAATGACTATAACAATGGGAAAACAAATACCTGGCTGCTTGGTACATTATAGAACATAATAATAATATTTGATGACACCATTCAGAAGCGCATCCGAGGCCATTCAACGAAATTACAACACTAAACACTCGAAAGCTCGCACCGTTATTGAAAGGTGTTATGGTGTTGTGAAAAACCGATTCCGTTGCATGATAGGCTCGAGAGGACTACAGTATTCGCCCGAAAAAGTGACTCAGATTGTAAATGTTTGCTTCGCTCTTCACAACGTGTGCATTTTTTTCAAACATGAAATTCCTTTCGAAAGCTCTGATTTTGAAAATCTTGTTATATACGAAGAAGAAATTGAAAACAGCACTGGTTCAAGTGCGGCCTTCCTTATAAGAATGAGAATAGCAGAAAACTTGTTTTAAGGAACAAAATTTTATTTCAAAATATATATGTGTATGTTTATAGTTCAGGTACACTGTCAAATCCATTTATCTTAGAGCTAATAAAATTATTATATAAAAAATTCAACATACCTTGCTTTTTCAGTCTCAAATGTTAGCATAAAAAGGTACTTATACAAAATGCTCGTATTCTTTGTCCTAATACTTAAAATTAATTTAAATTCTAAAAAAGAATATCACTTCGGTACAAAAATTCAGTTGATACTTATATCTAAAAAAAAGGAATTTCCTAAACAATTTAAAATATTAGCTGCTTCAGCTGTTAAAAAAAAACTGTTTACATAAAAAAATAAAATAAAAACCCTATCTTTGAAAGCTTCGAAGGAAATTTTCAATTATTTGGGACTGCCGGTCAACTGCTGCAGTCAGTCTATTTGTGGCATCAACTTGAAGCATTGATGCCTCGGCTTGCTTTTTTGCAGCTTCTGCAATTGTATTCTTGAATGTTCGCTTTCGTGTAATTGACCGCCTAGCAGTGGAGGCATTTACCGCTATTGGTTGGAGGCCCTGTGTGGTTGGAGTGGTTTCGACTGGCGATATAACAGCATCTGGTACTTGCCTACGGTCCGGCGAATCTACCAGAATAAGCTGTGGCATTTCTGCAGACGAGCGTCTTGAGGAGGGGCTGGGTGCTGTCGATGGAATTCCGATTACTCTTCCACTCGGGGCAGCGAACGAAACTAGGCATTGAAAATGGCAGACCGCCGAAACCGGTTTGTCACAAAACCAAACTTGACAAGGGATGACGGAAAATCGTTCCAACAAAAATCAGCTTACTACCCTGTCGGAAGATCAACACAACAAAATAAATGACTTCGAAATAGATACAAGCCGGTCGATGGCTTGTTCCATTTCGGACAGCGGTGAGTGCCGGAAAGCACCACCGCCGGTAGCAGTAAGACTTCTTTGATTTTCTGCTATCTTTTTCTTTGTACGGCTTTTCAAGTCAGCCCATATCATGAACGGAAAAGGAATTAAAATTAACACAGCCGTATAGTATTATTTTTATGAGCTTTGTTATCTACATTCACATTCAACCGGGAAAAGCATTTCAATTGTTATCTGCCAGTACCGCTCCTAAAAAGACACGTCATAATATGCTTACTTACTTTTTTCCATTCGACAGCTGTTCTTGTGGGTGGAACGTGGGAGTTTACTTTTACTTTTATTTCCTCCCCCCGCTCCCCTACTCGTCCTCTATCGGATCCAAACACCGGTACACCTCTGCCCAGGTCAGGATTTCTTTCCATCTTCTTTACAAGTACCTCGAACTGTGCTGTTGTTGTCTTTTTAACGCTATAAGCATAAATTTTCAATTCAAATTTTCAAAATAATTCATATTTTTTGTTTACTTACTTTTTTTTGCCAGAAACCTCCATCTTGACGATCACTAATAACCTTTCGTCTTTTTCAAACGATTATCGTCTCTCTTTCGTCTTGTATTCGCGTTAGAAAATGCCAACCAAGACGAAAACAACGTAACAATCAGCTGTTTTCGTGCTTGCCAGACGAAAGTTTATTTACATGATACAAACACACGAACGAATCGTCTGGTAGACGAAACGAACGTTCGCTTCGAGATAGACGATTTGGCTGTTATCCTCTTTTTTTGTCCTTTAGCCTCATAACTTGGTTTTAGCTGCCTGGCTTTTTTCTAGCCTTTTTATACCTAGTAGTGCTACGCACACAAGGTATATTAACTTTAGTCGCGTAACGGTGGTATGTAACGGCAATAAACGAATCGAGATAGATATATATATATAAAAATCTGCAGTAGGAAAAAATAAATTGATTAAGCCATGTCCGTCCGTCCGTCCGCCCGTCTGTTAACACGATAACTTAAGTAAATTTTGAGATATCTAAATGAAATTTACTATGCAGTTCTTTGGCACTCATCTCCGATCGCTATTTAAAATGGGCGAAATCGGATGATAGCCACACGCACTTTACGAAAAAAGTGAATATTCACTACATAATACACTTATAGGGATTAAATTTGGTGTGTACAATTATGTTAAGGCAGAAAATACATTTTGAATCAATTTTTGAAAATGGGAGCTGCACCGCCCACTTTTGATTAAGTCAAGATATCGAAACGAAATTTAGCACACATATTTACATTAACACAAGGTATGTTCCGGAAAAAAATGGGCGGAATCGGTTAAGAATCACGCCCAATTTTATACGAAAGATTTTGAAAAGGATCATGGATATATTTAATAGGCAATAACTTTGCGTACAAAAGCTTTATATCATTTCTATTTCTTTTGTACGTGAACGAAGACAATTAAAAAATAAAAATTTTTGAAAATGGTCGTGCCCCCGCCCTTTTATAGTGGATTATTCCACAAATTTTGTATGCCATAACTCCGCCAAAAATTGATTTATCGAAACGATTTTGGCGAAAATATTGTACATATAAAGGAAAGCTCGGCCAAAAATCTCTTAGGAGGTATATAATGTTCGGTTCCGCCCGAACTTAGACTTCCTTACTTGTTTTACTCCAAACCTTTTCTGGTCCCAACATTATATTTTTCATACAACTTCGAGAAATATATAAAATTAAAGTTGAATGAATGAGGAAATACAGAAAATTATTCGTAAAAAATGTCAACTATTTTAATGGAGTTGATAATCCAACTGCGACATCGCCTACCTGATAATATGAACTCTTTACAAGAGATAACTTTTTTTTCAGTTTATAATTCCTTAAAAGTTACAAAGCCAGATATATTTTGTCACTTTCAAGAAGAAAAGTCTAGGTATTCTCCAAGTCAAGTAGCATGGATTGAGCTGCAGTGGCGGAAGCTAATAACCGTACAGGGGACAAGTGTGACCTCTACCATTGAAGTTTGGGCGGAGGTTCGAGAACATAAAAATTCATTAAACGAACCCCCTTTTTTTAGAACTGGGCGAATTCGTATTCAACTTTTTGGTATTACCTTTCGTAATGCGGAGGTTGAAAGAATTTTTAGTGCCATGAACATTGTAAAAAATAAGTTAAGGAACAGATAAAAAATTAAAATGCTGAATTCGCTGCTTAATATTAGATGTTCGTTAAAACGCTTATCCAAATGTTGCACTGATTTGTAGTGATTTGCAGTGATTTTTCTATAGTATGTATTTCTTTGAAAAAATTCCTAGTCAAGGAAAATGTGCCTTCTATGTGTTGAAACAAGGATAGTTCCTTTAAGTTATGCCTACAGCTTTATATACAAATAGTTTAAACTAAAATAAAAAATTTGAAATGGATTTCGTAAAAAAGTGTCTGACTTCTTTTAGCTTCTTTTTTTCAAAATTTTAGCCTTTTTTTTCTATCACCTGGTCACACTGCTTATGATAGCGGAAACGTTGCGGTCGCTCAAACTGGTATGAATAGGCCTACGAAATTCTAGTTAATGAAGTAGAATGTTTACTAACCAGGTTGGCAGTTGACTAGAGGGTACATATTTACAAATGATAACCATATTAGAAAACGAAGACGACTAACTAAAATGCTTAAGTTTAGCTGTATGAGATAGAGTAATAGTCAAATAATTAATATGGCACGAAATGCAATGCTATTGCATTGCAATATAAAGGATGGGATATGATATCATGTGATGTGCTTAAGCTCGTATCTACAAAAGTAAATCTTTTAGAAAAGCAAATGAAATACTTATTAATCTCAGTCACAAGACTTTGCACCACATTAAAACGTCTATGATATCGTTAAAAGTTCTGTGATATAGTGTGACTTATGTGAGAATGATTACACTGCGATTTTGAATACGGTGAACATAACTGTTTTTAGTAGTTGGTATCAACTGACTTAACTATTGGTTGATTATAAGATTGAGCAAGTTAAAAACCAAATTTTATGCATTTGTTGATAAAAATATACCACATTTATGTTATTAGTGGTTATATAATGTAACTATTTGTGGTATGATATGTTGTCATGTGATTCGATAAGATGTGATAGAATATGATGTGTGGCAGAATATGGTCTGAGTGGAAGGTCACCCTATTCGAAAATATTAATCAACATTCACACATTCTCACATTCTTTAAAGAACGCCCTATAGCAACGGAAATTTAATACATTTTAGCTGAGATAGAGTGTTGTGGAAAAAAATTCTGGGTCAGGGATATCGGATAAAATACGGTGATGTATATTGTGCAAACCGTGTCCGCTAGAAATCAATTAAATCTAATAAAGATATTAAACACCTTATATATATATTACTTAGCATCACATCACACTGGGTAATATATTTCGTATAAACAATGTTTCATATGATGATCGGATCAGATCGTTGCTTCATTTAGAAACGTGTCACAATAGGTAAATTACTTCACTTCATATCTCAAAACCTAATGTCAGAACATTTTACATCTTGCCAACCCACATGTTATGTACATCATAGCTAAATGATAGCCTATATGTACATAATGTAATAAATAAATAAGATCATATCACATCATATTAGATCGGGAATTATCATATACAAGCTGATCAGATCAGAGAATATCACGTGAATATCACGTCGCATTATGTCAAATTAATATGATAACCCATCACATCAAATTATGGAATATAAGTCTGAAGTAATTTTTTACCTATGTGGTGGGGTTTTGCGCTCCCTTAAAGGGAAGATTATGATAAATATAAAAAAGTATAACTTAGCATAAAAAAGTACAAAATTTTCTTGACATTAAAATGTATTGTGAGAGTGACATCAAGTGATATTCAAAAAACTAAATGAATATGTATGTCTTGAGCCTTTTCTGATTTGCAAAAGCAACAAAAAAACGAGAATTAACGATTCATTACTGCTTTTAGCCAACACTTCATTTGCATTTCATATCATTTCAACTTAATTTTTTCTTACAACAAAATTAATTAACCATAAATCTTAACAATCGCAAAAGAAGCGTTTAATTACCTACCACTCAAATTTATATACGCTCATAAGCAAATAAAACAAAGCAAATATATTAACATTTTCATTTTAAAATTTATACGCACAATCACTTGACGGCAGATTTATGACAATCGTTTTTAAGCCACCAACAGACTTAAACGCACGCACACACACAAATAACAAATGAGCGCTGGCTTATTTGCATTGGAAAATATCATATCGTCGGTGACACCGCAAAACCGCGTAACGCATAAATGCAAAACGGCGTAGGTGTTGCCGTTGAAATTTTACAGGAGAAGCAAGAAACTGTTTTTTGCACGAACCGTTATCTAGCAGAATAGATTCCTAGATTTTTAAAATATATTTCCAACACAACTATCGGTTTTACAAATCTTATTTTGGCTCATTAGCACAACATGACATATGCGCGGTTTTGCAAACGTAAGTTTTTCCTCATTGCATCGCAATAAGAAATAATTATAATTGCTGCTAGGCTGGCCAGGTGTTATAGATCCCGTTTTTGACACAAATGTCACTTACGCGGTTTGACATTTGTGTTGTACGCGGTTTCGCAGTGTCACTGACGAATTTAATGTCTGTATGCATTTGCCTTATGCGATATTGTTGCGTTTCTTTGTAAGAATTTTATTTTTTACACTCAGCTGTGCATAGCTCACAGATGATAGTGAAGGAATCGAGACACATATAGGATTCCATATATACAAAATCTTAGAATGAATAGACAAATCGATCAGACCATATAAAGAAGACAACTTGAGAAAATATTGAGATTTTGCATACACAATATCGCTGGTAAAAATAATTTTATGTCAAGTTCATTCTACTTCCACATTGTTGCTGTTAGGAAAATTAACGAAATCCGCCCATTTTGATTTACAAGATTTTTAAAAGGATCATAGAATATAATACGCAATATCTTGGGAAAAATAATATCAATTCTATTCTACTTCTACATTGTCTCTGTAAGAAGAAATGTGAAAAAGTATAATTTTGGAAAAGGGCGTGGCACTGCCCCCTTTTTAGCGAGACTATTGGCGTTTCGGTAGCGTTTTGGTAAAAATTACCACGCCCACTTTTGATAACAGTGTTAGGAGAGTGCTTTCGCAAATTTAGAAAAGCGATATCTCTGCAAACAGAAGAGATGAACGACTGATAGTTTTCAGACACAAGAAAATAGTGAAACCAAATCTAAGCTTGTGGTACTGCCTAAGTTTCACATCAAAATTTCAATTGCTTATATCAAGCAAAATATTACTCAAACTTTGTTGCTAGAGTTCATAGCTGAGTATATAATGTTCGGTTACACTCGAAGTTAGACTCCCTTATTTGTTGCTATTGTTTTTGGTAAGCTGTTTTTGTTGTTAGTCGGGGCATTTGTTAGCCACAAAACATCACTCATTCCATTCTCCGATCTCATTATTTTGACCATGATTAACTTCGACTTTTCGGCGCATAAGCTGCAATTTTACAAGCAATTCCAGGGCGTTATCCGCGACGTGCGCTATCCTTTCATAAGCTGGCGTTCGCTTAATGCACGACATCAATTTGTTTGCAAATTTTATGACGTTTCCCGCTAACAACCAGCCGCCTTCTTTCATGACTGCTCAAGCTTCTGCTGCTGCGGCTGCTGCATATTTCGCACCCAGCACACATTTCAATCCAAACGGGGTAATACATCTGCAATGCTGCAAGCTCATAACAGAGACAGGCGGTCGAAAGGTTGTTGACTGGCCGTGGCTGTTGATGGTGCGGGGGATAGCATACCATCATCCATGTTGCACCAAAAAGTGTGGCAGTTAAGTGTCAACGCATAGATTTATTGTATGCGCATTTGGTGAGTCCTCCTTTCCACTGAGGGTACCCAACTAAACTCTTTCACCGCCTTGCCTTGCAATCGCTTGTATCTAGGTGTGTGTGTTTGACGATCTCACGCTACGCCTTCATAAACTTAATGGTTACGTTTACAATGCTTTTGCTGTGGGTGCGATATGTCAGTCTACATGTTCCCAGAATTTAGAACACTGAAGTACCATCGTAGTTGCTGTATGATCTACCGCCACACTAAGCTTTGGCTACAGTTGTTGGCCCTGACAACTTGGTCCGGTGTTGTGACATTAATCATTTACTAACAATGTCCGTAAAGAGGATGTAATGTATTGCTGATTAATGTTCGCCTTCTTATGACGTTATACAACTGTTCGTAAGCTTGGTCTGAGACCTAAAAGTTCAGTAAGTTGTATGTTTTCAGTGCACTCTTTCATCACTTCGGCCACTATTCTCTTGCTTAGCTTTCTCGTGCAGTTTACGCTGGACCTTACAAGTTGTCCGCTCATCGATTGGTAGCGAAATCTCTTTGATATAAGACAATCAGTAAAAAAGATAAAAGTTCGCAGTTGACCATTTCCCGTGCCCTACAAGACATCAAAAACCATTGGCGGTTTTCAGTAATCCCTACGAAACACTTGACAGCTAGCCGTTTGTAGAATACTATCGTCAATTCCTCCGGGAGGACGTAATTCTATGGACTTACACTGTCTGTCAAAGTTTCCGTCCTACAAGTTTTGTAATTATAAAGCTCTTTTATAATCTACTATAGACCCGACCGACTATAATTTTTCGATAATTTTTCTCCTTGAAATTAATCAACTTTTGCAAGAAACTGGAAAACTGGTCATTTGGTAACTTCTGCTAAAAAAAATTCAAATCTCTCTCCCTTTCATTATACCTCTCCTTCCCACTCTTCCTCTCACTTTCTCTTCCGGACTTTCTCTTTCAACTTCCTCACTCCCAGGCTCGTTCTCAATCTATATCCCTCTTCGTCTTAGTCACTCTCCTCCTCTCCAAATTTTGGTCGATATCTCGGAACCGGGTCCCCATATGGGACTAAGAACCACACCATAGGGAAAGTTTATAGAACTCGATGCGAGTTGAGGTGTTTGCAAAGTATTATTTGACTAACAAACAACTAGTAGATTTGACTAAAGGGTGAATAAGCAGAACCTGATGAGTTAACCGTTTTGATTAATCACAAAAATTATTAATTAGTAATTTTTTGATCGATTAATCGCACATCTCTAGATGGAATACATAAAAAATATCGGTCTTTATCGACTTCCACTTTAAAAAAAGAAATAGTGCCCACGGATCTTATGCCCCTTCTTTCATTACTGCTATGGCACTGAAACTTTGACAAATGTTTACGTTCCTCGCTTTAAAATATAAAATAGGAGAATGGTTGAAAATATCGCGCGAATAAATACTAAATACTCAGTGAGCTCATCTAAATATTTTAACCTATTATCAATGCACAGTTCTCAAATTTTCCTCCAAGAAACTAGTACATCGTCGCTTACTTTATAGTCCAATTCCCATTAGTCGATACCTTACTATTTCTGCAAAATTTACACCTCCATACCTGGCTGACTCACGCCACATCCATGAGATAGCATTTGTAACTAAAATCTTTAGCTAAAAAAGCTTATCCTCAGCAATTTGTATATTTTATAATTTTATTGCAGCCCATTATGAATTCAACCACGCTCCCCACCGCCTTCTCTTCATAGCACCAATAAAAGCAATTTACTTGCATTTTTTCGCCCTCACCTTACTCTTTGATTTTATTACTCACGCATTTTAACTTTTTATTATTATATGTACATATATTTACAATACCTACATATTTATCGGTGGAGCAACCATTTAAAGCGATTGACCAGCTTGGCGTTAGGTGCAAAATTCTTGCTGCGGACATTTTTTATTAAATAACTTTTTTACTTTAGCTTACTGTTTCTTCTGATGTGTTTGTTTTTTTTTTGTTTTGTTTTACTAATCCTGAATTTACACGCATCACCGCTTAATGCAGCCATAAAATTCACACATAAAATGCCACCACCAACATTGCTACAACAACAACAACACGACCAACTCTCTGTAGCTGCGAAGCAAACACTTTTATATAAAAAATGAAAAAAAAAAAACAATAAAGCATAAAAAATCAAAAAAAGTGTCTTTATCAGCTTTGGCGGCAGCATCATCAACTTAAGCCAAGTTCGTACTATCGCTGCGCTTTGTGTAGGTTGCGCAGGCGCAATGTACGAGGCTTATGCGCCAGCATTTAGTCGATCGTATGTGGGTGTAATGTTATGCCAGTGTTTCGCTTGTGGCCAGCTGACAGTTGTCGCAGATTAAGTTGCACCGAAGCAAAAAAATTAAAAACAAAAACTATAAAAATAATAAAGTTTAAGTAAGCAAGCCAGCCAACACACACAAGAACGTCTTAATCCAAAGTCATGATTTACAATTTGGTTTTGAATTTCTTTGTTGGACATTTTTGGAACGATATCATTACATTAAGAATTCATACGTAATGCATCGCATCGCTTAATATATCGATGGCCATGAATTTAAGTATGCATGTTCTCAAACTTAAATTCATACATATCTACTGGAGGGAAGAACCTTAATAAACGACACTTACTTAATCACAAAAATTTTATTTATGAAAGAAAGCGCATAGTGGGCCAAAATTGAAACATCAAAAATCAAAGAAATGTTATTTATTAAAAATTTAGATTGTTGGCTATTGTTAAGTTGATGTTTTAACCGACAAAAACACTCCCCGAAAGTTTTGGGCAGTGTTGTCGAAAGTGACAGTCCTTTATGAACAGGATACGCTCCGGCACTCCCTTGCGGTACATGCCCAGTGGAACCTTGAAGGTCATCTCACCTTCCGTAACGAAGAACAAGGTTGGCAATGAGAGATGAGAGGCATCATATCAGTAGATATACCATCGAGTTGCACGTCATTACAATTTGTGGATTTTAGTCGCCTCTTACGCCAGGCATACCTACTTCGGGTTTATGCTAACCCCCTTTTGGTTTACCTGCAACTGTTGATTTTGTAATAATAAAGCCCCTGCTTAGTCGACCAGTTTACTCATCCTTGGCATTGATATGATGCAAACTATGCCTTTAACCAGCATAAGGGAGTTGCTTAACTACTTATAAAAGTTTTAGTTCAATTCCTTGAAAAACTTGCCGTTAATTTCCTAATTAAATATAAAACTAACCCCCCATTCTGTGTTATCAACCAATTTTCAATGTTGATAAATAATCAAAAAAAAAAATAGGTCTGTTTAATAACAAAAAATTATTACTGGAAGTTACGAATTATTACTAACTTCTTTTGTCAAGTGTTCATTAACTCGAAAAATTTGTAAGAGAAAAACAAATCGAGAGCGTAAGAGTTTGAGAGACTTACTAATCTTTACTGGTAAATTTCTTGCTAGTAAAAATTTGTAAACTCAAAGAATTCTCTGTCAAACTCGAACTGAAACAAAATTAATAAATAGTTTTTTTTTATATCCTAAAAAATAAAATAAATTTTAATATTGACGGATAGAAAAGGGGAAAATAGAACAGCTTCAATGCGTAAGTACTAAATTATGTGTTACAATTCAGTGTATTTGTAAAATCTTTACATGCTTTTACATGGCAGAGGGACGCTACAACAGCTAGAAAACGTAGCGCAGTGCCAGAAGGACAATTTGTTTCCCTAATCAAAAAATAAATAATGGTTATTTTTTTAATTAACTTTTGAAATATGTCAATCGTTTTTTTTTTTTTGCTTACCAATTGTTGTTCATTTACTTCATGTAAAATGTTTCTCTTCGAAGGAAATTACTCTTTATTTCACAGTAAAACTCTTATTTTAAGTATTTACTGGAAAAGTAAATGAACAAACCTATTGTTGTTGTTTTTGACGTAAATTTCAAAAAACATGATAAAACTATTTTCTCCTGATTATTTATCAAGATTGAAAATTTGTCAAGAAAACAGAATCGGTTGGTAAAACTTGATAAGATAGAAAACGAGCTGCAGAACCGCCAGATCAAAATGACTTTGCTTTCGGAATAGGCGTTAAAACAATTGTACTATTCTGCTGCAACTTCTGGTTACAAGCATCTACCTTTGTAGCTATCTTATATTTACGTTCACCGAAATTTTGCGAAAATGGAAATGCGTATCTCGTGTGCTTCCCGTTGGGACTCCAGCTATGAATTCTGCCGTAAAAATAGAGATCTGCACCGGAACTCCTAAGGAACTCTGAGATATTTGTGTTTTCTGTTCTGTTAAATTTTGTAAATAGTTATTATATGGATCAGTAGATCCCGCGATTTTAGTTTGTGTCTCTCCCTCACCCAAAAGGAAAACAAACTAGTCCAAGCCAATACTCTTGAAATCTTGGATTCATTTAGGGATCCCTCATAAATCCTCGACGGGGATGCAGTAGCTGGAAGGTTACAAAAATAAACACATTAATGTAAACTCACTTTAACGGCCCGATTCCGGTTAGCGACTATTGAAAATTGGGCCGAGCTTCTTTTCCAATTTATGGAATGTTGATTTGAATTTTTTTCTACAAAGCGGGACCTACAGCTTTTTGCCGACTCCGAAAGGCACATACATGGCAAATATACAGATGTTACCTGCCCAAGAACACAAACCTTTCACCTTCAGTGTGGTAGGGCAGCAACACTACCACTATACAACGGCGGCCGCCAATTGTCAACCTCCAATTATAAATTACATCAAAAGTTGAAATACAGTTATAAGAATAGCTAAAGAAAGTGTATCGCTTCTGGGTTGATAAATTTGCTTTAAAACAAAAACTCTAAGAACTAATATAAATTTTTTTAGCTACAAGATTTTGAAGCATTTAAAATAGAAAATATATAGTGCGGTTTATAACTATAGCACACTCAGAATTGACATGTTTTGGTAATTCATACACTCTCACTGTAATTTCCATACTTTTCTATTAGCATTCTAAATAGTATAAATCTGAATTCTTAACTTTGTACTCATATTAAAAAGTTCAAAAACGTTTTTAAAACTTTCCAAAAAAATTTTCATTATTTTATATCATAATCCCAAAAAAATAGTTTTGTAACCCACACAAGCTCTGCTAATAAAGCGCACATTTGATGAGTCATTTCTGTAGTCATCTTTCGGTTTTTGTCCATATAAAAATTAAGGCGTTTTATTAGGGTGGTGAATGAATAATCGATTTTTACTTTAATTATTGCATCTTTTGATAGATATTATTAATAGTAAACATCGATTAAAAATCGATTTTCATAAATAGTGTCATCTGTGCAATGGATGAAAAGTTGGGTGAAACTTCATATTTTCAGACTACAGCTGAAAACAGTATCTAAATATTTGTGGCTTTTATTTTTTTTTTTTGGCTTATTATTTAAACTCAAAGTTGAAGGCAAAGCATTTGTAGTTTTTAGTTTTAAGACAAAACTATTTCCGTTTAATTTCTTTAAATATTTGAACGTTAATTTCGTAATGATCATTTTGTGATAACAATTTATATTCGTTGTTATTTCTTGTGTAAACCTAAATTGTAGCGAGTGATGTAGCTTAGTTTTAGACCAACAAATTTCTAGATTTCTAAATTTTTGCTCTTATTGTTATACAATATTTAAAAGTATTGAAATTTTTTATTTTTTACACCTATTTTTAAATGATTTTGACATTTAATAATTGTTCATAAGCTATTTTTACTAATATGTACTTATGAAAAATCGATTATTTTCTTTAAAAATCGATTATTCAAATTTTTTTGTTTTATTTTTTATTTATTTCTTGTAGATTTTTCAAGTCATTGAACTTTTATCACAATATTCGTGTGCGTGCGGTAGCTCAATGGTAAAGCAGTCGACTTTGATACGGAACATGTCGGTTCGAATCGTGCCAACTGATACAAATTTTGTGTTATTGGATAATAAGCAGGTATACTCATCGTACAAATATTTTTTAATCAGTAAAGACATTTTTGGCTTATAATGTAAAGATGTTCATCGCGCTCGTTTTCTCAAAAACTGTACAAGTTTTAATTCTAAACCAAATTCATTTTAGAAATTATGTTGTCTAGAAACACAACTTTTTCACACTGTACACTTGATAGCGATTTGTGAAACACAACGTCGTTCAGCATGTATTTTTCTTTAGCAAGTATTTGACCCTTAAGTCTGTGCTTTACTTTTTTTTCCTTTTCTCATACTTTTCCTCACACTTCGTTTTGCAAAAATTATTGTAATAAAATGCATTCTTAAGCGTTTATTGCTATTGTGACAAATCGCATAAAAAATGTAAACTTTAAGCTGCAAAATCCAATCCGAAATAAAAAAGAAGGAACAAAGAAATAAATTAATGGTTTGTTTTGACCAAAATAAGACATTTAAAGCGTGAAAATAACGCCATCACATATGCAATTTATGAGCACGCATGACATTAGCGGTAACGTACAGACATTAGTATGGATATGTGCAGTTATGGCCTTTTCTGGTTTCTTGTTGCTTCTTCGGAACTAAAATGTGTTACTCCTCTTCGGAAATTTAATGCTAACAAAAGGGTAGAAACTGCAATGACTCAGGCATTCATAGACTGGAACTATACTGTCAAAAAAAAAAAGAAAACAAAAAATCAGCCAGCAATTAGATTTTTATGGTTGTAATTGAAAAATAGTTTCATATGTGAATCATGAATAAATGATAGTCGCTACATTATTTTAGGGGATAAAAGAGGAACGCATACACCTTAGGGGCATGACGTATCTTGAATAAGAAATCATAAATGTTTTGCATAGAACTTATAACTTATAATAACTTTTATTATAAAGAAAAAGTAACTAGATTGCCGAGAAATGTTTGGCGTCATTCAATTTGTCTTGCTTTATTTTAACAGGTGCTCTTTGTAAGAACATCCCAGTGGCAACACCTAGGGGGAAAATATAAGAACATATACGAATTTTAAAAGCCCTTCGTCTGACAGCAATATTGAGATATTTCATAAATTTTCTCAAATGATACAAAATGTGTGACATTCTTGTAAAAAACATTCTTGTGGCAGCCATTTTCGAGATAGTATCCGGTATAAATTTATTATTTAGTCCCTTCTGTTTTAATAGCAGATATATAAATATAATAATATTTATTTAAGATTAGGGGCAATCCTACTTAAAAACATATTTTTTTTAGCCGATTTAAAAAACAAAAACTTTCTCATATTACGAATTTTGTCTAATTATATTGAAGTCTTAAATAATTACAAATAAGTGGGAATCTTGGTTTTCGTAGAAGGCCTAAAATATTATGCAAGATTTATTTAAAAAAAAATGTATAAAATTTTGAACACATTTTCGAGATAGTAGCGAATATACAAATATATAGAGATATACATATATAATTTAGTTTAGTTGGCAAACACATTTAAACAACTTTTTATTGAAAAACTTTCAATCTGGGGCGGATTTACGACATACGTTCCGTGATCGTAATCCGTTTTTTAAGTTACAATAACGTTGAAACTGTCCAAATTTTGAAAAGAGTAATAATGCATAATTGAACCAACCGGTACTTCCATCCAATTGCTCACGTATGCGGTCATTCGAGGTATTGTGATTTGAAAATTCGCTTTCGATCACTGAACGTAAAACGTAATTGGACCCCTGTTTACTTTCAATCTGAATTACAAAAAGCCGTGTTCTCCGAGTAATCAGAAACCTGATGAATATGAGTATGGCCTTTATGGGACTGCTGAATCTGTTGGCCAGTAAATATAGGTATTTATTTTCTTGGCGTATTCCGCAGCTCCGGTCTTTTTTTCTTGCTGTGATCATGCCAAGTTCAGCCCCATTTGTGTGAAAAAATTTAAATAAAAAAGACGAAGCGATTGATTACCATCAACAGTTTCGATAGTTTTTGGAAACAATCAATCGAACTATGAATAATTGGAAACCCCCAGAACTAACGATATTACAATCGAAGTTGTAGTTGATAAGTTGAATTTTGAATTTAATTTGTTTAAAACTGAATATACATTCTTTCTTATAAATACCGAAATTGGCTAAATACTGAAGCCTACGCTTGTAAATCTCACTCCATTTAGAATGCACTTGTTCACGCATTGATATATCCAAGAGGTTGGTAGAGGTATGGATAGACGCCCTAAACTATCGACATATCTACTTGACCGCTTCAAATTTATTCAAGACCTGAATTAATATGTCAAGTAAAAACTTAGTATTTACAGTATTCTGTACCTGGAGCTACCATTTCATTGGAATTTTCACCTTCATAACTTACTATATAAATACATAGCCGCAGAAACAGTTGGTATAATAAAAACTCACCTTTTTATCTGTTGAAAATATTTATTCCATTTTTAAATGACTTTGCTTAATTGAGCTATTAATTATGACGCCAACGAAATCAAACGAAAACCTAAAGTAAAATGTAAATCAAATAAAATGTAAAACATCACTACCTTTTATAGTTTTTGTATTTCTAGTTTTAAGTATGAATTTTAATTCAGTTTTAATTTACAAAAGCGTTGAGCTGCCTTGTAAATTTAAATAAATTTGGTAATTGGGACCACCCAGTATAATGTTTGTTCATGATTTTGTTCGCATCTTTAATTCTCAATCACACACTTATCTAATGACGAATTCATGTTTTCATTATTTTTATTTGGCAAGTTAACATTTTTATTTATTGTAGCTATTTGCATAAATATGTTGAAGTATTAGGATGGCACTTATTTCTTTGCTTTTATAAAAGACACAACCATCTCATTTTTTTAACTTACTGAGGGAATTTCCTGAATATGGATCTGATGCTGTTGCTATTATGTTCTGTAAGTGTAGAGAACTCAATGCACGTGGTTCTTCTCATTAGGTACTTGCTTAACTATTTTTCCAATTATACAGTCAACATTCCCAAAAAGGTTTGGGACAAAGAACGCGGACTCTCCCTTTATTGAAAAATCATTGTCTGAATAGAGCGCCTAGGCACCTGGACCTCTATGTGAAAATTATGACACAGCTACTCGATACAAGATTTGCATGATAAAATCTTTAAGGTTATCACCAATTTTTCCAAAAATTTGAAGCTTTAATTGGATGAGCTACATATATGAACCGAAAGCGGTATAGTTGAACTATTTAAACCCAGCGGATACGTCGGCTGGGCCATAAGAGGAGGAAGACCACCACTCCGATGCAAAGACCAAGTCGAGAAAGATTTGAGATTCTCTGGCGTTTCGATTTGGCATCAATTTAAAAAAAGTACTGCCTCCCTTATGTAAATAGGTGTATTATGTGTTCATATTTTAGTTTTTTCTTGAAACCAATAAATTTGAAAACGTTTCATAAATTTATTTTTTATGATCAAACGAGTTCCGCTAAGAGATTATGTAAGCAAAATAATATAAATATATTTGTATTTCGATCAGTGACTGGTGTAGTGGTAGATCAAAAATGGGAGAATGGGGTTTTAATTTCGATTTTGTAAAATATATTTAAGAAAAAATCGTTCAAAAATCAATTACTCCCTTAAGAAATTTATGGGAGAAAAGGTATTTTAGGGACTATATAAAATTCGTAATGCAGCGTCTATTGTTTGTTGGGAAGCCACAGTCACTTTCGCTATCTTGACGGTAGATATACTCGCTTAGCATTAGGTTACCCGTGTAAGTTTTCAGTGTTATCTCAGAATTGAATGAGTTAGAGCCAAGTGATTTGATAGCAGCTTGGTTGTTTCTAAAAATAGACATTTCCTTGTCAATAGTGTGTTTTCCTACAAGCCCGTGGCTCTCATAAATGCTGAAACTGCAGCATGGATCACAATTCAATGAGCTGACAGAAGGTTCGAAATCCCGTTCGTTTAAAAGTACTCCTCCAGCAACGCTATCGTTTAATGTAGAGCCATCGGTGTGTATGAAAATGCTGCCTTCAGCAGCGAACCACTGATCAGACTCCACCTAATCATCTCTGCTGAGAATATTTACCCTAAAGTTACAATCCGCAACTGTTAAGATTGTGCAGCGATCTATTATTCCAGGAAAAAAACTAAAATTGGTTAGTATGCTAGAGTGTCCTGTGGTTTTTGCGCTCCAACTAACTGGATGCGTAAATGCAGGGCTGACACTACTTGATACCTTGCTAGAGCTAAGAGCCGAAAGTCAAAAATTCCTTGAAAAAGTTCTCTTGGAGTGGTTCTTTGAGCACCATTAAAGCATTATTCTAGATCTGTGAACTTTTCGTAGCATACTTAGGTTTGGCGTCTTAAGCAAGGCAAATCTAATTAAGATGAACCCACACAACAATATGGGTCGTATAATCGCGGTATAAATACATCTGCATATTTTGGAACCAAGTCATCAATTTTGCAAAATTTCTCTTTTATACGTGAATAATGCAATACACGCTGATTATCCTCTTAAGAGCTTTGCGTACCAAGGACGAATCACTTTTGACTTCCAGGGTCCTTTTCGCCTGCGTATATTTAAATCTTTGTACTCTAATCACCGAGGCTCACTGTTAGGGCTTTTGGCTATATTGAGTGATTTTATGTTATAGAAATATAAAAATACTTTACCACAAAAACCAATAAAACAATGTTGAGATGCAAATATATATCACTTCCTCTGCACTATATGCACCAAAGAATATAAAAGGAATAATGTAAAAATGGCACATTAGGGGCCGATTACATCGTTACGTTACAGGGCATCGCAGCTGCGTTTTTAGGGTATTAGCTTTAACAGCGGCTGTGATGCAGGCACTTGGGTTCGCATGCCAGTGTCCGAAAAGGAGTCTGATGAGAAGTTGGTGGCTTCGAAATATGTCATTCCATACCATCGTTGTAATTTTTCTAAATATTTATATAGCATTGATGTGACGAATAGAAAACGAGGAATACTTACCAAACCGTCAAAAATAAAGCAAGACTTAAATAGTTTAAAGAAGTTTTTACGATTTATTACGTTTACGTTTTTGTTAATACTAATATTTTTATTAAATAATTTAATGGCTTAATAAAATATATAAATACATATTTACACTTTCACACATGTAATTAGTTCAAATTATTTATTTATTTTTAGGTTTCACACCCAATATTAGCTACGACTAGATTTTTTATAGTTTGACATTATTATAGAAATATTTATAATATATAATAATTTTTATTTGCTTAAGGGCTTAATTAATTGGAGAATAACTGTACATAGGCATTTGTAATTTTTTACGTTTTCGATTCAGTTTTATTGTCCTCTATTTTAAGTGTTTTGTGCGTAACATTTCTTTTAAATTTTTAAACTGCTTTTTACACAGAGTAATTGATCTATTAGAGTTTATATTTATTTTGTTATTATTGGTTTTACTTTTACATTTGTACAGCTAGTCGTGTTATCTATATATGTTTGTAAAGGAAAAAATTGCATAAGCCGTTAGAGAGACTTTTCACTGAAAACTGTGTTTGTGGCAATAACCCGGGACAAATTACAAGTATGTGAGATGCTGAAATTCGGATGAGACAAGCTTCTGGGAGCTCTAACAAGAGTTTTAGTCTTCACAGTTTTACTACATTCAGTCAGAGAAGTATTTAACTTTTTTTTTTTAATTAAAATTTTCTAAAACACCAAATAAAAAAATCATGAAATAACCCAATAAACAATGAAGTTAGCTAGTTATTAAACAATATTTTCCAAATGTTGAAATCAATGTTTTCCAATTTCACAATTGTTTAAATATGGTTTCACAATGGTATGGTAGCTTTGGAAAATTAACTTGAGGTGAACTTCCAGCGAGGTGAATAGTTTGGCAGTTTTCAAAAATAATGTTAAATAATTTACCTACTTGATTTATATGAACTCTATTATACGGCCGACGTGGTGTAGCGGTAGTGTTGCCGGCCTACCGCATCGAAAGGCCCAAGGTTGGAGTCCTGGGACAGGTAACATCAAAAGTGGGTATTTCTGTCATGGAAGGCTTCTTAGCAAAAATTCATCTGCTTTGCTTTGCAGATGCCGTTCGGAGTCGGCAAAAAACAGTAGCTTACAAAATTGGACGTAGCACTCCACAAATTGGTAAAAAAGCTCGAACAGAAAATTTTTTTTTATTATACTTAAATTGTGAAAAAAAATAAATAAATGAAACTTAAATCACTATAACACCTATTTTAAAATAATTATAATTATTTAATACAAAAAGTTTAGGAAATTGTTGGGATTCGAACCAGCAACCTTCGCAGCAAAGTTCTAGTAAACATTCATTAGGCTACTGGCCCGTTTTCACCGTCGTTGCCTAAATTGGAGTTTTATCAATCAGTTTTCAACAAACCCTTACCGTACGTTGAATAAAACGTTAATCAAAAATTGTTTTCCAAACCTCATTTGCAATTGTTTAAAAAGGGATCACTTTCGTTGATTCGACAATTTTTTCCAAACGTTTAGCAATGATTATAGTAAACGTTTTCCAAACGAAAAGCTTGCTAAAGTAAGTTTATCGTAAGCTTATAGTAAACGTATTTTGCTTATGACTATAAATAAGCTCAACCAAGAATAATAATTTTTATGAAGATTGTTGCCAACGGATCCATCATTAGCAATGAAAATGTAATAGATGTGTTCACACAATGAGGCGGTGAAATGAATAGAAATAGGGGGCAACTGACAAGAAACCATGATTTTGATACCCTAATTACACTGGTCGACGGCCAAAATTTACCAGAGACGCCGTTATGAAATTCGTATGTAAAACTTCCCCCTGATTTCGAAAATCGAGTTCATTTTTGATTCTATGGTACCGTTTTTGAGATATTTTGCAATTTACCGTTATTCGAAAAAACCAAAAAGATGGCTCCCTTTGATTACGTATATCTCACGAACGGGTCAAGCAATCCTGGGTATTTTTATTTCATCGCTTATAACTTACGTAGTTTTGCATCGATATTGTATTTGACCCATATTGTACAAACACATTTTTGGTCACCCTGGTCCATATATTGGTCAAGTTATCAAAATAAGGGATATCTTTAATTTTAAGTTAAAAGTCTAGTAATACAACAGTGAGTGTTGGGTTCCATTCCATCCAGCAAATTTTTGATTGATGTGCGCCCGACCATACAGACAGACAAAAATTCTAAAAACTGTTGATGTGGATTCTATTGGGATAGTGATCCCTGTTATCAATTTTTCTTGAATATCTAAAATGTACAGACAGCGATCTGTTACAATTTTATTATATGTAGGGATAAAAACAATAGTTGTTACCATAAAAACTAGTATCCTTCATAGTCATGAATACTTTACAGGTCTTAAAACACAATTCAATTGTTGGTATCCAAAAAGAATGAAGTTTTTACCAACTTGAAAATTTTTATAGCAAAATATTATGTAGGTTCCCCCAAAACAAAGTATACAAGGTAGAGTTGACAACTGAAATATTTTGTTTTTGTGCGAATTCTTACTTAAAAAATATAAACAAACAAATTAACCTTTTGTGGCTCAAGCATAGTATTTGGCTCCAATTTGCTGAAGTCGCAAAATTATATTAAAAACAAATAATTTCTGGTTTCTGGGATTTCGCCTATTTCGGAAACAGCGTTACCAACTAAAAAGCTCTAACAGAGTCACTTTTCCCCCCTAGTGCTACTTTGGAATCTACCTCTTGAAGGATGTTAGCGTTATTACAACATTTGTCTTCTCCGACTGGTAGGACCGCATGAAGACTGCCCCAATGTGTTAAAGAAACTGGTGGATTAGGACACCGCAACTGAGTTTGGTAATAGTTCACGACCGCCACCGAGTACTAAAACACGTCAAAAAATATCGGTAGGAATATCAAAAGACACATGTAGGTCCCACGAATCATAATCCGGATCTGGAGAACAATGGTTTTTATTCGTTTCAAGATATTTGTAAGCGAAGTTAAAAATATTCTGTCATAAGGTGTACCGAAAAGTGCACAAGTGTGTTCTGCACAGAAATACTGGGGGTCGCGTAGCCCATGTTGGACCGCCAACTCAAAACGGACTTCTGCACATAAAAATTGTAGATAACGCTATATCGGCCTTGGACCGAAATGCTTATTTTGATACCTCTCCAGACATTTTTGAACGTTTTTTAGCACTCGGTGGCGGTACTTACCAATTACCCTTAGTTACCAACGTCGACGTCTTGAATGAACTAACAAATTGATAAAAATAACAAATTTTCAACCACCACGGGTTAATACTTTTTTTATTTGAAGTAAAAATTTCTACAGAAACTAGAGAAATGCTAAGCTCACTATTACTTTGTTCAATATACTTTGGGTTGACTCTAGAAGGTTAGCTCTGTAATGACATATTTTGACAGTTGCCGCCATCTTACGGCCTGAAAAATTGTCATTCACATTCTGGGTTGCCTTTTATGGAAATTATGTAAAAATAGTAGTTAAAAATGTAATATTGTACAAAATTTTGAATAAGTTGGTTTCAGAAAATAGATTAATTTGCACTATTCTTTAGATCGACTTATGGGGGTGTAGTGTAGTCGTGGACGTTTAAAACTCGGGACATTCCGGTATGTAGCAATGGCTGTCTTAAAATTTTGTCCCTGCATACTTATATACTTACTTAGGTCAATCATGACTTCAAAGCTGTTCCTTATGTGATTCGAAGTCTTGTTTTTAATAAAACTTTACTACTATTCTCTGGGTTTGATAATAAGTTCTGGCTTAACTTAAGTATGAAGCACCAGTTTTAAGTAAACTTTTGTTTTAGGTGTGCATGAATAATAGGAACCAATCCTATCTTATTGAATCTTATCACTTTACTATCCACTTGGTAGACTATGCCCGTTTGTCTTTATGCCCTGAAAAGTTTCCAAAAAATGTGCATCTTGTCAATTTGTCATTATTATTAAAAAACATAGTCCTATAGTCAGAAGCACGAATGTGCAATTATTCAGAGTTTGAGTTGATAAGTTTACTGCATTAGCCATTGAAGGTTCTAAGTTTGACGAAATTCCCTGGTATCATGATTACACCAAAACCACAAAACTTTGCGGTCCATGTAAACCGAATGAGCCGAAATCAAACTTGTAATCTTATTTTACTAACATTTTCATTTTAGCACATTCATGATTCTGGCAAGAGGGCGAAGTGCGTACATATTTTGATTGCAGATATGTATGCACATATATATTTATTTTAATTTTTGTTTGAGTAGTGGCCGTTTTTTTTTTGTTTTTTAATTGATTATAGAGAAAATTTACAACGATTTTTACAGTGATAGTATGGGATGACATGTTTTGATGTTGTATTTAGTTGAACTTACGAAATGTATTACTACTAATTTCCTACTTTTTTGATTTTTCTTCTACCATTTCCTCGACAAATGAAAAAATACTCCTACTTTTTTTTCTTTCGCAAAGGAAACCCAGAAAATGGAAGTGTCAGCTAGAGAGCTAACCTTCTTTTGATTGAATCATGGGGTTGACCCAACTTGTATCTAAACATTTTTAAAAGCTATATTTTTATTTGTAGTTCCCAAATAACTCCCCAAAAAGCTCGGGCCTCTATTTCGCTTCAAACTTAATTTTTGTGAAGTCTGAAGATTTAAATTAAATATGTTAATATAATTCTAATTATTTAAATATGTATAGTATATCCTATATACGTATATACAAAATAATTTACAAACAAAATCGTATACATTTAAATTTAATAACTTGTTTCTTAGTTAGTAGGAACAGCTGTGTATTTGTTGTTGTTTATTGCCACTTATCTTGACAGCGCACTGTACACCTACGTCGATATCGTCGTTGTTGTCGTGCCCCCACTTCTCACCGCCTCTGCCGCTGCTGCATTTTCACGTTCTTGCAATTCCTGTAATTCTTCCTCTTCACGTGTGAGTGGCACCGTCGAATGATTGTAAAGTCCTTGCGCCATTAGTTGTAGGGCTAAGGGATTTTTGGTACCGCTAGACTTTTTCAGTTTGGCACGTTTATTTTGAAACCAAATTTTTATCTGTGCCTCATTTAGACCTAATTCCGAGCTGAGTTGTTGGCGACGTTTTTCAGTTAAGTAGCGGCTTTCAGTGAACTCGTGCTAAGTAAGAGAGAAGAAAAAATGAAAGGAAATGTAAGAAATACTAATCGAACGAGATTTTTGTAGTATTGCGTTAGTTTAATTCCCTACTAAATAAACGTTCTAAATGAAATATTCTTTTTGTTTGCTTCTAATATAGACTTCATTCTTTGATCACACAGCTCACAGGCCCTCATTTTTTTCTTCGAACCAAAAATAAACGGTTTTTCTTGATTTTCACTCTAGCTTTGAATATTCATAAACCGACTTAGCGGACCTTGATATAAAATTTGTTGTTATAACATTATTTCACGCTAATTACTCATGGATACAGTTCAGGGGTTTTACTGAAATGGGGTACCCTTGGGTAAAACCCGGAGTAATTCTATTACATAGAACCGGCTGCTGTGGAAATGAAATACGCCACCTTTTATCTTTGACATTGGCTGTTTGGAATTTGTCCTTATTAGCTTCTAATATAAGAAACAATATTAAGATGTAGATTACAGAAAAAGTATACCAATAGGCCTAGAATCATTCATACTTGAACTTGAAGCTTTAACTACTGAAATCTGTGTGTGAAAATCGGAAAATAACTAAAAGTTTCTTACAGAAAGGCTTCGGCACTCTATTGAGCTTAAATATAGCTGGAAGATTTCTCATTCACCCTGACTGGTTGATTGGAGCGGCGAGTCCCCTGGCAGAAATTTTATCCTGCTACAGTAACTCCCTTGAAACTTCCTGAAACGTTTATCCTCGCTTAAACTATGCAACCAGGGTTCGGTGCTGATTTAGCCAAACACACAATCGGCTTATTCCCTTCTCTCAGGAACAAATTGCCAAGTTCCAAAAACTCAAAAAAATTTTCGCCCCACTTAGCATTTGAGTTATTTATTGCGAATTTATTTTCAATTCAATTCTGAAATAGAAAATTAAATTTCAGTGCGCAGTCATAACTCACCTTCAAACGCGCCAATTGCGAGCCACTGAAAGCAGTGCGAGGTCGTTTATCCTCGGCCGTGGTAGCACTGCTGCCACCGCTTCCGCTGCCGTTCGATGCGGTGCTACTGCTGCCCTTCTCACTAGCCAACTTCTTAGGTTTACGTGTGCGTGGACCTGCAAGCAGAGGAAAAGCAAAACATACAATGTTAAGTTAGGAAGTGAACATGGGTAAGTGAAACATGACCACCGGAATACGCGGCGGCCGTATAATCTATGAGCTATGTATGTGCACATTTAATTGAGCAGGTCTCGCCGCACAACGGCAGCCACCAAAAAAATGTGAATTAGTGTACCAACTTTCTAATAACTTTTGTCTGCCTAAGGGTAACATGTTTCTTTCCACGGGTGGTTTATTTGGTTGCCTTGTATTTGGAACATAAAAATTCCATTTGCCAAATAAAATAGATGCGCGTAATTGCGCCACAATGACTGGACGCAATCGTTCTTGGTGCTGCCTTCAATTTCGGACACAACAAGTACCTGAGCGCTGAGCTAGCAATTTCCTAGTCACAACACCACGCCTGGCTTGCTGGCTAGCGGCTGCATAAATTTTCATGGCATGCACGCACGAACTTGTAACCAAGATTTATGAGGAGTTAATAGTTACACAGCAAAGTTATAAGCTTCCAACCAAAATGCGAAGTTGTTGCCGAATCTCATACAAATAGGTCCTTCCGCATGGAGGCTTTCTGCCGATACGCTAGTAAGTAATTAATTTAAATGTTAAATAGTCAAACTTCTCATTTCATCTTCTGTTGTGTTTTACTTAATTTTTGCTTTAAATAATTAAACTTGGTATGCTTTTTTTTGTATCGTCACTGGATTGTGTTTGGTCTTTATTGGTGTTAATTTCGACCAGTCATCAGCCACCCACCCATCCACTTGGCACGTAATCAAATACAATGACAACTCTTGGCATAGGGGCTAAGGCTCGCTATATCAACAATTTTAAGCGAAAGTAAAGTTATTTAAATTATATAACAAATTTATCAGTTGCATTTTATACGGTCTCCGGAAAATACCGGCAGCCGCGACCAAAGTCAAACGTGTAGACTCGAAAAAATTTATCAAGGTGTAGGTGAATAAAATGGTTTGAAATCTGATATTATAGTTCTCACTTTGTTGCCAGGCCAACTCTTGTCATATAGATTCTATATTATAGAACATTATGAAATTTTCGAACCTGCAGTATTTCACTATCTAGAATAGTTGTGACATTTACATTTCTCATTTATTGTCTTGCCTGAAAGTAGACTTGCATATATTTAAAAAATGTTACTATCTCACGTCATATTGTGAAAAACCGTGGGACCTCTGATATCAGGTACGACATCTTGCACTGCCACGGACACCCAAATGGTTTTAGTCTTAAGTTAGTTCAATTTTACTCAGTCTAGTATAAGTTCTGAGACGCATCGAACCGGGCAGGTGTTACTAGTATATATTATATATCTTGAATACTTTGCGTGATACCAGAATTGCTCACTAAATTTAGAATTTCTTGTACGATGGGTTTGTAAAGGGACAGTTGGGAAGTAGTTATATGGAGCCGAGCGATTCTGTGCGAGATGACTATGGAAATACGATATTATAAGGATAACCAATGCAGTTGTCTATAATTGTAGGGGGTCACTCCGGCAAGATCATGCAGCAAGGTACCACGAAAATAACTGTCTTATACTGTTGCTAAGCTTGTGAATATCCTGGACTATTACGTAGAGAATTTCGTTTCTATAAGTAGTACCAGGTGTTCATGGGTTGGGTACTGTAATAGTTCTAGTTCGAGGACGGCAGCCCTTGGATATTCATTAAATTTGAAGCTAAAACATCATTCACAGAGATAACATCACGTACGAACCGACACTAAAATGCTAGGCATAATTAAATACTGGACAGAAAAGCACTACTATGAGAACCGGCAAGGCAGAAAAATGTTGTTTGATCCAAAAGTGCATCTTTCCCGGCATGTTCTCATGACACACGAAGTATCTGAGCAGATTCTTCAAACAGCAAACTCAATATTGTCCAAACTGTTAGTTTCCTAGGACTTCCGTGGGAAGAGCTTGATAACATTTAAGGGCTCAGACGTGTTAACTAGGGGCGGCGTAGTACTGCTACAACAATAACAACATAACAAAACTGATACAATGAGTTGGTTCAGGTGTGGTTGCTTTGAGGTTCAATGTGTTGGATCAAGAAGGTAAGGGCAACTCTGTGTTCTTTCGCTATACTGGAATTTAGAATGATTCAAAACCCAGTAGAACACAGGATTATCGTTTTATAAATCCCGCAGTACTCCCTTGCAAGCATGGGAACACTTCCTAGGAGTTTTGGAAAATTTTAGAAAACCTCCTAGGAGAATTATGAGGGAAATATTTTACATTCCGTTTAAAGGATCGCTGAAAGACTTTTGGAGAATCATGCCTCAAGCCTTCTATGGAAGCAAATGTAAAGTACTATTTTAAAAAGGTAAGCGATAAATAGAAGAGAACTCATATATACCTCACATATCAGCAATAAGGGATTTATTCTGGTAAACAACAGAAACTTTAAATTAAATCTTTATTAAATTTGTTTTTTTTGTCAAATCGCTCATATTACAAAGCATTAAAAATCTAAAATTAAACTGACCACTTAGCTAAGCAAACTGATGTATTTCTACGACTGCAGCTTTTTCTTTTGCTGAACATAGTTTTCATTAGTCGACATTTTTTCTGTTAGCTAGGAGTAGTAGTTGGAAAAAAACTCTACTTTCGCTCCGAAAATATATAGAAGGGAGTAATATTTTATTATTTCGGAATCTAACTTCCCGGTAAAAATCCCCAGTAGGGTGGATTGCGTGGAGTCGGGTCGGTGCTACGGTGCAGAAGGTAGCATATCCATATACAACGACGGCTACAAATTAAATGGGAGGGTCGGGGGAGGGTTCTTCTCAAAGGATTGTGATCTATTTAAAACTATTTTTCAGACTATCTGGAGCGGCCGTGGCTCAAAAGCACCGCGGTCGAATTGTGATTTTGATAAAAAGAAAGAAATAAGAAAACGAGAATCCTCGTTATAATAAAGGCCGTATATTTGTGTAAGAGATAATTATAAACAATTGGTTACCTTTACGAATATTTGATGAGGTCGAAAATCCTGGGGTGGCCGTGATGATGTTACTGCGTCGAGTGTCGCTGAAGAAGTATACGGTTTTGCAATCGAGGACAACCGTTGAACCTGAAGATTATCCTCCGGTTTTAAGGGGAGGTGAGCCCACACATGCACACCCCCATGCATGTATATGTGCGCTGACAAAACACGAATATGCATGCATGCCCACACAAGTGGGTGGGTTGGTGTTAGTGATTGGAAGGGCGCAAAAGTTACATTGGGGTGGCACATTTTTTAAGACTTTAGGCATCTCGCCTAAACACTGAGGTTTCTGCAATTAGGTGGATAGCACTGGACACTATCGGCAAAGAAATCTTTATTTGTAGCGACAGCCAAACCGCCATTAAATCTCTTGACTCTCACTCATCGAAATCTAAATTAGAACTAAAATTTCGCCGATTCGCAGATGCAAATGAGTTTGCTAGGCAGGGCACGAGCTAGCAGGATCTTCCTCACAAAGAACGCTTAGGTATACCCTTTGCCACATGCAGGCTACTGCTAAACGAATATACGTACCGACAAGCTACAAGATGGCAACAAACCCTAGGCTGTCGGATATTCAAGCAAACCTGGCCAAAAACGGATCCAAAGAGTTCTCGACAAGTTTACCCCCTAAGAAGGGCTGATATTTCGAAGTTAAAAGGGATACTAACTGGGCATTGCCCTTATTTGGAGGCACGCGGAGAGGCTAAGTGTCCCCTATTGTCGTTGCTGTAGAAGCTGCAAGGACGACGAAGAGGAATAAACTGTGAATACCTTATTTGCATCTGCCCACCACTTAGCGGCGCCAAACGGCGTTGCCTAGGAGTTCGTGGTCGTCAAGCGGTGCGGTTGTGTTTTGCGGTGCTCTTGTTTGTTTGCATTTATATCAATTTCAATTATACTCGTATTATTGATATTTAAATCCACTAAAATTTGAGATAGTGACTTTCATTAACAATGGTTGTATAGACTTTGTCTTGTGTAAAATTTCAAATTTCAAACATAAAGACTGTGAACTTCCTTTAGTTTCTTAAATTAAAATTTCGGTGAATACATTTAATTTAATTTACATACATATATTTTCGACATCATGCCGTGTGTGTGTGCACAAAGAGTCGATCGCTCTCGACCCAAAGCTCAATGCAACAACTGCAAAGAGTTGTTTCACCTTGAGTGCATCGGTCTTGTACCAGCTGATGCTGACAAATTGTATGTATGTAAAGTATGCAGTAGGCTAAATAGTGGTTTGACTACTTTAGCTGGTGATAATTTAAATGTTAGCAACAATTTCATAAACAACAATAATAACAATAATACGCCGCAAGTGCCTCGCTTTTCTCTGCTTAAAGAAATTGCTGAGCTCAAATCTGACAATGAGCGCATTCAGTCGCTTTTAAATACTCTCGTTGATTTTAAAACTGAAGTAGGGGTAGTGTTTGGACAACTTATTGCTGAAATTATCTCGCTGAAATCATGCGTTTGTGAGAAAGATGCAAACATATGTGAGCTTACATCTGAATTAAAGAAACTGCAGTGCAGCTCAACCAATTCTGCTGCTGCTAATATTGCTCCCGCACACTCGTCCAACCTACCCGTCGCACCTAGTGCCAGTGCTGCTGCTGCAATCAATAATACCAATGCCGATGCAACTAATAGCAATACATCTCTTTCTTCCATGGATGACCACTGCGCATCGCCCAACTTGTCGTACGCTGGACGGCTAGCCGCCCCATCCAATGAGTCTGCCAATCCTACAATTAATAATAAAAGTCTGCATAATGCTTCTAGTGGACTTAATTCCTCTGTCCCAGCCCCTACTGTTGCTGCTGGGACCTCGCGCGCCTCTGCTGCTGTTATTGCAAGCGACACTAGTTTGAGGGCCATAGTGTATGGCCGTAATAAAAATGCCGAGCTTGAAGTTGCTGTTAAGATGAAATGGGTTCATGTGTCTTCGTTTAAGCCCACAGTGACATCAAAAAACATTATTGATTATGTTTCTAAGCACGCCGGCATTGACCGTGGCCACATGCGTTGTCGTATGCTTATAAAAAATGGTGTTCCGCTTGACAGTCTTGAAAGTGTGAACTGCAAACTTGGAGTATCTGCTGAATTTTTTGATAAAATATTGGAGCCTAATGTTTGGCCAATTGACATCAATGTCCGGCCCTTTCGTTTTTACCAAAGCCAAAAATATGACACCTAATAACGCCCTTAAAAATCGCGGTGTAGATACGTCTTTAAAAATCTATTTCCACAATATGGGTGGCATGCGCACTAAATCTAAAGAAAAATTCGTGACTATGATGTGTTCGTCTTCGTCGAAACTTGGCTCAATTCCGATTTTTTCGACGAAGAATACTTCAATCCAAAAATTTTTCACACCTTCAGAAAAGACAGGGACGCAGTTAAGACCGGTTTACGAAAAGGGGGCGGAGTTCTAATAGCTTTAAAGAGAAGTCTACGCGTCTCCGTACATCAACTCATGCATCACGACTCTTTAATTGACCAGCTTTGTGTTAGAATTTCTGGCACTTCATTTATCTGTGTGTCGTATATTCCGCCAAACAGTTGTGATAGCCTGTACAACTATCATGTTGAAAATATTGCGAATCTATGTGAATCTAATTCCCATGCCGACTTTTGTATTCTCGGAGATTTTAATCTGCCTGACATTGTTTGGGTGGACTTTCAATATAATGGGATTTTAACTCCTACTAACGTTACGCGATCCTCTGAAATTAATGTTATCGACTGTATTTTAAGTTGTAATCTTATTCAAACTAATTACTTATTTAATACGCTCTCTAGATTGCTTGCTCTTGTCTTTGTTAGTGAAAATTTAATAGTTAGTCTCTCTGAGAGTACCTTGCCCCTATGTGCCTCAGATAAACATCATGTTCCCCTTGATATTTATTTACAAAATTTCGACGCTATCCCGGCGTCATCTCTTTAAGGGACCTCCTCTTTTAACTTTCGATCCTCGAATCTAGGTGAGCTCAACGATTCCCTACTTGCTATGAACTGGGACTTTATCTTTTCCTCTAAGGATGTTAGTGTCTGTTTTGAATCCTTCCTATCTTCTTTGGGTGAGATATTTCGTTCCAAGGTGCCTCTTTTTGGCTCTAAACGGCACAAGCTTCCTTGGTACAACAAGACTCTAAAACAGTTAAAAAATCAACGTAACAAATATAATAAGCTTTATAAGTCTAACACTGCCAACTCTATCCTCAGAGATCAGTACTTATTTAGTGTAAAACAATTTAATATGCTGGATAGATTTCTTTACAACCGATACATTGGAAGGCTCGAAAGTGAGCTTGAAGAAAATCCAAAGGCTTTTTGGAATTTCATCCGCTCTAAACGTGGCTCTTCCAATGTACCGATTTGTATGAAGTGGAATGACATATGCTCCCACTCTCCCAATGAGACTGTGGAACTCTTCGCTGATTTCTTTAACTCTAACTTTGAAGATAACACTTCCAATTTGTGTGACTATTATCAGCGCTCGTGTCCCCGTGAGTGTTTAGATTTTGGTTCCCTCACAATCACTGAAGAAGACGTAAGCAAAGCTATGTACACCCTTAAGCCCTCGCTTAAATGTGACAATGATCGCCTTTGTGGTTTTGTCCTCAAGCACTGCAGTACATCTCTCTCGGCTCCGCTATGTCATATCTTTAATCTGTCTCTATCTTCTGGAATTTTTATCGACAGGTGGAAGAAGTCAGCTATCACTCCAACTTTTAAGTCGGGGAACAAAAATGACGTTTCTAACTAAGTTATAAGATAAGATAAGTTATAAAAGATAAACTTTCATTTCTCTCACGAGATCTTGTTACACAAACTGGGGCTCATTGGATTTCACTCTGTTTTTTTGAGCTGGCTGAAATCCTATTTGTCTAATAGAACCTTGTATATGGATATAGAAGGCTGCAGGTCCCACCCGTTTATAGCAACGTCTGGTGTTCCTCAGGGCAGCATTCTTGGCCCACTTTTGTTTGTTCTATTTATTAATGATATCGGTTCCTGCATAAAATATTCCAACTTTCTGCTCTATGCTGACGATCTTAAGATTTTTCGTAGGACAAATGTCCTGTCGGATACTGCCCTTCTGCAACAAGACCTAAATAATATTGTAAGTCTCTCCAACAACCTCCACCTTAACGTAAAAAAGTGTTTCCATATGTCATTCTCTAAGTCTTTTACCCTTCATACCTCCGCCTATTATATCTCAGGTGGTCAGCTGGCCTCAGTCAAAGAATTTGTTGATCTAGGAGTCGTTTTCGATACAAACTTTTCTTTTGTTAACCACATTTGTTATGTGCTTCCTACGGCATACTCAAATCTGGCTTTCCTTCGTAGATATGCCAAAGACTTGAAGGATCCCTACACGAGGAAGACTCTTTATATTTCTTTAGTTCGTTCGAAGCTAGAGTATGCATCCGTTATCTGGAACCCTATCTATAGCTGCCATTCTGCCAGAATCGAAAGAGTTCAACGAAAATTTATTCGGTTTGGCTTAAATATCCTCAATTTTGAGGACCCGATTCCGTCATACTACTCGCGCTGTACGCTTATTAACCTGCAACCCCTTGATACTAGGAGAACTGTGCACTTGCTTATGTTTGCCTATGACATAATAGCTGGTTATCTAGACTGTCCAAATCTTCTCGAGAAGGTCTCATTTAACGTCCCTCACAGGTGTCTACGTTCCTTTTTAACTTTTTACTTGCCTGCTCCCAGTGCGAATTATTACAATTTTAACCCAATTTATCGTACCCTTGCTCAGTTTAACAAGCTCTCAAGAGGTGTAACTATTGACTTTTCCCTATCGAGAGATACATTCAATTCTATTATTGTAGTTAGCCTTTCATGATACATACATTTTTTTTTTTTATTTTTAGCTTTTTAATTTGGCAGCCGCCGTGGTGTGAAGGTAGTGTTGCCGGCCTACCACACCGAAGGTCCATGGTTCGAGCCTTGGTACAGGTAACATCAAAAGGGATTTGAAAAAAAAAAGTTTTTCAAAACGGGGTCGCCCCTCGGCAGTGGTTTGGCAAACTCTCCGAGTGTATTTCTGCCATGACAGGCTTCTCAGCAAAAATTCGTCTCCTTTGTAGATGCCGTTCGGAGTCGGCAAAAAACTGTAGGTCCCACCAATTTGTAGGGAAAATTCAAATCGGCACACCACAAATTGGAAGAGAAGCTTGGCGCAAAAATCTCTTAGGAGGTTTATGATGATATACCTGTTGTATATCGCGCCATAGAGAGAGAGAGCTTTTTAATTTTACTTTGTATATAGTCTGTAAGATGTGAAATCATAGACTGAATAAACATAAACATAAGCATATACTAAACATATAGCATCCCCCAAATTGTGGAGCTGATGGCTTTCATTAGGTCTTCAAATTGGTTCGATTGGGAGGTGTAACGGTGTATTTAAGTGGTATCACATACTGGCCTAAGTGTGGCCATGTGGCAGCCACTTCAACCTAACCAAATTTTTTATTAATAACTTGAGGAAGTCTACCCTACTTACTCCAAGGCTAGTAAAATCGGAGCACAGAGTGTAGAAATCTCTGTATTTGATCCGAAAAGGGCGTACTATCCTATTCATCGCTTTGGAATATCTCTCTTATTCCTCCTCCTGTAGCATAAGGCAGAAAGAGAGTCAAAGAGAGTACTCACTTATTCATCGGTTTGAGTAAACTCGCTTCAAATTCTACTGGGAAGTAATACCTGATAATACCATAAACTTAAAATTTTTGTTATGAAGAAATTTATCTGATGATTCAAATAAAAACATTGAACAATTAATACAAATGTGTATAAAATAAAAACAATAGCAATTTTTTCATATATATTGTTATTATTGGGCTTGTGGTCATTGATAGCCATGAAAACTTAAAAAATGTGCAGTAAAAAAGTTAGCACATCCAAGAGTCAAAAATTAGGCACAATAAAAACAAAATCCATTATTAACAATGATAACAACAATATATATCGGTTAGTTAAAACAAACTATGGTTCTGATAGCCTAATGGTATGCCACGCTCGCATAAGTTCTCTGATGAAGAAGTCTAGAAGCTTCCGAAATTAATCTAGAACAAAAGCTTTGGCGGTTGTATCTAAGTTTTCCCTTTTTATTCAAATAAAAACTTTTAGTAATTAATAAAAATAAAAACAATAATGATTTTCTAATTAATTGATATTAAAGGATACAAATTACAACGATTTTCAAAGCGCTGATTTGTGGTGTAAGTTTGGAAGTCATCAACGCTGCTAAGGTCTCCCATATACCTTGCTATATGTTTACAAAGGAAGATGTTTTTCCTTTAATTAACAGGTAATGTTGACAACCGCATCAAATAAGCGCGAAGAAGCTGACAAAGGACACTTATGCCCATTGAACGGGCACCCTTTAAACAAACACTAGAAAGGCAATTTTTTTAACGCTAAAACACATACACCTATATACGAGTACATATAAATACATACATATGTATGCATCGATGTATATGTGTAATCCCGGATTTCACAGAAGTAATAAAATGTTATTGCACCTCAATAGATTGCCAATCTCTGGGTGAATAAGAAATGAAAATGGTGATAGGCAGCCACAACATTACTATAAAGGGTATTCGCATGCGGAAACATAGCAATTATTGAGCCACAAAAATGTAAAGCTTCTACCAAGTAAGAGGGTTAACGATTGAACTGGAAAAATATTTAAAGTTGAGTTCAAGACCGAAGTTCGCATTAACATGGAAGCGAAACTGGTGTATTTCACTTCAAACATTTTTTTCAAGTTTTATAATTCTAGTAAAATTTTGATAATTCATTTCTCTGTCGTCCAACACTCTTACAAATTCTAATTGCTTTTCTAAAAAAAGCAGAAAATGTTTAATTTTATGTAGAGTTCTGGTAAAGTGTAGCATGCTGAAATGAAAGTTGCTCGGTTATTTGAATAGTTTTGTGAAAATGAAGCAATTTCGCCAGCCACTAATGAGCATTTCTGGTTTCGAACTTTTCAACTGTGACTAAGCAAATATAAATGTGGAAAGAGTGATTTACATACATATGTCTCTTGTGTGTATACCTTATGCAGGATACTATCTTCTTTACAGCCTTTTCTTAATAGTGTTTTAGTCTCTCACCCCACAACTTAGACCGTTGGTAAGTTTCACAAAACCGCGACTTCAACATCTTAGCGTGTTGGGTTGTTATTAGTGTTGCGTCGTTTAAGAAAATATTTAACTGAAATTAAGAAATATTTCGGCTGACCACAAAGCAACTCAATAAATCTTTGTCGCTTAACTTGCCACTACAAATTATGTTGAACGACCAAAACTATTTCTTGTTACTTCATATTTTTATGAAATTTCTTGTTATTAGGAAAGGTTGCAGTGGTAAAAACGAAATATGTTTAAGTGTTTAAATTTGTATTTCTTAAAAAAATTTAGGATAGGTTGGTTTGACACGCACGCAAACATAAATCAGTATATACAGCAATGGAATTTCAAGGCATACCTGTAGCATTGGTGAAGGAACCATTTAATTACATATAGCGGTTATTTAGTGATGCGCGTACAAACATACATGTTGGCAGACATGAAGAAACTAAAATAAATACTCGTTTCCATTGCATTTATATTGCTCTAATTAAGACTATCCATATGCAATTGTATATATCTATATCTATATCTAATATCTTCAATTGCAGAAGTTATAACCGGAAATCCGTTTATCGAAACAATCGATTGAATGGGGATTACATGTTATATTGGCCCGATCTTTTTGCTTGCCACAAATGATTGATATTTGATAAAAAGCGGGACAATTTTGTGTTTCAACAGACAGACGGATGGACGGACATGGCTCAGTCTACTCAGCTCATCATGCTGATTTCTCTATACATATTGATGGAACCAAAGCAGTTAATGACCTAGTTATAATAAGTTGGCTCTACTGGCGTCTACGTTCATGATTCGAACGCTTGCTTTCTAGCATGGCAAGTTCGATCTTTACTTATACCAAAATTAAATATATCAAAATGATTCGAAATCACAGTGAGTATATAACTGTTCTCCCAAGTACTACAACTCAGTGCTGTTAACATTGTTGTTGCCCAATGTTGCGAGGCCCTTCATATATTGCGATGTGACTAAAGATTTCTTCTATGAGTTGTCCCTGCCACTAAATCAAAATCGTGCTTAGTAGTTTTCATATATTTCAGTGTACAATGGGAATATTTCTCACCTCCAAATCGCAACTGACAAAGCTCAGAACGTAATAGAGTTTAGCAGAATAACATTTGTCTGATTTTTATATGGCGAAGAATAAGGTTATAAGCCCCAAACGCTACAAACCAACAGTTCAGTACATGCCTCTCGGAAACAGAGAGTACTTTACGAAAAACTAACACCATCCATAAGATGGTTGGTTGTTAACATTGTGGCTGCCTACCTACCTTCAAAGGAGCATGCGACCAATGTCAGTTTTGATCTCTTTGTATGGTTCATTTTGTTCAAAAATGTCCTATGAAGAGAGTAATTGTTTCTTTCATGCCTAAACGGATACTGTCTGACAGATTCTCTTTATTCCCCTGTGGGTCGGACAAGTTTACTCTCAGCACCTAAAAGTAAACTACAGAAATTTAAATCGACTTACCCCAACTATGCAAATAACGGGATAGTTGGGATCAATTGTACCCCACTGTAGACAAAAGGCACTGATCGCGGATCACACTCTCTAGAGCTCAGTCGCACGGTTTTTGCAGGGCATTAAATGATGCTTTCAATTCAAACATTTTTTAGGCAAGCAGACAAACTTTTATCTAGCATCGACTAATAAAAACCGGTCAAATTGGAGGTGCCTCTCTTTGATAACGTAGCAGTGTTATGTTTATTATTGAGAAAATCTACAGCGGCAACAAATCTTACACATCGTAATACCCTCTTATTCCTCTACTAGTAAACCCCGCTCGCTTCGCTGCGTTTCAACACTAATAATAGACAGAGTCCGATTTTAATCATTATATCCCATACCAGATAATACGTATATGGATAATGTATATGGAGCTTAATTACATCGCTTATTGCAGTACTCATTATTACCTTTCGTTTGATACCCATATTGTACTTAACACATTTTTGGTCACCTTGGTCCACATATCGCTCGATATCTCCTAAACCGGTCGAGCTATCATCGGAACAAATGATATCTTAAATTTTAATTTAAGCATCTAGTAATACAATTCCATTCAGCAGTTTTTGAGTAATGACAGTTGATTTAGCTTCTATTGACTTAATGATGATCCCTGCTATCGATTTTTCTTAAATATCTGCAATGTACAGACATCGACCTTTTTCAATATTATTATATGTAGAGATATTTATTGTGTGTTTCATAATTGTAGTAAACTTGAATTTACATTTTTTTTTTTTTGCAATATTTAAAACTTAAATTCTGAGACTGATATTTGCTGCAAATTTTCGAAGACTCTTATAAAATAATTGAAGGCACTTACCTGTTGCTCATCTTAAAGTTATTTATCAATTAATCCTTACAGTATTTACTTACTTCGTCCTGCAAAGAAAAGAGAAACATTTTAAAATTAAAGACAAGTTAAAATATCGATTTCAATTATAACAGAAAAGAAATAGCAAAATAAAAAAAATAAAAGCAGAGTGCCAATCAATAAAAGGCGAAAATTGATTAAATTCCACAGCTCAACAGTGGCAACAAAGAAACTGGTAATAAAAACTTTTGCGGAAAAATAAACACGCAGCCCAGGCAGAAAAAACTGTATACCAACTTTTTATTCATATCTAAACACTCCCATCCCAACGTGCACCCGCATAACTCTAAACTCAGGAAGACAGTGAGTAGACGTGCAAAAATGTTGAAATTTCAAAGGTTTTGTAGAACAACAACAATAACTACTATCGGCGCATAAAGTATAGTAAAGTGTAGTATATAAGATTCAACAATTTGACTGACATCCGAACACCAAACTCATGGTATTTGGCCTGGTGTGGCGACGCATCAAATTGCTTGCCTTCAAAATAAATGTTCCGTAACTAATGTCAATTTCAGTTCGAGTTTAATCGTTGGAAAAATTGAACAAATCAATTTTGTTACCAAAGCAGCAATCCAGACTACAAAAACAATTGAAAAATTAAAAAAAAAAAAACTTTTTAGTTGTATAGGTGACACTCACACAGGCTCGCAAGACTTTCACAGCTCTATATTAAGTGCTCTACAACAGGCATGCCCATCCAGTGACCGAATCGGCTCACTTTGGACTGCAACAACAATATCATATCCCAGTAGCATACCAAACCTGACATAATGAACCCAAACAAGGATGCTATCATGCCTTTCGCATTAAGACGATTTCTCGGGAGAATTAGAAATATACCCTGGACTTCGAGCTCATCTAAGGTTCTGAATACATAATTGGTTTTAATTTAAAAATCAATTATTTTTGTTTAGTTATCGATTTTTGGGCCTATTTTTTTTGGTAAACATAGACTTTTAGTAAATCGATTATAATAATTACACATTTTAAATATATTTTTATTAATAGTTTAATAGCGCCATCTGTGCGACGGATGAAAACATTTTTAAATCTATGTACATACTACAGCTAAAAACACCTGGTTTCGTATAAATCACTTCTAGTCACTCTTGATTCTGTTCAAATGTTAGGCAAGATCGAACAATTGCTTTATTTTATGTTTATTATTTAAACTCAAAAACTTTATTGTATTTTTTAGTTTTGAGACCAAACGATTCTTGTTTTATTTATTAATAAATTCTTCAGTTGATTTCATTTTTAATTTAATCAAATGTTAAACAGTGAGCATTTGTGTTAATAACAATTTATATTCGTTTTTTTCATTGTTTAAATTAAATTGTAGCGAGTGATGTATTTTGATTTTAGATATGAGACAAATAATTGTTCTATTTTTGTTTATTTTCTATCGTATTACTTTTACTGTAATTTAATTTGTAGGAGTCTTGAAAATTTGTGTGTGAATAATTCGAATCTGAATGAATAAAGTATAAAAATCGGCCTCTTGGCTATTTTGTATGCTTTTTATTTTAAATAATTTTAACTTGTATTAATTATTTCTACCAACGCATAGAAAATGCAGCTTTCGTATAAAAAAGCAATTTATGAAACAGAAAATATTATTTCTTTATAGTTACTGTGTAATCGATTTCTCTGAATCGGGTTCATATCCCTAGATCTGCCATGAAAAAGCTTAATAGCGAAAATTTCGCCAATTTGTAGAAAAAATAAGGAATACACCACAAATTGCAAGAGAAGCTCGACCTTAATCTCCTCGTAAGTATATCGTCCAAAACCGACTTGCAAACAAAAGGCATCCGTTCAATCTGTACTGCTGGCCATCACTCCTCGAATACGGCAACTTATCGAAAATATACAAAGTCTATATAGTTCCTAAAGCACAGTATAGCAATCGGTTTTTTAAGCTCGGACGGATATTTGTGGTACCGTGCAAAATTGAGAACAAAATAAGGCTATAATCAGAGACCGCTGGCTCAGTTATATATTTATTTATCTCATCAGCAGCAAAACGGTGTAGATTCGAAGTATAAAATGATTTATCCACTTGTTTGGAAATTAATTTTGCGGCAGTTTTTATTTGGGGTTTTTTTGCCATTTGGCTCCGTTAGTAAAACGTACTGAACACCCCTGCTTTACAAGATTTAGAAAAGAAAAATTAAATCAAACGAAGAAATGTGCAACCTTTTTGTAGAACAAAAAATTCAGCGAACACGTGTTCACGGAGCTCCAGTCACAATAGAAGTAGCCACACACACAAACATATACCCATCGTCACCGTCAAGCCCTCTGCGGACGTGCCGCAACACCAGCTAAAGCTTTGTTGCCGAGAGAACGATGGTATGCAGTTGTTGTAGCCGAAACCCACCCTCTAAAAGAACAACGTTATCACGTTTTAAATTTCACTCCCGCGTTTATGTGTTGACAGCAAAAAGATTTAAATCGTTACCAAAACAGTGCCAGGTGTGGAGTGGGTCAAGCGCTGTGGTAGTACGAACTTTGAACTCAAAAGCGAATTAAAATAAAACAAAAAGCAAAAACAAATCTAGAAGCAAATGAGTGGTGATTCGGAAGTTCTGAAATAAAATAACGAAATTATAAAGTCTGCCCCTCTAATACGGTTAAGCTGCTAGCTTAGACCAAGTTTTAGTTTGGCTGCATATACTCAGCTCTGTAGCGTAAGCAGATTGTTTGTGATTGGATTCCCAGGTTTAAGCAGCTAACCACTCCATTCAATTTCAAAACACCAGTTGTACGATGAGCGTCCTTGACAGGTTTAGAGCCTTATAAAGAAGATTCATCTATTTCAGGGCCGTATCCATAAGTTTTTTCGGAGGAGATTAAACAAAATTTAATAAAAGTTTTTTTAAGTTTTATTTTAAGGAAATATAATCTCTAGAAAAAATTATACTATAAACAAGAACAAACACCAATTATCTTAAAGTTTTAATTCAAACGCCTACATCTGACTTCTAGACATTTATTAAGAAATAAAAAGTTGAATCGTCTAGATTTTTTTGCATTAAAATCATTTGTCAGTTCTTTGGTGTCCAGTTCAAACCTTCGTTAAACACTCATGAGAGCTGAGCCATTTACTCTTACTTCGGCGGTCGAGTTTAGCAAAAAGATTTCGAGACGTCTCAAGGTCGAACAAACCTCCTAAAGTAATTTATAGTAAAATCACAGCACGGTTTTTATTGAACCATTTTAATAAATATTTCATTCCAGATCATCTCAGTTGTTGTTTCTGTAAAGGCAAAAGTGGATTTTAGACCTGAGAAGAGTAGCTTGTAGTTGTTGTTGTTATTACAGTACTTCGCCCTTGCTAATGGGTACGATCTCTCTGAGAATTGTCCTCAAAAAGTCCAAAGAAAGGTGCAGTTTCAAAAGGGTCCGAGCTTTCACTCATAATTGAAGTGAGCTGCTTCTAATTGCATGTGTTTGTTGTCTTGGGATTGATCCCGGATAGAAAAGAGTCTAACCTGTTACAATATATATATTGAAGTTAAGTCAGAGTGACTCTCGTCTCTCTGGGATGGACGATCTCCTCTATAGTCATATAAGGTGGTTTGTTGTTAAAAGCGTGTTTTACAGGCCGAGACCTGACAGAGGCATCTAATGACTGGGTGTAAAGGTTGTTTAACCGAGCACATGGTTTCGCTCAGTGCGTGATGAGTAATGTGATGTCAGATCTAATCATAGTATTTAGGGAGAAGCCTCCTGATCTCCCTGGGCGCCAGAGCTTTGTACAAAAAATTTCTGTTCGGATGCCTAGGCTTATGGCAGTTCAGTAAAAACTGTAATGCCCCGTGCTCTTTGGCATTGAGCATTTTGGCCAATTAACGGAGGTGAACCTCAGGCACCATGAGCAGTTCTGATAGTGTTCTTTTCTCAGACTTGCAACTTCCTCTAGTTGATTTCATTGACCGGCCGGCCGATAGCCTTAGACGTAGCTGGTAAACTTTCTTATCTTTTCATTTATTTCAGGGACTTCAGCATTTTTTCCGGCTTTGTACCTTTGTGGTTCTTGCGAACGTGAGACAGTGATTAACACACGATAGCGTAATCCATCGATGTGGGTATTTCATTCTTGTCTCATCTGCGCATTCCACGATGTAAATAGTGCCACCGGCGATTTAGTTAGAAAGTTCGTGGAAAATTGAACAATATGGGAGAAGAATACCACGTTGTGGTACCATTTAATTTTTCTAAGTTTAGATCTTAATCCCGAATTCTACTGACGCTTGTCATTGCCGATTAGGTGGTTAAAGGTCCACCCCCAGATCTTTATGGAGCTCATCGGGATTACCTGTATCAGATGCTTTTCATAAGTCAATTGCCAGAAATGTTTTTCCATCTTGCTTTCAAACACAATACAATTTAACTTTAAGCGATTTGGTGCCTTTGGGTTGGTGCTGATATTAGATGTTTCGTGAACTCTGGGTCCACAAAGCAATCAGTTCCAGTTTTTGAGTGTTGTTAAAGCATTAGATGTCTTTAGAACTTAAATTTGAAACTAACGGTAAAGGATTATGAGGTAGACTATTTCGAGTCGTTGCTGGTCGGTGTTCTTCCAGAGGGATCAAACTTGAACCACACTTGAACTGATATGAGAACCGTTTGTCGGGTAGAAATTTTTTCGACATACCGTTGATTCCAACCAACCAATCAATATAGCTTTCGTATGTAGCCCTAATTCAATTTAAGTAAGTCCCTCTCAAATTATGGCTATGTTATATACATAAGTACAACTTAAGCTCGCATGCTCACAGTCACTTTGGCTACCGTAAAAATTGCTTTTTATGACAAAATGATTAGCTAAAACCTACCGTGGAACTGGTGAAACCGTGCAGCTGTGCGCAATACAACAATTTTATTTCAACGGCGGTCCGTGTATAGGCAGCAATTAGTGACAGTATACAGACAAGCAAACAGGCAGATTAACAGGCGGCTTTTTGTTTGTATATATGTACATACAGATCTACATATGGCACACTATTTGTTCCAAGTGTAGTTATTTATTATAGGCAATTCACGTAGCTGCCAAGCGCAATTCATCCCAAAAAGCCTGCAGTGGCAGTTTGTTGCACAATTGAATATGCCACTCGAAGCCGATCGACAACAACGCGATCGCACTCATAAAGATCTCAACATGCCAGACCACACAGACGACGCAGTTTGCTGTCGCCACTACTGCCTGGCCGTCATATGTACAATGTATGTAGCAATATCTTACTAAACGGCATATATTTTTTTTTGCTGCCGACTAACTCGTTGAGATCAAGAGGTAACGGCAGACACAGTAAAGTCAAAGTGATGATCATATGCGCATATGCGATCAATT
This sequence comes from Merzomyia westermanni, assembly GCA_949987695.1. Classification (NCBI taxonomy): domain Eukaryota; kingdom Metazoa; phylum Arthropoda; class Insecta; order Diptera; family Tephritidae; genus Merzomyia; species Merzomyia westermanni. The sequence continues at coordinate 65,409,851 of OX465293.1, forward strand.
TGTAGCCCACTTGGGAGTACAACTTGAATTAGAGTAGAGGTGAGAGAGAGAGAGAGCGTGCAAAAGAGCGAGCCTATAAAAAGCACTAAGCTTTCAGTTCAATTGAGCGTGTATATTTTAAGCGGCTTTAACAAATTTGGCGTAGTAACTAAAAGAGTAATCGAGTCTTTCTACAAATATTTAAATGTGTCTTTTAGTGTTTATACTCAGCTGTGCTATAGCCTATATACATAGTGGTATTTGAAGCTTGATTTCTGTGGAATGGCCCAGATGACTAAGACTTCCATGCCGAACTTTTATTTTGGGGACTTAAATATTTGCTTTTAAATGGGATAAAACCCATGGGACTTTTAATTTTGTTTCGAGGAATTCAACGATTTACCCATAATTTAAGCAAGCATTTTTTTAATATACCATAAAAAGTACAATAAAATTTTGGAATTAAAAATCGCGCGACACCAAGGCTGTACTTTTCCTGGATGTAATGCTGCCTCCAAAAAGTTCGGTGTCCAAAAAGTTCGAATACAAACTTTGTAACTTGTTTAAAACACCAATCAAGTGAGCTTTGATTTTATTGTTTGTTCTAAATCGAGTATCGTTCCTATGACTCTCAAACCACGACAGACTCTAAGCGGTACAATGAGACTTCGTCCGTTAAAAATATACCAAGAAGCGGAAGACCGCGAACCGTTCGCCATAGTGGTAACATAAAAGTTGTGAGGGAACAAATTCGGAGAAACCATTGCCGGTCAGTTAGAAAAATTGCTGCGAAATTGAATATAAGGAAATCTTCAACACATTTAATTTTGAATAAAGATCTTGGCCTAAAAGCGTATAAGAAACAAAAAAATGCACGGCGTTTCTACATCAGCGAAAGAAAAGAGAGCCAAACGAGTATCTGATATTCTTGGATGGCACGGCTGTGACGAATTCTTATTTTCTGATTAAAAGTTGTTCGTTCTGCAGGAATCTTTCAACTCGCAAAATGATCGAGTAAAGGGGGTTGCAATTAACGCCGGCTCCTACAAACAACCCGTCTTAGAGGCTGGGTAGCACAGCTGTCGTAGTTTATTCGGTGATGATTATTATTGCTTTCAACAAGATGGAGCGCCTTTACATACCGCAACCATCGTGCAACAATGATGTCACGAGAATTTGGCCGACTTTTTGCATAAGGCCGAATAGGCACCTAGCAGTCCTGATATCAATCCATTGGATTTTTTGGCATGGGGCTACATGACCTCGAAGCTTGGCGGTTATCAAATAAATAACTTGGAAACTTCTTGTAAGGTATTATGCCGATGGATATGGTTCGTGCCGCTTGTTGCTCTTTCGAAAAGCGATTATGCTTGGTTCAGTTATCCATGGAGGTGTTATTAATAAAAACCTACTACAAATATTTATTGATGCTACATAAATTATTTTAAATAAAAATTGATAAGGGTTCACAATACCTTTTGCTTTAAAAGGTCTTTAGTCCTGTATTCGAACTTTTTGGACACCGTGTACATCTTATTGAAAGTAAAGCTAACTCAATTGTAAATACCCACAACTAGGTATATAGTGTTCAATTTTACATGAACATATGTATACTTCTTAGTTTTTTTTTCGATCAACCACAAATCGAACCCAACTCTAATAGCACAGCCAAAGAAGGTGATCATAGCTATCTTGAATTTACCATTGGTTGCTATGTCTGGGAGCTACTTACTACACTTACACCCAGTCAAAGAAACACCAAATAAAACGCAGGTAAACATAAACTAGATAGAGAAAATACTAGTTTAAAACCAAATAAAACGCAGACATCTCTAACGCACCTCAAACTGTTCAAAAAGATCGAATTTGGACCAAAGAAAATTAAAATTTTTGGAGAGTACTGGAGTTACCAGAGTTAGGAAAATGTCAGTAAATCTTTTCTTTTAATTTGATGTTTCCAGCACCAGAGAGTGAAGCTGTGACTACTGCTATGTGAACCCATTATTTATACACCATTTCTTGAACTAAGATTTTCCGGTCTATTTCGAACGAGTTCCGACTGGTATATTTTTGTGCGTACGCTGCCAATTGACAACTCCTCGTGGGTCAGCGCCGTACTAAAAAGACCAGTTGCTTATATCGAAAATATACAGTTTTCTGACTAGTTGGGTTGGTGTTCATATTAGTTTGAAGCAATTTAGAATTACTTGGTTTGACTACAGGGAATGTACATTTAAATGACTCTTATTGACCAAATACAACAATGAACAAGATATTTATATTATTATTTCTGATGAATGTAATGACCTAATGGTCGCGGTATGCGATCATTCGCGCAGAGAAAAAAGACATTAAGCAATTGTCAATTGTAGCTGTAGGAATTGTATGTCGTTGACAAAAGACATGAAAAGACTTTGTAGTTCTTCCTTTTTTTTTAATTAAGTGACTACTAAAGGTTGCCTAAATAAAGTTATGAACTATTTAGTTGAGCAAATCACCAAGTTGACAATGCCACTATTTTTTGTTTTGTATTTTGATTTTGGATGTTGGCTGGGGCACTTAAATACCGATATAAGGAGGCGTAAATGAATCCAGTCATTCCTACAAAGTAGCTCATGCGCGAATAACAATTGCTATTTCGCCTCTAGTCGTGTGCCTGCTCGTTAAAAATCTTGTGCTTCATTATTGCCAGCCAAAATCTCAAGTTTTCCGGACTTACTTCTTCTTCTTCTTTAAATGGTCATCTAACCGCCTGGGCGATTTTGACCGTCCAACATAGCTCGCCAGTCGTTTCTTCGTTGCGCCAACTGGCGCCAATTGGAAACACCGCGGGATCGCAAATCGGTCTCCACTTGGTCCTTCCATCGGAGTGGTGGTCTCCCTCTTCCTCTGCTTCCACCGGCGGGTGCCGATAAGAATACCTTCTGGGCTGGAGCATCTTCGCTCATTCGCACTACGTGGCCTAGCCAGCGAAGCCGCTGTGTTTTAATTCGCTGAACTATGTCGGCGTCTGCGTAAAGTTCATACAGCTCATCATTAAATCTTCTTCGGTACTCGCCGTCGCCAACGCGTAGAGGTCCACAAATCTTTCGAAGAACCTTTCTCTCGAATACTCCCAGAGCCGCCTCATCAGATGTTGTTAGTGTCCACGCTTCTGCACCATATAGCAGGACGGGTGCGATGAGTGACTTGTAGAGTGTCATTTTCGTTCGTCGAGAGAGGACTTTACTTTTCAATTGCCTACTCAGTCCGAAGTAGCATTTGTTTGCAAGAGTGATTCTTCGCCGGATTTCTAGGCTAACATTATTGTTGGTATTAATGCTGGTTCCCAGGTAAACGAAGTCCTTTACTATTTCGAAATTATTGCTGCCAACAGTGGCTTGGTTGCCAAGGCGCGAATGCGCTGACTCTTTGCATGATGACAGAAGGTACTTCGTTTTGCCCTCGTTCACCACCAATCCCATTTTCTCCGCTTCTTTTTCTATATTGGAGTAAGCAGAAGTTACGGCGCGGTTGTTAAGGCCAATGATATCAATATCGTTTTTTTTTTTTTTTTTCCGGACTTACCACTCTAGATAAATTTTCTCTTTTTTTTTTTTTGGGTAGCGTAAAATCTTTGCAGCGGAGATACAGAGAGAAATTTGCTACACATTTCAGTTTCTCAACTATTTTCTTATTCCAATATCTCTATGAGAACAATGTGTTGAAGGCGTTTATAACACGGGGTGACAAAAAAAAAAAAACAAAAATCGAAAGTACTTTTTTCGAGTTTCAGGATTTACCCAGCATACAACAACTGCATAGTCAACATTTCCAAAATACCCTCAAAATCTGAAGTTGGGGTCAAAACCCCTTTTTCGTAATCAAAGGAATCATTGCCTCATAACTGTTTTTCTATTTATTAAGCAGCAATTTTTTAATACATTGAAGATACTACGGATGAGTATGTTTCTAGTGCTGAGGAACTCAACCAACCTCTCGCTAAGTGCTGGTGGAAATCATCCAACTGCTCCTCCTTAACGGACAGAATCTTTAAGCTAATCTTTCATATGGTCGGTGACACTGCAAAACCTTGTAAGTGATATCTCAGTTTGGCTTTTTTTCTTTTTCAACTACAAATTGCTTGATTTAAAGACGAATAATGACTTTATGGAAAAGTTCCAATCAAGATCGATTCTTTAAACTATTTGCCAAATCAACATGTACTTTTCTTGAGAATAAATGAATAGATCTTGATAGCAGGGGCCTATGCAAGTGTTCTTACGCGGTTTTGCATTGTGCGTTACGCGGTTTTGCAATGACACCGACAATGTGTTTCAAAGATTGGGGGATGCAATATCTTGTACCTTTGTTACATATTTGCTCGGTAAACATGTACATTGTAAAAGCTTGTCATGGACATATTCTGTGCCTCCCCCAGGAAAATTTCGCTTGCAGAGCTGAGCTTTTTAACATAAAAAAGTTTGCGTCGGGAAGATGCTCAAGATACAGATACCTGATAATTTCTCTTTATAGGTACAACCTAGCAGTGCAGCATATTTCTCACTCACTATGTGAGGGTTGCAGCGAACACTATAGTGCCCTCGGGGTTTACCCTACGAAATGCTTTTAATAGAGGATAAGTCTGTTTAGTATGCATCAATGAGTGGATCTGCCGACTACACGGAAGTCCTGTTACAACAACAACAAGATTTTCAAGTAAGAATCGCTCTTGACTATCTTTGATACTTGGACTCTTCCCGACATACAAAAACCAGGATGGTGTCAAAAGGAAATGCGATGACTCTTGGAGTATTGAAGAAAAGTTCTCTGTAAGATTTATAGTCCTTATCTGAGGAGCATAGTGCAGGGAATCAAATTCCAACGGCTTTGCTGGAAGTCAAGGAACTGTAGCGCTTTCATACGCAGCGGCCAAGTCGGTTGCACCCCAATAAATGATAATGACGATCTAGGTAAATTGGTCCTTTCACAGATGGATTGGCCTGCTGATTGGATTGATCCATAACTAGATGTCTGACCTTCATTCTGTAGAAGTTTATTATTTTTGTAATTACTTTTAATTTGATTACTTAATTAATAAATTATTAAATAAACCAATTAATATTAGTTATTCAACACGAATTTACAATGATTTTTCTCTACACTTATATCACAAAACCCACATACCCTCTCTTTATCCCGTTACCACGACTGCCTCCATCAATTTCTACCAGGTTTCCATCCATTGAACAATCGTAGGCGGTCATCACACGTCGTCGCCATCAACTAATTTCATTTAAGAAGTCGAGACATGCGCACTGCTGCCACGATCATTCAGTTGGGCGTATTTGGGTGTGTACAGGCGTACGAGTTTAGAACTGTTGTTGACAGTAAAAAGTAAGTAAATAAAAACTGTGAGCTTTCAAATGTTAATCGAACAATATAAACTGTGATTTGATTACTCAAACACTGCAGACAGCTGTTGCCCTCCTAATCAAAATAAGTGATCGTAATTTGCAAATTATGAATAATTAAATGTTTTTGTAATTGGAAAAAATAACAACGATCATGTGGGCAACCAAAGACAATATCGTTAGAACTCCAAATGAATGTATAGAAATTCGCAGGTCAATATAAAGTTGGTACGTGATTTGAGTATAAAATGGCTCCACAGCGATCACCCAAATTGTCTGAATAATATTTCGATCCCTTTCAAATTTTTCTCATTCAACGATTTCCTTTAACCTTTTTCGTTTTCCTGTCTTAGAGTTAGGAATAAATATTTTATAAAGAGATAAAACGCGCTCCTCGAGAATATGGGTAAGTACAGTTGGCATCTCTAATAGGTTAGGGCTGTGTGTGGAAGTTCATGCATGTGGGGAAAGTTAGTGACCGGCTTCCATCTAGGAATTACATAACAAACAGCTCACTACTTCCGTCCAAGTATCCTTTAACCAACAAAATCGGTTTACCGGCTCCCCTAGACTTGAAATAGCGCCTTCTTGGACCAAGCGGCTCATCATATAATTTCGTATCCCAGCCACAATGTCGAATGGGCGTTAGCTGCTATCAGGTTTCGAAGCGCTAGAGGATTATATTAATTCCTTGAAACCTCCAAATATTGTGAAACTCCTATACATTTTCAAATCAACTTTCAATACCAATACCGTTTTCATTTTCTGCACAACAAAGTTGGATTAGCCTCAGCACCTTAATCATATGGACGCAAAATTTTTCCGTTGCCTACGGACGTGCTACTTAATTATGTAAACAAAACGCATGCGCGATGCAACAAATGATGAAGCAATTAAAATGGTGTTGATACGCGTGGAACAAACTAACAAGTGGCTTGAGAAAAACAAAAACCAACAACAACCACTACAACTGTGAATCAACCCACAATCAAATGCAGCTTGACTGCTGAAACTAGCGCAACAACATTGCAATCACGTCGCGTACAAAAACAACAACAGCGGCAGCACCACCACTAATAATTATCAACAACAACAAATGTATGGCAGTATAACGTTAATAATCGCACAATTTTTTGCTGGGGGGCGAACGATTGCAGTTGGAATGTGTCAACTATAAACAATTATTTTATGCATATTATTGTAAGTGTTTATTAAAAACAAATTTGTATTGGCGGGCGGTTGCTCTTTTTCATAGCTAACCGAGTGCAATTGCACAAATTAAAATGCAAAAGAAGAATAAGACAAAAGTATGTATATATTGCAACGCTGATAGAAAGTTCGAAACCCTCTTGCCAGAAAATGAGTTCCCAGTTTTTATACCTAGTAGTGCTACGCACACTAGGTATATTAACTTTAGTCGCCTAACGGCAGTACGTAACGGCATAAACAGATCGAGATAGATATTGACTTATATATATCAAAATGTTCAGGAGGAAAAGAGAAATTGAGTAAGCCATGCCCGCCCGTTCGTCCGTCTGTTAACACGATGGGCGTGGCACCGCCCACTTTTGATAAGTTAAAATTTTTAAATAATATTAATTATAAAACAAAAACCTTTCAGGAATGTTTTTTGATTTTCATACCTTTCAAGAACATGAAATGTTTATAAGTATGTAAGAAGAAGAGATGGGCCCATCAATAAGTATACTTAAATAATCAGGACGCTGAGTTGATTCGATTTAGCCATGTCCGTCTCTCCGTCCGTCTGTCTGTCTGGCCGTATGTCTATTTAAACGCTAACTAGTCTCACAGTTTTACAAAAGAATGCTTTCGTTGTTTGCTTTCGCCATTTTATAATATACTAGCGAACCCGGTAGGCGTTGTTTTGACGGTTTGATACATTGAACACATCTATATGTAAAATGTCATTAACTTGAACCAAATAAACTTCTAGCTATACCGAACTGCAGCTTTATATACCCTGGGGGCTTTTCCAAAAGCTATATACAGACTGTGTCGTGCCCAGCGAACTCCTGAACCTATCGTGAAAGTTCAAGAGCAAAACAAAACACAAAATATGTGGGCGTGGCACCGCCCACTTTTGAAACATTATGTAGATATTGACTAAGTTACACATATATCCAAATTTCATTAATTTAGACCAAAAAAGTTCGGACTTATGACGAATTGAAACTTTATATAGCCTGGGGGCGTGACACCGCCTACTTTTCCAAAACTGTATTTTGTCTGTGCTGTACCCAGTGAACCCAAGTATATATTGTGAAAATTTCATAAAGATCGGTTTAGTTCTATGGCGCCTATGAGAGACACCCTTTTTTATATCTATTTTTGTTACGCACACAAGGTATATTACTTTATTCTGTATAAGCGAATTGAGATATATATTTATTAATGTATATCAAAACGTTCAGGATGAAAAGTAAAATATCCGTGCAAGTAGTTAATATCCCACTGCAAAAGCGAAGTTGTATATCTTTTTTGATTTTCATACGTTTCATGAACATGAAATGTTTGTACGTATGAGAAGAAGAAGAGATAGTCCCATCAAAAAGTATACTGAAATGATCAGGAGGATGACCTGAGTCGATGTCTATTTGAACGCAAATACGAACTGAAAGTATTAAAATAGACTTGCGTAAATTGGGATGACATAATAGATCACTACTAGGTATTTAATGTTCGATTCCACCCGAACTTGGACTTCCTTACTTGTTCTTATTGGTAACTGTTAGACCATTTTAAAAGCTCCTATAAATAACTAACGCCAATCAACAATATCACAATGAAGGCTACTAATCCTTAAATCTTCCCAAGCATTCTTGAAAATCTACCATGCAGTTATGAACCTCCTCATTTTAAGCCACCCAAGAAAAACCGTGTGTCTGTTTTTCATTAACTAGACCTTGCCTAGACACGCACTAATAAAAAATGCTTCTTTTTATATTTCTACACGATCAACTTGTTCGTTGATCGATCGTTCATGCAACGTTGGGCGATTGGAATTCGATTGTCGTAATTATCATGATTATCATCAAGTTGATTGTCATCTTGCCAAACACCAACAGCTTTACCGCCGATTGCTTAAGGCATTTGTGTCCAGCCAAATTGTTTGAATGGCATTCAGTCAGTTGGGCAGTCAATCAAATGCAATTAAAATAGTATTTTTGCTTCTGTTGCCATTGAGTCTAATTATTATGCGTTATTCATTTGGCTATATACACACACATCCATACATGCGCACATATTTGCAATTGGCATGAGAAAGTTTGCAACATTACTAAAAAGGCGTAATTGGTGGGAAAATTATCTGAGGACATAAACTGTCAAAATATTTGAATTCGAATAACTGACATTGAGTGGAGATTAGAATGCAAATTGATTTTGATAGTGATTGGAAATATTTTCATGCAAAAAAAAATTTACGCTGGGAATCGTCATTTTTTAACCAAAAGTTTTAAAGTACTATTTAAGTAATAAGAAAAACTATAAAAACTGTTTTTACCGGTATCTTTAATTTTAAATGCTTACGGTTACAAATCGAAATACAGCAGCAGACAACTTTTGTATTCTCAACACTTTCGAATGCCATTGTAAGCCTACTTTTAGTAATCCAATACTCAGTCAATAACAGTTGGTGATCTCTGCATCAGTGGACGGGTGACCAAGGCAGGACGTATAAAAGCTCGTAATCATATAGATTGAGACATTGAGGTGTGAATTGCATGTGGTTTTGGTGGGTTATAAGACAGAGTTAAAGAAAGTCGTACGTACATGCACACGGGTTTGTAAATATATGCATACATTAGGATGTGTAATTTTTAAATAATGTTTTCTTAATTTATGGAACAACCAATATGTAGAGAGAATAGTAATCCGATAGGTGCCGCAATGAGTTATAGTTCAGAATTCGATGGCAAGGCAATATATGGGGGGAAAGCTTTAATAATCGGAAGAGAAATTAAGGCATTTTGAAACCTCGAGAAAAAAACAAAAATGCTGAAAGTTTTATATAAGACTAACTTTATAGAAATGAACCCAATAGTACCATACAAATTTTCCTTAAAAAAACATGTGTATGAATTTAAGAATTTTATCAACAGTGAATTTCAAATTCAACAAGTCTACCTTTTATGTATTTTTTTTTTTAATTTTTTGTTTTTGTTTTCTTATTTTGTTCTTTATCAAACCGAAAATTCCGATAAAATAAATATTTAAGTCAGTGCACGGCTAAACATTTCAGCCTAAACTCGAACTCTTTTGGATTACAAATATGTACGCCCAAACCAGCTTTGGTTTTAAATTAGTACTACTCCAGTTTTCGAAAAAAATAGCGTGATGAAAAGGGTTTCAATTTTAAACCAGAAATGTCTTACCAATTAAAAGAAAATAAATGAATTTGTATCAGTTGGCAGGATTCGTGCCGTTGCGCTCCGCATCAGAGTCGGCTGCTCGACCCCATGAGCTACGTCGCATACAAATATGTGACTTCAGTAACTTCAAAAATCTTTTAGAAATAAATAGAAACAAAATACAAAATTTCAGACTTTTTTATACCTTGCATGAACATGAAATTATATTATAACTTTGGTCCGATGTTTGTAAGTATGGGAAGAAGAAGAGATACCGAAATGATCAGGGCGATGATCTGAGGTGATTTAGCCGTGTCCTTCTGTCTTCCTGTTTGAACGAAAACTAGTCCTATAGCCTATAACTGTTGCAATTAAAAAGCTAGGAACGCAAAATTTTGCACGTTTGGTACATATTATATATGTAATGTGTGTAGTGTAAATCACCCAAATCGGACTAACATAACATATAGCTCCCATACAATCGACTGTTCCGATAAATGGGGTTTGGGCTATGTATCTTTAAATCATCAGTTTTGCAGAGCTTTTACTAATTGTGAGTAAGGATTGGACACTTAAAACCGTGATGCGTATTCATGAAAGGTATAAAGTCTTCGGCACAGTCGAAGACAGTCTTATCCTTACTTGTTTCATTTAAGTTTTGAAAGGTTCGGAATTTACTACAAAAAAAGTATAAAAAAGACCGATGAATGCTTTAAAACTTAGGCCTCAATTTTTAAGCTTATAAATTAGTAGTAGTTCCAACTCCCGTAATAAACAATCATATGCATTATATTCTATTTCCCATGATTACCCAAAAATGTCACACCCTAATGTACACATGTGAGTAGTTATTATTGATTCCATTCCCCGGAACCCGTGCTTACGTGCCGAAAATACCACAACTTTTTTCTTACATTCTCTGGACAGGAAATATGTTACTAAAGAGTGAGTATGTGTGAGTTATTTACAGGAGTTATCTTTTTTTGGATGTACACTATTTTAGAATATTTTAATTTTCTTTGTTAACTAACAAGAAGCTGTGGGTCTAGCACATTCAAGATTATATGTTACATCTTCTATGACAAAGTCGGAGGTAACAGAATTGTGTTTATGAACGTGATAATTGCTTTCTTATTAATAAAATAATATAAACACATGTAAGCATAATATGTTAATGAAAAAAGCTTCGTTTTAAATAAAATATTTCCAGGATTTTTAAAAATAAAAATTCAGAAAACTGGCATCCCCAATAATTAAGCGTGTACGTAGTGCTAAATCTAAGGCAACAATTAGCAATCGCAGTAAATTCAAATTCAAGCAACAACAATAAAATAAAATTACTAAATGTTATAAATATTGAAAAACATACAAATACACATACATACACACACTCTGCATTACACAGCTTGTGGTGCTTGATAGAGGAAACCACATTTTTCAGTTGATAAAACAGACAATTTCATTAAAAACTGCCATCAATCGTTTGCAAATGCCTCAATTGTCGTTGTTGTACATATGTGATATGATATCCGTTCGATGAATTTTCCTTAGTTGTTGCTGTTGTTGTGCCGTTGCTACTGCATTACTTCACAACTAAGGCAAACCACTTTGGGGCATTGCAAGCAGTCTAAAATCGCATTGTGCGTCTGTATGTTTTTGTGTTGTGTGAGTGTGTGTGTGGCAATAATTTGTCAACTGTGTTAATTTGCGCTTCACACCTTTATCTTTATCTAGCGGTTAGTGTAGCCGCAATTGGCGAAAGGGTGACTTGCGGTAAATTTATTTGTTGCTGTTGATCTCAATTGTTCGTATTATTTACATATTTGTATTTCACGTAATAATCTTTATTGCCTATTGAAATTTGTTACTTTAACTACCGGTGTAGCTGTTGTGCTGCTACTATCTGTACAATGCTTACAACATGTCTACGAAGGTGATCAATTTCATTGCACAAATATGCGACATGTATATATTTTACTAGCAGATATTTTAATTGAATCAGTACACTTAGAGAAATATGGGCTGAATGCTACACAGGATTAGAATACCGCTCTTGGCACTGGCACAGAAATTATTTCTCAAGCCGCCAATTACAACAGAATACCTAAAAGAAAGGATAGAAAGTTAGGCCTACTGAGCGGTTTCTGTTGGCCTGTTACCGCTGTGGACAATTAAGCAAAAAGTTCATTGAAGAGGAGTCTTCAAATAAGCATGCAAATCCGTCTCTTTTAGGAGTATGGTTAGCCTCGCCATACATAAAATAGCCCTTTTATCTTGATGGATAGGTTTTTATCGACTTCAGACTGGATCAGAAAACAACTACTATGAAATTTTCAGGCCTTAATAATTATTTAGGGTTTTTACGGCTTAATTCATTTATGCTATAAAACTGGACAACAAAAGTAGAATAAAAATTTTGTTCAGGCGTGCTGTAATTAAGCTTTAAACAATGGTATGGTTTTCTGGGTAAAGACAAAAGGCAAGAAATGCTACTTATTTTATCTTGAATAAGATTGAAATAAAATGGGGTTTCAGGATTTGTGTTTACATTTTCTCTATATTTATTTTTGAGTTTTTAACAAATTTCCAAAATAAAAACTTGCTTTGGCTGTGGAAAAAGCAGCACACAAACTCTGTGGAAGTAGCTTCTTATTTAGGTAACAGCATCTACCTTAAGCTCTAATTGATTATCTAAGTAAACTAATCTTTGATGCATACAGGGTGGCTAATGAAAGCCGCTACCAAAAAAAAATTAAATAACTTTTTTTATATTTAATGAATCTGGTTAATTTTTTTTTTATTTTGCAGATTGACTTTTACATTTAACAAAAATGGATAACTGGGACACTGAAACAAGAATTTGGATTGTCCGCCGCTATCACGCACTGGAGTCCGTAGTTTCGGTTCAAAGAGAGTATAGGCGCACGTTTGGCGGCAATCCTCCGAGCAGATGGACCATAATAAGACTTGTAAACAATTTTGCCGAGCATGGGACAGTCAACAGAAGACCTTACCATTGAAACCCTTCAGTTCGAACGGAGGAAACAACCGCTGCTGTAGCTGCTGCCATACAAAACAATCCACGTGTTTCGACAAGAATCTTATCTGCTCAAATGGGTGTAAGCAGACAGTCATTACAGTCATTACAGTCATTTATGCAAAAAGATTTGGACTTATTCCCATATAAAATTCAAATGGCCAACAAACTGAATGCTGCAGACTTGCCGATTCGCTTGGAATTTTGCCACAAGATGCTTCAAATGGTGGAAGAGGATGGAAACATGTTGAACTGTCTTTTCATGTCTGACGAGGCCCATTTCGATTTAAACGGCAACATAAACAAACAAAATTGTCGAATATGGAGTGCTTCCAACCCACAGATACTCCATTAAACGGAATTGCATCCACTTCGTGTCACAGTGTGGTGTGCAGTTTCATCAGCTGCATTGTCGGGCCCTACTTCTTCGAAGAAAACGGTCACACCGTTACGGTTACTGGAGACCGTTACTTGAGCATGTTGAGAGAGTTTTTCTATCCAGAATTACGCCGAATGAGAATTTCTTTCAACTCTGTGTGGTTTCAGCAAGATGGTGCAGCTCCTCATATAGCCCAACCTGTTATGACAGAATTGCGACGAAAATTTCCCAATAAGCTGATATCCAGAAACTCCACATTCCGTTGGCCACCCAGGTCGCCTGACCTTACTGCACCTGACTTTTTCTTGTGGGGTTATTGCAAACAGGAAGTCTTCAAAGCAAACCCAACAAATTTGAATGAACTAAGGCAATCCATTCGCGAAACAATTGCGGCTATTCCTGTCTCAACTCTCCAAGCAGTAATGAACAACTTTTTGGTAAGATGCCGCACATGCATCGACGAGCAGGGAGGGCATTTAAATTCCATTATTTTTAAAACTAATTAAGCTATATTTAATAAAATTTAATGAGCTTTAACATGAATAAAAGAAAAATGAATTCCATACACTGAAAAAAAAATTATTTGAGTTTCTTAATGTAGCAAAATTCATCAGCCACCCTGTAGATAAGTTTGATTGAAGAACATATTACTTCTGAAGACCTTAGAAAACAAAATAAGCTGTAATGGATGACACTTCATCACAGTGCTCCTGAAGTATAGAAAAGGATTCCTGTGTAATAACTACTCAACTTTATATTGTGACTATTTCTGGTTAGTCGGACGAAGATTTTATTTCTATCGCAGATTTTTTAAGCCACAAAAAAGCTTCTCTTCAAATATGGCTGAAAAGCGGATATGGCAAAGAAGCTGGAAACTCTTTAAAATAGAGAAATGGTGGCACAGACATTTTTTAAACTATTTTCTTGGGGCAGATCGACTTAAATCAGGACAATAGGTTCCTAAGAAATCTCATGCAATGGCTATTTAGAGGCACCTATTACTGGATCGCCGTGGTGTGGCGGTACTGGTGCTGGCCACAAGGTTCGAGCCCCGGTACAGGTAACATCAAAAGTGGTTTTAAACAGTTTTTTCAAAACGGGGTCGCCCCTCGGCAGTGGTTTGGCAAACTCCCCAAGTCTATTTCTGCCATGGAAGGCTTCTCAGCAAAAATTGGTTTGTTTTGCAGATTCATTCGAAATCGGAATGTGCATACCACAAATTGGTAGAGAAGCTCTGCCTTAATCTCCTCAGGAGGTATACATAGCGCTAACTATTTATTTTTTTTAATTTTAATCACTGGAAAGTTCTTGCCAACAAATAGCGAGCTCATATGAAAAATCGTTGAGGATGAATTCATTGATAAAACTATTTTATTTATTTATTCTAGGTACAAAGTAGGAATCTTCAATATCGCGAAAGTAGGTTGGCAAGATGAGCAACCAAATTTAAAGAGTGCAAAGCTTACTTGAATAAAGATATCGCATCCCAGGAAGGTCTAAAATTCAGCTACAAAAGTAGTTTTACGACTACGGACCCACCATTCATTGACTCACAAACAACTGTGTGTTGACTTCAAAGTTTGACTGAGTAGGCATTCAAGATTATCCACCTACTTAAGGGAAGCAGTGACTGTCCTACACTAGCTTATGACTTCCAGGTACTTAATATAGGGTCCCTTGTAATTGAAGAACTATAGGAGAACTTAGAAAATTTCAGTAGCATACCGCCTGCGCTCTGAATGTTACGAGTTCATGCAATGAATTTGAAGCAAAAACCTGAGTTATAGGAAGAGTCTATAGAGGGCTGCAGTATTGCAAAGATCCAGTAACCAATAACGATCATTTGATTGATATCGAGCATAAGTGTTCAGCTTGGTAGGTGTCGATAGAGCATATTTATGTTTCACTCTTCTATAGTTAACGCTTATAATAACGCCTGAGAAGCCTTCCAAACTTTTATCAGCTAGGAAAACAACTATCTACTACCGACTTAAAGTGATCCAATAAGGAAATTTTAAGACTACGCTATTATCGCTACAAACTTTCTATGAACCAACCGAGGTAAAAAATATTTTCTCTGAGATTCATAATTTTTAAAATTTAACAATAGCATATCTAACTTAAAAGACTTCCCCTCCGTTTCTGTTTATTTGGGGAATCAAAACGTTTAATAATGAGTATCTGGAACTCATTGAGGGTATTCACAGTTGATGCCGTATGCAGATGTGGGTTCTCTCATCACTTCGTCTCAACCTAACTAAACTTATTTATATAGCTCAATGAATGCTAACTTTTAACAGTGTACTCAAAACAGCCAAGCACCTTTTTTTATGTTTTTGAATACTTGAAAGGTGTGAAAATAACAGGCTCTTATGCATATCTCGACCAACCTCAGCCATACAGTGGTACTTACTACGTCTGATCAAGTACTTAATAAAGTGGTTGGCAGATATTGCGAATATGAAATTTACCTTCAGCAAACGCTATTGAAAGATTCATTTACACACCAACGTCATTTCTAAGGCTTCTCAATTACAGTCATCAACCAAAGTCAACGAGACTGTCACTTGGTGGGTTTTCGATTACAAATTATGGGAGTCGGCCTGCAATCGCCCCATGAGCGATTATGTATCGTTGAGAGTGAGTATGCGTCTGCGTACAACAAAAAACGAAGACAAGTAGGCACTAGAACTAATTAAGATACAAAGATATACTAACAAATAAATCTTATATACGAGTTAGTTATATTTATCTCGACAGACAGTTATAAACATAAGCCGCCGATCTACACATTAGATATCGCAGCGTGTGGTTGAGCCAATCTAACGTTCGCTGTCTTTTTGAAGTCAGACTATTTAGATTAAGCTATTAAACTGCCATAATTAGAAGGCGACCAAAAGGTTGCTTGTTCCAAGTCTAATGCTGCTCAAAACATGATTCATAGAAAAATTCCTTTACTGTGTAGCCTCCGCTCAATTGTCCACTACTCTGCTGACACAGATTTAACATTTCACTAAGCTTTGTTTGGAATGCACAACGGACTACCTAATTGAACAATCAACTCCTTTAAATCTCGTTTTTATCTAATAAGAGGAATACGGTTTGCTTCTAATTATGATTTTTATGTTGTTTGTTTCTCCTTATTATTCTTACTCTCATGCCCCACCTACATCTATGGCGCATGTGTCGCTTACTTAATGAACACATCAGAATTCTTGATTGCTTTCCAGACGCTGAAAGTATTGGATTAGTGCGAGTATTTGAGCAGGCAAACCCCGAAGTCCATGCTACCTTTGATGCAATTTTGTACCGAAAATTAGAATTCGGCAGTTTGGGTTTCTATGATTCGTATATATCCACGTATGAGATGGACTTGAGCTCCCTAAGGCGGTGTTCTTGCAGCCAAATTAGAATAACAATATTCTGGTCAGCATAGAATTTCCTTGTCTTCACTTCGAAATTGCATATTATGTTTCCAACACTTAGATATTTTTACATAAAAATTAATAATCACTTCTTTGATGCCCAGCTCAAAAATTCGGCTAACACCCATGTGGGCTACCAATCTTTCTTACCGAAAATTTTTTGAGACGTCCCAATTTCGAAAAAGACCTAATAACCGAAGGAAGGCTGGACGAACACACTCAAAGACGTGAGTGATAGTAGCTTGAGTAACTGAGATGCAAGTTGCACCCGTGGCTCTTCTGCAACTGTCAGCATGTCTACTTTGAAAAAAAAAAGTCTTTTGAAATGGCTCTCCACGTTATTAGAACCAGGATTGAAATGGGGTCGCTTGCAATGAACTTACACTGGTCATCTTCCTGGACAATGGTGCAGCCTTTAAAGACGCGGTAATCAATTCTTTGGCACGACTATGGATAGAACGGACTTTGCTGAACTTTGTGAATCTTCTTCTAGGCATGGATACATTCCATCAGGCGTGGTTGAACGACGTGCCCTTGTTCGTCTACTCGGAAACCTTACGGTAAACTCTGTACTCCTAACAAGACAATCCCAAGTCATTGCTTATGGTGACGACATAACTCTAGCTGCAACACGGAATCACCTTCAAACTCTCAACACCCTGCTACATGAAGTTGATTTTTGCTCAAAAAACTGTGGACTCAATGTAAACCCCTCTAAGGCAGAGATGGTGTTGTTTACCATACGATATCCACTGCCTCCATCAAAGCAACGAGGCTTCAACAAAGTTGAGCTAAACATATCCAGTGGATCGAAATACCTAGGTGTTATTCTCTACTGCAAGTTACTCTGGAATCAGTAATTGCAAGGACTCCATAGGCAAGAGATCTGACATGACGCCAGCTGAACACTGCTGTTGTGAGACCCATACTCTTCTATAGTTTATCGGTCTGTTGATCAGCTGTGAACAAGACCTAGAGACTGCAAAGGATGAATAGGGCTCAGCGTTAGATTCCAGAACACCGATCTCATGCTTAAACAATCAATTTTCAACTGAAATCGCAGACAGAACAAGTACAAATATTAGGCTACCCGACCAATGCAGCGTTTTGCAGGCATTTGTGTAAATATCCGCCGTAGGGTGGCGGTAGTGTTGCTGGCTTACGACACCGAAGGTCCAAGGTTCGAGCCCTGGTACAGGTAGCATCAAAAGTGGTTTGGAAAAGTTTTTTCTAGAACGGGGTTGCTCCTCGGCAGTGGTTTGACAAACTCTCCGAGTGTATTTCTGCCATGACAGGCTTCTCAGCAAAAATTCGTCTGCTTTGCATATGCAGTTCGGAATCGGTATAAAACTGTAGGTCCCGCCAATTTGTAGGAGAAATTGGAAGCAGCACACCACAAATTGGTAGAGAAGTTCGGCCTTAATCTCCCCAGGAGGTATATATAGCGACAATTATTTATTTTATAAGTAAATATCCACGGCCGCCGTGGTGTGAAGGTAGTGTTGCCGGCCTACCACACCGAAGGTCCATGGTTCGAGCCCTGGTACAGGTAACATCAAAAGTGATTTGAAAAAAGTTTTTCAAAAACGGGGTCGCCCCTCGGCAGTGGTTTGGCAAACTCTCCGAGTGTATTTCTGCCATGACAGGCTTCTCAGCAAAAATTCGTCTCCTTTGTAGATGCCGTTCGGAGTCGGCAAAAAACTGTAGGTCCCACCAATTTGTAGGGAAAATTCAAATCGGCACACCACAAAATGGAAGAGAAGCTTGGCGCAAAAATCTCTTAGGAGGTTTATGATGATATACCTGTTGTATATCGCGCCATAGAGAGAGAAATGTCCATAAAAGGTTTTCCAGGAGGGTAACCCCCACAAAATAAAGATTCTATTACGATCAACTCAGACACAGACTTGAGCTGAGCTTCATCAAACAAATGACAAAGAAATACCGAAAGAAAACCTGCAGGGTGACTAGACAGATAAGGCACAGGATTAGCAAAAGAATAACTACGTTCCTCAACCGGCCAGATGGGCTATATCTTTGTCTGGTGGTCGGACTAATAACAGGACTCTGTTTGATAGGGATTCGTGGAGAACGTTTGGGACTCAACACAACTGATTTCTGTAGCACAGTTCTACTGCCTTGGCTAGAACAAGACATCGGTTCTTAAACCAAAGCTTCTTCGAATGACCGGCAAACCTTGGGTCTGTGGACGTACTACGGTATGCCAAACACACACGGTGGTTCATTTGCTTCTGATCCGATTTTTTTCTTTTGGACCTGCGTGTGGTAAGTCAGAACACAGATCCGCGGTGTATTTTTATCTTGAAACCCAACAAATTCTTTTAGTCCCGACGTCAAATCTTGGTAGCAGCATATCCCGAAATAACACAAACGCATGCGATAAAGAACGCACCCACTCTTGTGAAAATTGTGTTATTTTTATTGATCGGCAACCGATTATTGTTTTCCCATTTATTTCATTCAACTCTTATTCTAGCTCTTGTTATTTTTTTGTTTTGTTTTTATTTTTATTATTTCTCTGTCTGCTAAGACCTTCGATTGCTGATTGTTGAAATTCTCTACACGCTTTTGTCGTAATAAAGGCGTACATATTTTGAATTTCTTTAAATCCATTGCTAATCTTGTGGGACCAGCACTACTGTGGCTGCGGTATGGGCCGGGTCAGGAACGCTGCTGCCGCTACCAGCAGACCACCCTGAAGTTTTATATTTGATTTGATTTACGTACACTTACATGCTCGATTACATATGTGGATATCTATATGAGTGATCGTCATGTAATTTTCGTATTAAACTGCTCCTTTCCGTTTCTACTGTGAGCCGCCTTTTGGTGACTGCAACTTATGAATATTTAAGATTAATCCAATGGCTATGAGTAGTTAACTTGACTCGCCTTAGACACAAAATCACACACACAGCGAGGTAACTCATATTACAAAATGCATACAACAACCTGCGACAGTGGCAACTTGCATTGGCCGAAACGGTGTGCGCGTGCGTGCATTGCGAAGGGGTCTTGTGTGTGGCACGGCATAGCCTTCTTGTCGTTCATAGTAATTTGTAGGTCAGTAATGAACGATTTTATGACTCTATTAAGAAATGTGCGAGGTATGAGTATACACATACATATGAACATATATATATAGAGACTATGAGGAAGCTCTTGGTAGCCGGAGCTGAGGGAATAGAGCAGGTTAGTTGGAATTGTGGATGCCACCTGGTAAAGAAATTTTTTACCTTTATTTTTTTATTTTGCTCACTACAGAGCTGGTATTACAGAGCGTTGACGATTATCGCATAAAGGTAATGCTACAAAATTTACATTACGGAAAGGTGAAGGAGACAAATGAATGACGTATGTAGCCCAGCAACTGCACTAGAAGCTCTAAATTAGTGTCAAAGTTAAATCCTCTCAAACATTTTCCATTTACTTAAAATGTATGCAACATTGTCTTTCATTGCGTTAACTGCAGAACGCTCTTGTCCGACCTTGAGACGTTTCAAAGCCTTTTTTGTTGACTCGACCATAGAAGAAAGGCTGAATGGCTTAGCCCTTATGAGTTTTAAGCGAAGGTTTGAACAGGACAGCGAAGAAGTAGTAAATCATTTTGATCCAAAAATCCAGATGAATTAACTTTATTTTAGTATAACTCTCAGCAAATTTCTTAGACTAAAGCAGACCTGTTAAATTTGATTAGTAACTAGTAATCAATTAATGATTATTTTAATTTTTTTTTCAAGAAAAGGCAATTATTAATTGATTACGATTAGAAAAAATAAAAAAAAATCTTTAAAAAACCAAAAATTATAAACATTTTTTTTTTAAATATCCAAAAACAACCAAAAAAGTTGTTTTGAATACTTTTGAAAATTTTTTTTTATTTTTTATTACTGTTTTTTTGATTATTTTATATATTTTTCAGTATTGTTGATATGTGCTTCTATTCACTAATTAAGTACTTCTACAACATACTGAAAAATATCAAAAATAATCAAAAAATAATTGAAAAAATCAAAAAAAAATCAAAAAGAATAATTATTGATTACGATTACAAAAAATCCAAAAAGATCTTAAAAACACAAAAATAATCAAAAAAAATCAAAAAAATTGTTTTGATTACTTTTGGAATTTTTTTTTATTTTTGATTTTTTTTTATTGTTTTTCATATTTTTCAGTATTGTTGATATGTATATTTATAGGCCTACAACATACTGAAAAATACTAAATAATCAAAAAAAAAACATCAAAAAATCTAAAATAATCAAAGGTATTCGAAACCTCTGTTTTTGATTTTTTTTGATTTTTTATTACTTTTTTTTGATAATTTTTTATATTTTTGTATGGGCCTACAACATACTAAAAAATACTAAATAATCACAAAAAAAAACATCCAAAAAAAATCTAAAATAATCCAAAATAATCAAAGGTATTCAACACCTCTTCTTTTATTTATTTTTTTATTTTTTTTAATAATCGCAAAAAATAAGTTTTGATTATTTTTTTAATTAATTGGAAAATAATCATTTAAGTTTGAAGGTAATAGTAATCAATCATTAAATGGATTTTCAAGAAAATAATTAATCAAACCGGTAATCATTACGATTAGTAATCATTATTTAACAGGTCTTGATCTAAGGATTTAAATTACAGATTTAAGATGACTTTTTTTCTTTGAAAATCTGCGTGAAATATTCCGTTCCAATCAAAATTTTTTGATTAAGACACGTTTAAATCAAATTCAATAACTACCTCCGAAAAAATACTTATTACAGCCCTGTAGTCCAGTATCAACACATCCATTCCGAAACCTCCTTTAATTTCGAAACGCTCTAACAAGACATTTCTATCTCTGGTTGAGCTGCAGTTTGAGGAAAAATCTAATTCAAGGACAATCACAAAGGCGAAGGCTGGTCTTTTCTCAACTACAATTGGCAAATGATAAGACAAACTCATTTGACATAAATTTTCCACGGGAGGCATATGTTCGAAGGGTTTGACTATTTGACTAAATTTTGTGTGTAGAGCATTTTTTATGTTACTTCTTCCGGGATTTGAAACTAGCGTTATGAGGCTACACTGGAGGATACACTGAAACATAGACACTTGGAAGTTGCAGTTCAAAGGAGCTTTTAGCAGTTGTCATGCTGGGTCTATAAACAAAAGTAAGACTTACGGATCAATTCTGTGCCTAACCGGTAATTTTGTACCTGGAAAATTACCTAACCGAAAATCGTAACCGTTGGCCATGCAGTTCATGTAACCGCGATTATAGCGTACATGACAACGCTGTCAAAAACAAACAATGCGTAATAGAGAGTAAAATGCAAATGCGAATGAAACTTTGTGTAAAAAAGTGCTTATATTGTTTATTAATTCTTGTGAACGACTATGTGTACAAACTTTTCGGTACTTTCTGTCCACAAAAATATTTAAAAAACACGTGCGTTTTTTTACAGTTACGCCACGTTACCACCTATTTTGGTGGTTACGAGATTGAACTGCAAGTTAAGCCGGCAGAATACCAAAAGGGTGTAAAAGTTTCCAAATTATTAATTTCCCGGTAAAGCGAATGTTGTTACCATACTAGAATTAGGGCGTTAGAAAAAAGTTTGCGATGTGGCATGTATGAGTTCACGGAGTTCTTAGAAGCGAAACTGTTCTTACCTATATACAGGGTGGCGCAAAAGTAATCCTCCTATCAGAAAATGCTATAAATTTTGCGATTGGCCCCTTAAGTCAATTCTGTTTTGACATTTGTGTAGTAAACACATGCGAAATACACGTTAATAAACAATGTTACGCTACACTGCTCCAGAACGCGGAATATTGCTGACTATTTATTTGACCAATAATCGGTCGGGGCCAAACGGTTACTGTGAATGGTGATCGCTACAGAGCAATGATCAACGAGTTCTTTTTGCCGCAACTTGATGAATTGGGATTGGAAAACATGTGGTTCCAACAAGACGGTGCAACAGCACACACTGCACGTGCCACAACCGATATGCTGAACATCGGAAGCTAACTTTTGCGCCACCTTGTATCATGTCGAATCTACCTGTGCATAGCACCCAAGCGAGATGAATATATGCAGTTACAAATATAAGTGCATAGCCACAGCTGAGGGAAAGGTGATCAGCAAAAATTCATCCGCCTTTACAGTGGCCGTTCACAGTCTGCATCAAACAAGTAGGTTCCATTAATTTTTAGAAATAAATAGAAGAAGCTCACTTAAAAATTGTCGGAGCAGCTCAACCTTAATATTAATATAACAACAACAAAATATGGGACATGTTTTCCAGAATGAAGTCATCGCTCCATGGAAATACCCCGTATGTACTGAAATAAGTTTCGGGATTCTTCAACGTATGGATGCTTTGTTTCTTATAGTCAGTAATACCATCTTGGAAAATGTTAATCAGTCCTTAAAACGGAGGGTTCGAAGTTTTAATAAATTAAGATCGGAAAGGTTGGCAAAATTGTAAGTGTAGGTGTATTAGTAAGAGCGCTTTGATCACACGAACCAATTGACGTGTATTTGAATCGCTTGTTAGACAGCAACGAGCAAGCACATATCGTCGGTGACACTGCAAAACGCGTAGGTAATATCTGAGTTTGGCTGTTTTTCAACTACAAATTGCTAAATCTAAAGACTAATAATCACTTTATGGAAAAAGTTCCCATCAAGATTTATTCTTTTAAACCAAACCAACATGTAGTTTCTTCGAGAATAAGTGAATGGATTTTGATGGCAGGGGCCTACAAAAGTTTCACTTACGCGGTTTTGCATTTGTGCGTTACGCGGTCTGGCAGTGTTACCGATGATATAGCAAATCTGCAAAATCAACTGGCTAGGCATGTTAGGTTCCTCTCACGTAAACAGCTAAATTTTTAGGTTTCTTCATAACTCATATCTGCAGCTCAGCTCATTTTCGAATTCCAAAATTTTATTAGACCATTTCATTAAACCGTACAAAATGCCAAACTAAAGCGCAACGTGTGTGGTCTCTCAATAGCTACCACGCAAAATATTGTCATAACTTAGCCGTAAGCGATTTTTAACAAACGCTTACTACAGAAAGCTTTCAAAAGCTGCTTTAATTTCAAACTACACCTTAACCAATACACCGACTGCGCACGAACAAGAAAAGGGCTTAAGGACATGTACATACACGTACGCCAGTCTTTCCGCAGATCCATGCAAGAAAACAAATATGCGAATCAGAATGTTCACACCAATCCCCATAAACATTAACATCAATCTTTTGCGGATCAAATCGGAAAGAAATACAGACGTTATACACTTGTGCGCCCCAAAAGACCACCAACGTTGACATAGCCGTAAGCTAATAATGCAAGCGTCAAGCGACCGCAAAAAAATTAAGATCTTTACAAGCTGGGTTTAGCTAAGGCAGATTGAAGAACAAATTAAAAAGCGAAGAAAAACGCAGTTTAAATTGTACGCACGGGCCAACAGAAAACCATACGCGCCCGCGTAAACAACTGTCGATTGGACGGGCGGTCTGTATTAGTTCTGGCGGGTTGTGAGTCAAAGTCAGTGTCAGTGCATGTCAAGAGGAGAACGAACACACACACGCCCGACTGGGCTCGCTCGATGAATTTGCTGATCGGCAATGAGGTTGAACAATGCATCAACGTCGCCGTAGCCGTGGCCATGACCGCAAGGCAAATAGGCAGCTACAACAGTAAGTTTCATGGTTCCATGCCTAAGCGCCTCTTTATTTCATGCGTGGATCTACTGGTTCGTTAGTTATTATTGTTGTTATATTTGCGAATTTTGTTTCGTTTGCGGTGCAGTTGCAAAAACCCTGCAGGAAAGCACCGGACTAGTCAGGAAAGATACCAGTATGCAACTAGAATTTTCTGACTATTGTTGAACTAATCCGAAAAGGACTAAATTTGTACCAGAAAGTAAGAAAAAAAAACTCCCGTCAAAAATTTCAAAGTAAAGCAGACTGCTGAAATGTTCAAGGTAGAAAAATCCAAATCACGAACGTGTGACGTCGCCCATCTGAGCAGAGGACTTATTCACTGTGCCTGATTAATCCTGTTATTATTACTATTATACACAAAAGAGGTGATGAATCACCAAATTACAATAAAAGGAGCACAAGTAACATAGACCTTCGGCTCTGACTAATCCTATTAGCTCTCACCTTAATTGAACTAAAATTGTGTGGTCTACTTTGCACTAATTTAAGACTGGTATATTGCTGTACGAAATCTGCCCATTGACTCTTTTCGTAGGACATCGACATGTTAAGGCTACCAGTGATTTATAGGAAAACGGTACGATGACTAGTAGGCCTTGGTGTAGTTTGCAACTAGTTGGTTTGACTACAGGGCATAACCATGAGCCATACAGAGATGGGCGTTTGGAATGTGCAATAACAATCACTCGTTTCCTCATTGTTATTGCTGTTTTTGTTGTTGTTGCAGTTTGTTTGTTTCTCAATTTTGCGTCGCTTGTGTTGTTGTGTGTGCTGGCTGGCTGGAATGGGTTGATCCCCCATAAAGCCAAATTAATCAATTAATAAAGCATTTAATTATAGTGCGTGGGGTTTATTATACAACAACAAAAAATCAAGAGAGGGAAAAGTAACTTGAACTCTCTGCGATATGTTGGAATAAAGAAATATGCATGATTCCTTCAGTGGGGCATCTAAACGTCCTTGATGTGAGATCGGACCATGTGAAGGCTTTGGATCCATGGTGGTCTGTTGATGATTTGCACAACTCAGACAAAACCGACAACGCGTAAACGAATAAAGCCCAAGAGGCTAGTCATGGAGTTCTAGATTTGTGTTTGACAAGAATAAATATGAGTCCCTTTTCTTTTTAGTCTTGGATGATTGAAAAGAGTTGGTGTATACGATCTCCTGTGGGAAAGTGTTTGTTGTCAATCTTTGTCTGCCTAAATCTGAGACCTCAAGTAATTTGACTACTGCTTTTTATTGGATATGCACAGACATTTTTGGACTATTGTAGCTTTACTAACGCTAGGGATTTGAATCTTTGTGCTGCGAATATTCACTGCTTTGATCAAACCGATTATCATATATTCAGCTGAGTGGTCCAAATCGAGGATAAGGTGAAGACTGTGCGATGCTCTTTCAAATTTTTGTACGGAGAATTGTTTAGCTAACTGTCGAAAGAATAGAATAAGGTTTTCGGCCCCCCAATAAAAAGATACTTCCCAAGACTTTTCAACCAGAAGGTACAACATTATATTCCCAATAAGACAACGGTCTAGAGATCCAGACGGTACAGTGCGCGGCTGCCGACGTAGAAGTAACTTGAACCTATGCAACGGTTTTTGACCTATGTGTGGCCAGAAGAATAGAGTATTCGATGCTAGTCAAATCACGTAATATATATACGATCTTAGTCGCGATAAAGTTTCTGTCATTAATCAGTTACTCGGGTGCATTTGGAAAATTGTTGCTTTAAATTTATTTCGATAGTTGATCTGCGGATATGATAGATAGGTGTCGCCTCTTTCTCTTAATTTATTTTTTTATATTTGGTCGCATTGGTATCTCTAATCATATTTCTACAGAACCTGTAAATAAGTTAGAACAAATGGATCGTTCGCACTACAGTAGGATTGTGAATAAATAATCGATCTATACTTCTACCATTTTTTTAATTATCGCTTTTTGGATCGAGTTTTTTGGTGGTTCACATCGGTATTTAATAAATCGGTTATAAATAGTGCATATCTTAAATCAATTCTCGTTAATAGTGCCACCAGTGCGACGGATGAAAAAATGTGTAAAACTACCACTACACTTACGTCATAAGCAATGCTTTCTACGAACACGATCAGCATGTAAGGAGTATAAGCTTATTTTTCTCTACAGTTCCAAGCATAAACTTGAAATACGAAAATATCCACAATCCCACTGTCACTTAATGCGTGATCTTCATTCAACTGATCTCTAATCGTTCATTGTATTTATCTAACTTATGATTAAGTGATTTGCTTTGCTACTGCAATTTCATTGTTTGCGATGAATTTCAATTGTGGCCTTCACGCTGTCGATCTTAATAAAGTCCGTATATGCAAAGAGCGGATAGCAAGCTTGATTGAAATTCAGAGTGTTTGCTTAGATCAGAGTTCGTAGGCTGTCAAGTAAGCGACTACTTAAACTTGATTGATCTGCAGCATATTAGTTGTAATCAACAACTCCACACACGCATTTCCTTCAATCAATTTAGCGCAAGCTTAAATTCTCCCATTCCATTTCTTCCTTCCTTTAGCTCTCTTTGTCGCAGCCATTTATCAAGCAAACTTCGTTGGTGGGCCGCACTGCTGTTGGACCACACACAGCGTGCAATTTGAATTCCGCATAAGTTTTAAGTTTAGTATGAATGCACGTTTGTGAAGTTTTCCTTAAGTACGGAGAGCAGAAAATTGATTGTGGACAGATTGAAACATACCGATCAACAGCATGTAGTATGACAGTGCTATTAGTAGTCAGCAGCATTCATCATGCCATTGTACAAGTCTGCACTGCTGTTGCTCTTACCGAGCTTCTTTAATGTTTTTATTGCTTTCTTTTTATTTCGCTCTTCGGGGTATTTGTTAATTTATCAATAAAATGTTTCGATGACTTTTTAATTTACCTACCGCGTTTGATCCTATTTAAGCGACATTAAAGTTCAAATAAACCAAAATGCCACACAAATCTCATACACACACTCCTTAAGCGTACAGTGCACCTTTTTTTGGTGGTTGAGGGATAAAATCATATATTTAATTAAGTCGGTTCGCATTCAACATTTATGCAGCTACTACTCTTTCTTTGCTTAGTATATCCACTCTTCATATAAAATACTTCCAAACCAAAAATTATAAAGCTAGCATAAATATCTGCGGAGATAAAGCCAATTGAAAATGTTTAGTTGTAGGGAGTGAGGCTTTACTTTTGCTGAATATTATACATACCGAATTATGATACAGTTGTGTTCAATATAATAGTAGTAAAATTAGATTGGATATCGTTCGACGAAATGAAAGGAAGCTGTTTTTTTTAATAATTTTCATTTAAAAGACATACACATAAAAAGTAATTCCAAAGTTTACACAAATTTCAGGCAAGTTAATTAAATTTTTTGAAATTTACATCAAAATTTCACTCAGTTTTATAGCTCATTCAATTTTAGCAAATAATGTGCAAGTTAGAAGCACCTCAAAATTTCCCCTCAATTTTTAGAATTTTTTTTAATCAAGGATGTTTGGTATTTTTTTTTCATACAAAATAAATTTTTCTTCATGTGTTGTATGGAAGAAATCACTCAACACCCTTGACGAAAAAAATTCTGAGGCAGTTCTAACTTGCAAAAACTAAAATTTAATGATCTACAAAACAGAGTACTCAAACATTTTCTAGAAATTCTGTAAAAAAGTTTCAAGATTTTAATGGCCATTTTTTAAAGTTTAATTAACTTTTCTGAACATTGTGTAAACTTTGAAATGTCTGTCATTGAATTCGCTATATTTTAAATTAAAATTGTTCGAATCACAGCTTCTTCGTATTTCGTCAACGATGTCACAGCCGCATATCCAAATATCATTAATCCGAGCAACATATATTGCATAAGGGTGTGTTAAATCCCCTTTTTTTTTAAATATACATTCTAAGGCACTTCAAGATTTATTTTCCTTATTTAAATTTGATTTTTTTTAATTTGCTGGTTAAGACGAAATATTTCACAAAAACAACAAAGTGAATTCTATAGCAAAATTTAGCATTTTTAATGTTAATTTGTTGTAATTTTGGAACGTGCTATAGCGACCATTATTTATTTAATTGTCCCAATTGACATGGGATTGACCTTTTAATCACATCCCTTGTCGATTTTCAAAAAATTAACGCCCCAAAATTCTGGCCATGGTTATCCCAAAGAGGACTGAAAATATATTAAGTAGCTAAGATAATAAATATTACGACTTCATTTCATTAAGGGAAATTGTAAATTAAGTTAAAATTTCAATTAGTAATTAACTGAACTAAGAAATATATATGGAGTGGAAAATAATCTAGGAAAATCTATACTTAATCTAGGCCTTGACTAGATTTTCCGTAGGGCCTGCCAGGGCTCTGGCATAGAAATCGTATATTTCCCAGTTTAAGGGTAATTTATCGTATATTCTGCAATGGGTCTGCCAATTTTTTCCATCTTTACGCAGAAAACTGTTTTTTCCTTGATTGAAAAATCTAGCAGGGGCTGTAAGGTTTTTCCACGATTATTCTATTTGCGGGCAATATGCCACAAAGGAAGGAAAGGTCCAGTCTAGTTTTTTTTCTAGTTTGTATCCACTTAATTTCTTCAATCCAGCCTAATTTTTTCTCGATTATCGAATTTATCTGACATATATTTCGGGTTAAATTTCCGAAAAGATGTCATTGATTGTAATAGCTTAATCAAAATGTATCACATTTTCTAACTGGGATGAACAGAATTAAGAATGAAAACACTCAAAACAGTTTATGCGACAACCGAAATCACATTTTCGACCGTTTTTGGTGAAGTCTTGACCATTTTCTTCACTGCCCTAATCACTTAACAAACGATAATATATCCTATTCCTTGTCGAATATGTCGCGTATGTCAACTTGTGGCTTGCCGACCAATTCCGAGGGCTCACCTCTTTTTTTAAAAATGTTGACTATAATTATCCTATAGGCTATGTCATACTTTTTTGTGCCGCTTTGTTGCATAAAATCCTACACTATCTCTAGCGGCTTTGAATAACACTATAAAAAAAGTATATTAAGAAAGTGATTAAGTTTTCTCAAAGCAGTTCGAGAATGCGAGTGATCGTTTTTTTTTGTTTTGATTACGTTGTTGTTGTGCTTTTGTGTAACCTCCCTGAAGGGAACTTAGCCACTAGCAAGATAAGTTTCTGGTTCAGAACTAGATCTAAATTGTCAAATAAAAACTAGTTCAATTGTAACTAAAATCTCAATATCTGAAATCCGACACTTGAGTAATCATCACTAGGAGTTTTAACGCTTTCACAAATATGGGACACCAGCATCATAAAAGCAGTTCTTTGTATATTTTTTAAGATTTTAATATTTTTGTGTAATTTTATTGAATAACTAGCAAACCCCGCTCGCTTCGCTGCATCTCAGAACTAATAATAGGCTGAGTTCGATTTTAATCATTATATCCCGTACCAGATAATATATGGCACTTAATTACATCGCTTATTGCAGTACTCATTATTACCTTTCGTTTGATACCCATATTGTACTAAACACATTTTTGGTCACCTTGGTCCACATATCGGTCTATATCTCCTTAACTGGTCGAGCTATCGGAACTAAATTTTAAGTTAAACGTCTAATAATACAACGGTAAAAGTTACATTCAATTCAATTGAGCAGTTTTTGAGTGATGCGCCCAAACATACAGACAGACAGACAGACAAAAATCTTAGAAACAATTGATTTGGCTTCTATTGGCTTAATAATGATCTCTGCTATCGATTTTTCTTAAATATCTGTAATGTACAGAAATCGAGCTTTTACAATTTTATAATATGTAGAGATATTAATTCTTGAATGCATACCCAGATATTTGCGAAAAAAATAAATGGATAGAAAGAGACATATTAAGACATCAAATTCACTATGATCTAATCAAGACAATTTATTAAATATTAAAAGATATTACGAGTTAAATTCTATACCCAAAAGTGCAATATATTTTGCGGGAAATTCTTTGAATTTTTTTTTTTGGTAACATCTTAGAATTAAGCGCAGAGAAGCTTCAGGATATTTGTACAGCAGATGAATTGGTTATAAAAGAGAAAGTGTTAAATGTGTTTAAAAAAGTATTCTTTTTACAATTTCCTTCAGTAAAAAATATTACTTGCTTCAATTGAATTTTTACTTCTTTGTTTTTTATTTAAAGAAAAAAAGACGAAAGTAAAATTGTTTGAAACAGGGCTGTTAATTTAAGATCGTAATTCCAAATGATGGGTAAATATTTTAGTTATTTATTTTGCAATTGAGTAAAAATAAAAAAAAAAGTACTATTATCAAACAAAAATTAAACTATTACTCTAGATGCTTTTGATTATTTGATGATTTTTTCAAAGATTTTTTCAAAGATACGGCGAAATGATAAAAACAATTTCAAGAAGTCATTAGTTTTAATTTTGCTTGATTTTTTTTCTCAATAATTTTACAGAACCCAGCAATTAATCACAATTTTCGAAAATCATATTTTTTTAAAATCATAATTCTAATTTTACTTATTGTAAAAGTAATTAGTTTTTTTCTGAAAAAAAAAATTAATATATGATCATTTTTAATTAAAAGTTTCTATTACTAATCCGAATTCTTATTAAACAGGTCCGATTTAAATAAATAAAATAATAATATTCAGTGAAATGTTATATTCTATGTAAAACAAAAATAGGTAGTTTGGAATTATAGAAAATGTCATTTAAAAGAGGTTGAGGAGGAACTAGTAGTGGTTCCGAATGTATAGAAGCCTTGCACTTCAACACTAACAATTTCCTCAACAGAGTTTTATTTATCGCACACACACAAGTATTTACATTTTATTTCTTCTTTGTAATGTTTGTATTTTAGTTTAACATGTGGGCTTAAATACAAAATATTCCAAACCAATTTGAACAGGTTAATTGAGTTATCAAAGGCGATTAGTTTTGCGCATGCGGAAGCAGCTTGAACATGAAATACGTTGTCGAACAACACTTTTGACTACTGAGCAGTGATTAAATAGTGAAATTTAAAAATCAAATTGTGATTTTATTGTATTTTCTTTATATATTTTTAAAAGTTTTTTAGTAAAATTGTTTTATTGCCGTATTAGAATCAATCGAGTTTAACATTTTATGACTAGTTTGCAACCTACATACGTCCATATTTAGCAAGTGTGTATAACGGATTCACGCTACTTAAGGTTTTATGATCGAATTTTAAGTAGCTATAAAAATTAAACTAACAAGACAATGAAACTCAGAACCATAAAAGTCAATGAACGAGATAAATGGAATTATGAACTATGATTTATACGGCTTTAAAGGGTTTTAATAGCCGATTTAGCCTTTAAAAAACATTCTCGGCAATTGTTAAGTGGAGCTTATTACAAGGAATTATCATTTAAAAAAGCTGTAAAAGTCGGTATTGTATTTGAATAGAGTACACAAGTCTTTAGTTATAATAACTGGCAATAAGTCGATGTCTGTACATTATAGATATCATAGAAAAGGACTACGTGTGGGTTCAAGTAGGGTAAAAGTGGCCAAAACGACGGTTTTTGAAATTTTTGTCTGCGTGTATGTATGTTTAAACGCGCATCACTTAAGCACCGATGCGTTGTTAGATATTCCAACTTGATGTTGGGACTCATTTTTTTATACCTAGTAGTGCTACGCACACAAGGTATATTAACTTTAGTCGCCTAACGGTGGTATGTAACACCATAAACGGATATTGACTTATATACATATATCAAAATGTTCAGGACGAAGAGAGAAATGATTAAGCCATATCCGTCCGTCCGTCCGCCCGTCCGTCTGTGAACACGATAACTTGAGTAAATTTTGAGATATCTTAATGAAATTTGGTATGCGGGTTCCTTGGCACTCATCTACGAAATCGGATGATAGCCACGCGCACTTTTTATATATAGAATATTTTCGTAAATACAATAAAGGGGACTATTCAGTACATAATACACTTATAAGCATTAAATTTGGTGTGTACATTAATGTTAAGGCAGAAAGTAAATTTTCAAGAAATTTTTGAATAATATTAATCATAAATCAAAACCCGTTCAAGAAACCAAATTCAGCACACGTACTTATAATAATACAAGGAATGTTCCGGGAAAAATGAGCAAAACCAGTTAAGGTCCACGCCACTTTTATACGAAAGATTTTGAAAAGGATCATAGATATATTTAAAAGGCAATAACTTTGCGTACAAAAGCTTTATATCATTTCTATTTCACTTTTAAAGTGTTCGTGAACGAAGAAAGTCGAAAAATACAAATTTTTGAAAATGGGCGTAGCTCCGCCCCTTTTATAGTGGATTATTCCACAAAAATTTTTATGCCAATTGAGTTAGCAAAACGATATTTGGCGAAAATGTTGAGTATATAAAGGGAAATGTTTGTTGTAAAAATGAGCGAAATCCGGCAACGGCCGGATAGTTCTGAAAAATTTGTTTGTAAAATGAAAATGCGTTATTTTTATAACCATGCAAGCTATATCAATAAGATCTTGCAATGTTGTGGAATTCTGGGAAGTAGGCGTGGCGCCGTCCACTTTTCAGCATACAAACTGTGCTACTTTCAAAGGCGGTTGCTTGTACAAGGTGGCGCTAAAGTAAGCTTCCGATGTTCAGCATATCGGTTGTGGCACGTGCAGTGTGTGCTGTTGCACCGTCTTGTTGGAACCACATGTTTTCCAATCCCAATTCATCAAGTTGCGGTAAAAAGAACTCGTTGATCATTGCTCTGCAGCGCTCACCATTCACAGTAACCGTTTGGTCAATAGTCAGCAATATTACGGGTTCTGGAGCAGTGTAGCGTAACATTGTTTATTAGCGTGTATTTCGCATGAGTTACATATAAAGACAATGACCCTCCTAAATTCATTAACTCAATAACAAAATCGAAACCAACTTCCGGTCCCATTTTAACATGATAATGCAGCATTGCATTATTCAGTAAATTCAAGCTAAACTTACCTAAAAATGTAGAATTGCAGAAATCAATTAATTGTAATTTGAATAAACAAAACCAAGCATTTCCACTTAAAGATAAGTAAGCATTTTCTACAATAACAAATAAGCATAGTTAATACAAATGTATAAGTTACATTTTAAGTAAAAGAAATCAATAAAGACAGTCTGATGTTACCACTTCAAGCGGCAGCTCGCTTTCAACAAAATAACTTCTTTTTTTAAAAAGTTCGGACGTACTATAAAGTACGCAGGTGGCGCAGTCGGTAGGATTTCAATACAACTTGGAATCCAGTGATCGAACCGTAAAAGAAAATAAAAAGATTCGTTAATAAAATACATATAGTAAATTCTGCGATTCTGTAGCCAACTCAGGAGTTGACCAGACCCTCCAGAATTATAATCCTTGAAACACTTAACTACAAAAAGCGAAAATATTAGTGCAGTGAACATAAACCCTTGTTATCACCACTAAAGAACAGAAGATTTTTAAAAAACAAAAATATCAGTGCAGTGAACATAAATCTCTATTATCACCACTGAAGAACAGAAGATCAAAAATTTTGAAAGGGTAAAGGTCAGTGTAGTGGACACAAAACGTAGCTTACACCACTGAATCGAAAACAAAAATAAAAACAAAAATCATCATTAAGCGAATCAACCGACAGCGAGCATTTGACGAAGTAAGGATGGCACAGACTCAAGAACAGTCAAATATGTCTCCAGTAGAACTTGTAGAGGAACTAGCGAGAAGAGAACAACAAATCGAGCAACTTCGAAGTGCATACTTGGAACTACAACATCAACAACAACAAAGTCATGGTACCGACAGGGCTAATATATTCAAGGCGATAAATAATCTACCAACGTTCACGGGTACAGGTGATATAACCGTAAACAGTTTCTTCACCAGCGTCGAATACTTTTTATCTACAATACACAATGAAGCATTAAAACGAGAATCGGTACGTACAATATTCTATAAGACTATCCAGGGACAGGCAAAAGTTGTAGTCATAAATATATCCGAGCCAGACAATTGGCAACTAATTAAAGAAACGTTAAAATTGAGATATAGGCCAAATGTAGAACCCCACCATATATATAGGATGATATCCAATCTAAAAGTAAATACAGTGAATGAGTTAATTGTTGAAATTCAAAACATTAAATACAAAGCAGACGAACTGACAGTTTATTATAGGGGCGAACATTACATAGACTTGACAAACGTGGACAGCCTATTAGTAAACACAGTAAAAGAAATTACTCAGGGAACGCTACTCGACAAAATTTATGAGGAAACAAATTTAAATCAAATTTTAAGACTTCTGACTAGGAGAAGATTTGAAGACGCATGTATTAGACCAGAATACAGAAAAATAGCCAGAGACGACAGGAAATATAATAGACAATACCCTAACAGATCAAATAATTCAGATCATAGATATTATAAAAACAACTACAATCAACCTAATGTCAATGCAAATCAAGGGCAAGCTAATAAAGATAATTTGGGTCAAGTTAGACAAAATCGCCAAACATATGACCAGAAGAGATGGGTTAATAATTCGGGACAGTCTAAACATAATCCCCAATATATTCCTAAAAATAAGGAGTATAATGAAAATAATTCGTTTCAAAGAAGACAGGATAATAGATCAGGTCAAAGGAAACAAAATATAGAACCAATGGAAGTAGATAACGTCGAAGTTAATTGCATAGGGACTCAAAGAGCAGGAAACCATAGTCCAAATTATAGCCAAGATCGCTTAAATGAGGATAGGCAAAGCAAAGGAGAACCTGAAGACAATTTTTGTGAAGAAGTAAATACAATTTTTTTTTATGAATCAGCCTCGGAATCCTTACCAAAAATAACGTTAACAATAAATACAAGAAAATATGTAGCGCTAATATGTAGATACGGGAGCAACACTAAGCCTTATAAATAGCGGCATAAAAGATTTTCCAATAAAAAATTTAAAGAATCCAATCACATTTAGTACCTTAACGAATAAGGACACAATTAAATACGAAGCACATACAGAAGCACCCGAAGAATTTAATTTACCAAAAAATGCTAGAGTAAGATGGAAAATGACACCTTTAACAGAAAGAAAATATGACTTCATTATAGGGTTTGATATTTTAAACTATCTAAACGCAATCATAAATGTCGAAAAGGGAAAATTAATTCTTAATAACAAAGAATCGCTAATTTTAAATAAACCACACACATTTAATGAAATTTGCACACTAGAAACAAATGACGAAAGGATTGGAGGAATACAACTAAATCATTTAAACCCAGAAGAATATGAGGCAGTTATCAAAATTCTAAAACGTTTTAAAAAGTTATTATTTAAGGAGGGCGATAAGCTAACAAATACTACATCAGTGCAACATGAAATAAAAACAACTACAAATGAACAAATCAATTCAAAGTTATATAGATACCCAAAACAACATGAAGAAGAAGTTAGGAGACAAATAAAAGAAATGTCAGAGCAGGGTATTATAAGAAAAAGTAAATCAAAATATTCAAGCCCCCTTATTGTAGTACCGAAAAAAATTGACAATTCTGGTAAAAAGAAATATCGGTTAGTAGTGGATTATAGAAAATTAAATGAGGTCACAATAGATGACAAATATCCATTACCAAATATTGATTCAATCCTAGATAAGTTAGGAAGAGCTCAATACCTTACTACAATAGACTTAGCGAAAGAGCACCATCAAATATTAGTAAAAGAAGAAGATAGAGAAAAAACAGCGTTTGTCACTCCACACGGATTATATGAATTCATAAGGATGCCATTTGGTTTAAAAAATGCTCCAGCCACATTCCAAAGGCTTATGAATGAGATCCTAAGAGAATATATTAACAAAACTTGTGTCGTATATTTAGATGACATATTAATCTTTAGTACTTCCTTACAAGAACATGTCAAAGCAGTTACGGAAATCTTTAGTGAACTAGAGAAAAACAAGTTAAAAATTCAGGTAGATAAATGTAATTTTTTAAAAAAAGAGACAGAGTTTTTAGGACACATTTTAACCAATGAAGGAATGAAACCCAACCCCAATAAAATAAAAATTATAGAGGGATTAGAATTGCCACGAACAGAGAGGCAAATTAAAAGTTTTCTAGGAGTCACAGGATATTACAGAAAATTTATTAAAGACTATGCTAAAGTTGCACAACCAATTACTAAATACTTAAAAAAGGGTGTAAGGATTAACACCAAAGATCCTACATATATTGAAGCATTCGAAAAACTTAAAAATTTAATTAAATCTCATCCAATACTTCGATTTCCGAATTTCGAAAAGAAATTTACGTTAACGACCGACGCATCAAATTATGCGTTAGGGGCGGTACTATCCCAAGAAGGACACCCAGTTTGTTTTGCATCAAGAACACTTAATAATCATGAAAGAAATTACTCAGCAACGGATAAAGAATTTCTGGCAATCATCTGGAGTGTGGGATATTTCAGACCTTACCTTTACGGTAGAAAATTTAAAATTTTAACTGATCATCAACCGATAAAATATCTTCATTCAAAATACAAAGGGAAAGACATATCTCCTAGACATCAAAAATGGCTTTTAAAACTAGGAGAGTATGATTGCGAAATAGAGTATTTAAAAGGAAAGGAAAATAAGGTAGCTGATTTTCTAAGTCGATTAGAAAATGAAAATGAAGTAAACGAAAAAGAGAAGTCGATTTCAGAATTTTTTTCCAAAAATACGGAAGATGATTGTTCCGATCTGAATATAATCGATAACATAGAGGATAATGTAACAATTGCTACGATACATTCCGCAGAAGAAAATTTAGGTGACTATTTTCCTATCAAAGAAGAAATCGTAAATAAATATAAAATGCAAATAATCCTAACTAATAATAAAACTGAAGAATTGAAAATAATTCACGGAAAAAAGGAAATCTTTATAGCAGAAAATGATTTTGAAAATATGGGCGATATATTTAGAAGGTATATAAAGAAAGGAAATATAGGAATATTTTCTGAACTCAGCGATCACAAATATAGTACAGGAAAAACTAATTTCTATGTATTCAAATGATAACCAACTTAAATTTATTAAATGCACTCACAGAGCACAAGATATAGAGACAGAAGTTGAAGCTATTAAGCAAATATCCTTCTATCATGTAAAAGAGAGTATGCATTCGGGTATACAAGAGACATATAATCAAATAAAATATAAAATTTATTATCCAAAAATTATGGAATTAATTCAAATAGTAATTAATCAATGCGACATATGCAAAGAAGGGAAATACGACAGGAATCCGATAAAAGCTAAATTCTATTATACTGAAACTCCATTAGATAAAAATCAAATTGTTCACGTAGACACTTATGTGATGAAAGGATTCCGGTTTTTAACTATAATAGATAAATTTTCTAAATTCGGGGCAGCATATCCATTAAATGATAGGAATCCCATTACAATAATCGAACAACTCGAAGACCATTTTGCAAAAATAGGGAAACCAAAGAAAATAATAGCAGACAACGAATTTAACGCATTAAGAATGAAAGAATTTTTAAGTAGTGAAAATGTTGATTTGCATCTTACTAAACCAAATAGTCACACGGGTAATGTTGATGTATTAGAATATTATATAAAGCAAATAAAGACACGCCTATTAAACAGTTAATCCAAAAAGCAATTAGGAATTATAATGATAGATACCATTCTACTATTAAATGTACTCCCAATGAGGTACACCTAGGTAAAGTAGACATACAAAAAATAAAAAATAATATAGAAAATACTAAAAGAAAAATAATAGATAAACTTAATAAAAACAGGATAAGTTATGAAGAAAGGAGAAAAGAGGGTTTTATTAAAAACTATAAAGCACTTAGACATAAGGAACAACCTAGATATAAGAAGGCGTATCTAAAGAATATTCATCCTTGTAATATAAAAAAACCTCTTAAATTTTCAGAAATTCCTAACGATAACGATGATACTACTGACATGGATATTTCTAGTTGAGGGATCACTTACAGCGACAAAATTAACGGACCAGGTAGGGTTTGTTGACATTCAAATAAGGACAGAAGATATAGTAAAAGATACAGACATAGTAATACATGTAATAAACTTAGAAGAAATAGGCAATATAATAAAAGAAACGACCGAAAATATTAGCTTAATGAAAATTAAAAACAAAGACATATTACAAACAGAACTTGTAGACACTAGAAATAAATTACGAACATTAATACCAAAAAATAGAAGACTAAGAAGAGGACTAATAAATGCAGTAGGAAGCGTATCCAAATGGATATTCGGGACGATGGATGACGACGATAGAAAAACAATTCAAAACCATTTCCTACAGACGAACGAAAATTTAAATAACCAAATATATGTAAATGAACATTTTAACTTAGCATTAGAACAATTAAAAAATATTGTGAAGAGCGATAGAAGAATAATTGAAAAAGAATTTAATGAAATTAATAAATATGTAAATGAGGATCATGAACAAAATATGTACTTGGAACAAATTGCGAAAATTCAGTTGTTAAAAAATAAAATCGAACAAATACAAGATAATGTGGTATCAGCTAAATATGGAATACTTCACCCAAACATTTTAACAAACCATGAAATAACAAAATACAATATAGATTTTAATAAACTCAAATATTTACAATTAGGGACAGCAACTTTAAATAATACTTTTCTTATATTAGGAATCAAAATACCAAAATCATTTATACAAGTAAATATAAGAAAAATCATTCCCCTTCCTAATAAAGAACAAAAAGAAATAGAAGCGAAAATAGAGGAAATTTTTTCTTATGAAAATATGTCAATACAATACCAAGAAAATAAACACTTCAAACAACTAAAACCTAGCACCCATTGTGTAATAAAAAGTAATTGTAAACTTGTGACAAATAAAGAATTAGAAGTTATATCTCTTGATGAAAAAACAATAGTTGTAAAAAACGCAATTGATTTGATTGTAAATAACACATGCAAAAAAGATTACGTTGCTCTTAATGGAAATTATATTTTGAAATTTAACAACTGCTCATTAAAAATAAATGATTATTATTTTTCCAACATTGTCGAAACTGTAGAAGAAAATATTGTAAGCATGAAACATGAAAATATAAAAAATTTTACACATAAAATTACATTTGAAGAAATAGATCAGCAAAATAAATTGTATAACAAAAGCATTTTTCAATTGAAATGGCATAGTCAAATAACATATGGATTAAATATTTTTCTTGCAATCATGATTTTGTTGGTTTTTGCAATTTTGATATCAAAGCACAAATACATTAAAATTAAATTAAATAGTAGAATTCAGGAGAATTCTAAGCTAAAAGGGGGAGTAGTTACATATAAAGACAATGACCCTCCTAGTACATACATATCATTTTCTGATGATATAGATAAATTCATTAACTCAATAACAAAATCGAAACCAACTTCCGGTCCCATTTTAACATGATAATGCAGCATTGCATTATTCAGTAAATTCAAGCTAAACTTACCTAAAAATGTAGAATTGCAGAAATCAATTAATTGTAATTTGAATAAACAAAACCAAGCATTTCCACTTAAAGATAAGTAAGCATTTTCTACAATAACAAATAAGCATAGTTAATACAAATGTATAAGTTACATTTTAAGTAAAAGAAATCAATAAAGACAGTCTGATGTTACCACTTCAAGCGGCAGCTCGCTTTCAACAAAATAACTTCTTTTTTTAAAAAGTTCGGACGTACTATAAAGTACGCAGGTCATGTGTTTACTACACAAATGTCAAAACAGAACTGACTTTAGGGGCCAATCGCAAAAGTTATAGCATTTTCTGATAGGAGGATTACTTTTGCGCCACCCTGTAGTTTCAACTAGATATTTCAATCAAAATTGGCAGTTGCTTCTCAATAGTATGTTTTATACTCCTGCCAAAAATTAAGCAAATCGGATAACACACAAGTAAAATATCCGGGTAAGTTGTTAATACCCCAATACAATAAGGAAGTTATATACCTTTTTTGATTTTCATACCTTTAATGAACATAAAATGTTTGTAAGTATGAGAAGGAGAAGAGATGAGCCCATCAATAAGTATACGGAAATAATCAGGACGACGAGCTGATGTCCGTGTTTCTGTCTGTCCGTCTGTCTATTTTAACGCAAATTTTTCAAACATAAAATGTCTATGTATTGTTATTTTGAAAAACTTTGGTTAGCAGTGTTTAGTAGGGAAGCTATTTATATACAAGGTGGCGCAAAAGTAATCCTCCTATCAGAAAATGCTATAAATTTTGCGATTGGCCCCTAAAGTCAGTTCTGTTTTGACATTTGTGTAGTAAACACATGCGAAATACACGTTAATAAACAATGTTACGCTACACTGCTCCAGAACGCGGAATATTGCTGACTATTTATTTGACCAATAATCGGTCGGGGCCAAACGGTTACTGTGAATGGTGAGCGCTACAGAGCAATGATCAACGAGTTCTTTTTGCCGCAACTTGATGAATTGGGATTGGAAAACATGTGGTTCCAAGAAGACGGTGCAACAGCACACACTGCACGTGCCACAACCGATATGCTGAACATCGGAAGCTTACTTTTGCGCCACCTTGTACAAATAAATTAATGGCGGCCGCCGTGGTGTGGCGGTAGTGTTGCCGGCCTACCACACCGAAGGTCCAAGATTGGAGTCCTGGGACAGGTAACATCAAAAGTGGTTTGAAAAAGTTTTTCAGGGGCGACTCACCTCGGTAGTGGTTTGGCAAACTTCCGAGTGTCTTTCTCCTTTGTAGATGCCGTTCGAAGCCAGCAAAGATCTGTAGGTCCCGCCAATTTGTAGGAAAAAAATCAAAACGGCACACCACAAATTGGAATGGAAAGTCGGCGCAAAAATCTCATAGGAGGTTTATGACGATATACCTGTTGTATATCGCGCCATACATTAATATTTTTTTAAAATTATTTACACCTCAAAACTCATAACAGAAGTGTTTTTATTGAAAACAATCAGCTGGATTTATAATACGAACTGAAAAGTATTAAAATAGACCTGCGTGAGTTGGTATGCCATAATAGATCACTACTAGGTAGGTAATGTTTGGTTCCACCCGAACTTAGACTTCCTTACTTGTTTTCTCTTATCATATTAGTCTTTGCGCATGAATCACCACTCTTTTCTGGATTCTAGGTCTTAACTCAATCATTTAAGTTACGGATCATGCACGATATTTAAGTGTGACCTGAAACATACCCTAATTTACTAACCAAACCGTTGGCTGTTCACTGAAATTAAATGAAATCGTTAAGGCCACAATAGAAATTAAATAAAAATAAATTATCTGCGCAAACTGCAGTCAATAAAAATGTATATAAAAGAACAAGTGAATGGCCCCCAACAAACTTACACACCAACTCAGAGCGGCCCGGAATTCGCCGCTATGATATGAGTGTTATTTTAAGAATTTACGAGCAAAGACATTTGGAGAACAGCGACAACGACGACAACAACGCCTACCATCAACTGCTGACGTCCCAACGAATGGTACATTACAGTCTGCTCATGATTCGAGGCAGCTGAGCAACTATTAATCGTCTTGCAGAGGGTGATAATGACTTTTTGTTATGTTGGTCATTGATATCATTAGAGTTGGCTGTTTTACAGTTATTTATTTGCGTAATACACGCTTGAATATCGCAGGTAACTTATACCATGAGACTTTACGCCATTACGTATTACAAATAAGTTGCGATTCCTAAGGTTTTCAGCGGGCACGCAGTTTGATGAAGTCTGTTCCAAGCCTGAGTTAACTCGTCTACTAAGGCATCAACTCTTGGTAAAGGCACCACTTTTCGTTACAACAAAAACAAAAAGTCCTAAGTCTATCCCGGTTTAGGGGCCCATTATATGCACACTTTTTAAACAGACATCTGGCGGTTCTGCTAGTCACCTATAAAATCATATTTTCAAATTGAGGTTAATACCGAAGCTTGAGGATATAACTGACACTAGAAGAACTTCCTGTGATCAAACGTATAGTCTACACCTTTTCGAATAGCTCCTTGCGGGCTAGGTTGCTATGCCTGTCGTGAGAAAGGACATGGATCCCGATTTCGGAATCGTTCATAGAGCAGCTGGTAGTAACTAATCGGCATCTGATATGTGAAATCCACCGGCGAATAACATAAAACACTTACCACACACGTTATTAGGTGAAGTTAGCATCGGAGTATTTAACAGAAGACTTATTCGATAGATTTAGGAACCTTCTCAGTATACTGAAGATTACGAAAGATGCCTAAAATTGCCACAATCAACATTTGGGTATACATTGATTGGTTTCATCCCAACTTAGCATTAATATTTGCAATTTTTTTAGGCGCTGCCTGGTTTTTGTTGTATAACTCCTGCAACAAGTTGACAACTTCAGCAATGTTAAGGAGTTTCTTTGAGGCTATTTATTGATATGCGTATCGATTACATTGCTACTTCAATTGAGGTATTTTTTTAACATGTATGTTTTTGTTTTTATTGTTGGCGCTATATTTCTGTCCTTACTTGTTATTTTATTTCTTTCTTCGTTTTGTTGCATGTTGTCTTCTTTCAGGTGCCTCGTTGTTATTTAGATCAATTCTTCCGTTGCTGATGTTTTTAGCATTTTTTCTGTAACCGAAACAATTCTGATGCCATTCAATTAAATTTATTTTCTGACCGTCAAGGTTAATTCGTTTATAAAGTTGTTCACGATGTCTGCGAATTGTTTTTCGCAAATAAAAAATGTTCTAAAATGAGTTAATTAAGTAATTAAACTGGCTCATCACATTCGTTAACAAATCAACGAAATATTTGTCAGATCCTTAAAAAGGAATGTTAACGTAAAATTTGATCGCAGAGTTGTTCGCATAAAATTGATATAGAAGTACGTTCA
Source organism: Merzomyia westermanni (assembly GCA_949987695.1). Lineage (NCBI taxonomy): Eukaryota > Metazoa > Arthropoda > Insecta > Diptera > Tephritidae > Merzomyia > Merzomyia westermanni. The sequence continues at coordinate 65,453,189 of OX465293.1, forward strand.
GTTTCTTAACATAAAACGACTTGTGATGACGATCCGAAAATTCTCCTATCGACTATCAATACAATTTTGCGTTTATGTTAAAATATGGGAAAACTTGCTGCTACACACCAAAGTTGTTTTCGCTAATATTCTGAAGGAGATGAATTCTTTTTGATGAATTAAAAAGATATACTTACACAGATCTTACAAGTTTGGAAAATTTTAGATATTGTTTTGTGAATTATATTAATATTATATTATTATTATTATTCTCTCTTCGGTCTATGATAAACATATCTTACAGACTAGAAATAACAATAATAATAAACTCAGCATAACGCCTGGATCAAATTTGCCGAGTGTTTGAATGGCGGGGGTTTATTAAGAGTCGAGATCTCAAACTGCTCAGCTATAGAAAAAAGTTCATCAGCTGAGTACGATACATACAAACATTAAACTACGTAAATACTACAACATAAGTCATTTGTTAAGAGAGGATAGAACAGTTTTTATACCTTTCATGAACATGAAATGGTATTATAACTTTGGTCCGATGTTTGTAAGTATGAGAAGAAGAAGATATAGACCCACCAATAAGTATACCGAAATGATCAGGGCGATGAGCTGAGTCGCTTTAGCGATGTCCGTCTGTCCATCTGTCTGTTTGTACGTAAACTAGTCCCTCAGTTTTTGAGATATCTTGATAAAATTTGGTATGGGGCAGCTATTTTGCATGAGATTAATCATGTGTCGGAATCAGCAAGATCGGAGTAATACAACGCATAGCTCCCATACAATCGATTGTTCCGATAAATGGGGTTTGGGCTATGTATCTTTAAATGATCAGTTTTGCAGAGTTTTTACTAATTGTGAGTAAAGATGGGAAAGGTGTAAAGTCTTCGGCACAGTCGAAGGCAGCCCTTTCATTACCGGGTTTTATTGCAAAAAGGGAGTCCGAAATATCAAAAGCGTCTGAATGAGAGGTAAAGTCTTCGCATAGACACTGGAACGGTTCGTGTAATTGAAAATTTGTTCTGCATTGCTTCAGAAATATAGGCTTAAAATGTCTCGAAGCTCGGTAGGGAATATTAAAATTAACTGCGCTCAGAAGAAATGGGCTAGAAATTGATCCATTTAAGAGATTAGACATAAATATTACAGCACGTATTTCTCTACAACTTGGGAGGGTTGGAAAATTTAAAATTTTCAAACGATTAGTATGAGGTGGAAGGCTATACAATGAATCCCATTAAAGATTCTTCAAGGCAAAAAGTAAGAATTGTTTTTGAATCGATTCTAGCCTATCAACATAAATTGTATAACGCCGATTCCAGATAATCAAGTCCAGTGGCGTAGCCAGGATTCGGGGAAGAGGGGGGTGAAACAAAATTTGAATCGAAACCTGAAATTTTAGACATACAAATTTTATCAAAATCCAAAAATTTTTTGGTGTTTTTTGATTATGCAGTATTGTAGTTCATTAAATTGTAATATAGTAATTTGCCAATCTTAAGTTCGTGACACATTTTGCTGATTTTTGGCAATTTAATACACATTTTTTTCAATTACTTCCTGTGTTGTAATGGGCACATCTCTGTGTACCGACAACATCGTTAAAAAATTTAACCGCTTCTTAATTGTACAAACAAGAAGGGATAAATAAGATTGGATATTCAAAAATTGTAAAACATAATGTACATATCAATATTTTAATTACTTCTCCAGTAGAGTTACGTAGATTAGTTCTTAACCTCTTTAGAGTTTTTTTTACCTGGGAATCAGCATTAACACCAACAATAATGTCACTCACTCAGAATCACTAACACAAACAAGTTCTACTTCGGACCGAGTTGGCAATTGAGAAGTAAAGTCCTCTCTCGAAGAACGAAAATAAATAAGTTTATGGTGTAGAAGCTTGGTCATCTGATGTGACGGCTCTGGGAATAGTCGACAGATTTACAAGTCCTTATGCGTTTTTTACGGCGACTACCGAGCAGATTTAATAATGAGCTGTATGCAGACACCGACAGAGTCCAATGAATTGAAACCCAACGTCTTTGTTGGCTAGGCCATGTTGTGCGAAGCCTCAATATGAGGAATAAAATAAAGTTTGCTCTTCATCGTTACACCCAAGTCAACAAACACATTAACTTGTCCAAGGCTGAGAATGTTAATTGGATAAGAAACTGGCTGCATATATCTACGTGACGATCACATGAATTTACATGAACAAAGAAGTTAGAAAAAGTTATATATAAAGTGGTGCACTCACTCGATTCTGTCTAAATGAGAACCATATAATAGATGCATACTACAGCTTATACCGGACAAGACAGTTAAAATGACGTTTCCTTGCATAGGGATCTTTAAAATCTTTCTCATAACGCTTTAGAAAGACTAAATTCGAGTAATCCTTTAGGATAAAGCACTTCAACTTATAAACAAAGGGAAAATCCGAGTCAAATAGAATACCTAGATCAGAAAATACTTCGACAGAAGAGGATGGAGTAACTTGAACTGATACGATTTCGGATTTTCGACAAGGTCATATGGAATCATTTATTGATGCTGAGCAAGTACCGTACTAAACAGTTTAGTAGAAATTACGAATGAATAGAACATGCCTGAATATCGTTGACAACGAGGAACTCCGGAGGCAAAAGCGCAACCACAAAAGGAACAGTGAATGGAAACCCAAAAGCTCAAACTTGTAAAATAAAATGTTATGAGGGACTGTGTCGAAGTTTTTAGAAAAAACTGTGTTAATGGTACCCTTTTGAGGTACACTGTTAAAAGCCGATATACAGTACATAGAGAACACGGAAATTATTTCTACAAGAGATTTTAAAAGGTAGTTCATTTTTGTTAACGAGTTTGTGGATGAGTGAAATTGAGCCCACCTTTCAGTTTCCAATGAAATTTTTCACAAAATTTAGGTAGTTTTATTGGGATAAATGGAAAAAAACATCAACTTAATCAGCCTCATTGCCAACAGTCGTGAATTAACTGACTTTCAGAACGCACTTTAATTTTTTACTGTGTGACTGCTTTACTAAGCTTCGACCACGGGCTAAGAAAATAGCGTGCATATGGTACCATGTTTTTTGAAGCAACTGATGGTGCCTCCATTGTACGACTTCTATGGTATTTCCCAGATCGTTGAGATCTAAGAATATTGATTGCCAAGAAATTCAAATGAGTCTGCTCTCCTTCATGACTTGCATAGAGATATTGTTAGCTTCATTCAATGCTACAAAACTGTTTGGTCCCTAGCGATTCAATGTAAACGTTCTGGGTTTCGAGTTATATACGTTTTCTTAGCTGACCAGTGGTCCATTTATGGAAGAAAAATCTCCAAGGTGGCTGATGAAACTCCGGAGGTCCACTTGTTGTTGGTGTTGAAGAAGAATTTAACTTGATGGTTACACAAGGCTGAATAAAAAGTATTTTAAAAATTAATACAGAACTCTTGCGATGTTCTACATTATAATTACGGCAAAGTGGAAGCGGAAATCACCTCGATCTAACGTCAGATGCTTTGTTAGTATGTAGGAGGCTAAATGCTAAGCTCTTTTACATCCAGAAATCTACCTTTATACATTTGTAGGTCGGATCAGGCCCGTGCGCAGGGGGGGTTGGGGGTGCAAACTCCCCCCCTATTGGGGATATTTCAGTATACATGTATATTCCAAATGGCCAAATTCCATTCCAACTGATACTTCTTACAACCTTAGAGAAGGTTCAAATTTTTTGCTGGGCGTATGTATTCAAATTGTCAGTTGAAAAAACACCTGAGTGATTCACCAAAGAATGGTATGTACATCAGCAACCGTGTCCAGAATGAAATAATCAACATTTGTCACCACCTCATCATGAGTTACAACATCGATCGAGTGAACAAATCGAAGAGCTTTTCTTACCTCGGAGATGACAACCCAGACATTGCAGGCGTAGAACAAAGTTCAATTTGCATTCGCTACTTGGATAAATGCGGCGAAAAGTTCATCATTCAGGAAGATGTTTTGTGTTTTATTCCTATCACCGATTTCACTGGAAAGGGAATAGGATTGCAGGTATTTTTTCGGGCAAGGATATGAGGGTGGGAGAGCGGTTAGCGGAAAGTTCCAAGGGGCTCAAGCTGTTGTCAGAAAAACTTATCCACTCGCGCTCTACTCCCATTGTGCTGCTCATGGCTTTAATTTGACGGTAAGCTCTGCGTGCAATATAACGGGAATCAAAAATTGTCTGGGAGTTCTAGGGAATATCTATTCCTTCTTCATTTATCCGAAACGCCAAAATGCCCTTCAGGATGCGATAAGTGAAAATGAAGATCTATCAGAAACTCTAGTGAAGAAATTGAAAAAATTTTGTAAAACCAGATGGGTAGAACAGCATGAGTCCGACCCAACATATCTCCATTTGCAACCAGCAGTAATTCGCGCTCTTGAAGTGATTTCCACCAACTGGAAAGACCCAACAACTTCGTCTGGAGCTTTCCAACTGCTCGGCCTGGGTCGGATAGACTTAAAGGAATAAGAAATCATAAAATTGAGCGCCTTGTGGTTTGAGTCGAGTTTTCTGCGTATTTTTGTGCCGAGTTAATGTGACGCCGTCGAATCTTTCATTAGTGCAGGAAATGAACGCGCACTATATACCAAATGCATCAAAATATCGATTTCATTCCACAACAATTTTTTTTTTGCTTTTTCAAGTGTTTATTTATCTCAACTTACAACAGACATCTCGAATGGCAATCGGAAAATTTCATTCGCAATTGAGGCACTTGAAAGCTTCCCCTGACTCTACTCCAAACATAGTGCCAACATTTCCATTTTCAATCAAAGCTTGCAACAAATCCTATAAAAACTCTTTCTGAATACTATCTACCGTTATCCCTTAGTGACATCAACACGAAAAGGATATATCTATCTCACCAACAAACAAAAAAAACGAAGCTCAGTTAGGGCAAAACGTCGAAAACGCTAGGAAAATCAAGCGTGTCAGTAGCGGATGTTGCAAATTGTTGAGTGCTTGAACAGCTTTTTTCTCTGTTAGTCAAGCAGATTGTAACTTTTTTGTTGTTATTGTTTCAGTTGATGCTACCGTTGTTATTGCTGCTCTCTCGTTTGCTGTGAACTGAAGTTGAATTTAATTAAATCCTTCATGTCGTTGTGTCTGTTAAAAATAGACAAATGACAGCTCTCGCCTGTTCGCCTTCTGTTTCAGTTCACGCCATAAACACCTCGCTTGCTCTCCCCGTGCTTTACCCATTTTGCTATATGCCCTTTGAATGCAGTATTAAATTTTCAAATACCTACAGCTATTGTTGTTGCTGTTACTTCTAGTTTTATTGCTTTCGTAAAATTCGGAATTTATTTTCCAGTTAAAATTTGATTTTAAGTTTAAGACAGCTGATGGCTGTGGTTAGATAAAAGCTTTTATTGAATTCGAAATATTGGTGGATATTTGTTTTTTTGCATTTTATTGTTGAAAATATTTTTGGGACGAAGTAAGTATTTTTTAACGCCGATCATGAGGTACATCGGTACATCTTTAACTTAAACTCAGAAAAGGGCCCATTTCCTTGAATCAATGTACCGTGAGAAAGCGCCACCAATACTTTGCTATGGTCCTCCGGTAGCAGTAAAAGACCATCTAAACTTTCTTAACCCTGTTTGCTAAACCAAACTTGCAAGACGGGTTTCCATAAGGTATTTTCCCACGCTAATTGCTTCTATCACGCAGTGGAAAAAGAGTTCGTCCACACGAACACCTAGTCCCGCGATCTTTCCAGCTAATCCGTTACAGTTCAGCTGTAGAATTTTGAAGTGTGTAGGAGGGGAGGCGGGGGACATACTAGGCGTGAGGGACGGATGCGTTGGCCTAGGTGGAGGTAGGCTAAGGCCTAAACTATGTCGCAGTCTAGAGTTAACAGCGCCATGGCCGATGTTGTCTGGCGTGGAGGGCGGCTGCGTACTGCAACAGGGGGCTATGAACGAATCCGTCCAAAGGTTGCCGTTTGCGAGCCCAGAGCACATAAGGGTGTGACACAGGCCAAGGCAACTGTTGCACTTGACCGATGTCGCAGGCGTATACAATCTTTGCCGACAAACGGTGCACGTAGTGAAAGGTACTAGGAGGTGGTGTTCCTGACCCACGTGCAGGCTGGAAGCAGGGGGGGCATTAGGGGCAGAGACAGAGGGGACTGATCATATCTGACCTATTCCGGGGGGGATAGGAGTGTTGAGCGGCCGTGTGAGATGGAGACGCTGGCGTGCGTGAGCGACAGTCGGGAGTGGGTGAGGCAGGGATGGCAGCGGTGCTGCCAGTCGTGTAGACTGAGCCACTATTGTGACTATTGGGGGTAGTTAAAGGCGGTAAGGGAGTGCCAGAGCGGCGGCTACCGCGGCACGTCCTAGGACGTGTACAGCAAGGTGCCTCAAAGGTACTAAAGAAAGTACGGGGTCTGTGGATGGCAGGGTTAAGCCCTGAACATCCAGATTTATGTAACCATCTCTTACACTTGGCGCATTGTACCGAATACGACTGTTTAATATAAATTTTCTTCCAGCAAACGCAGCAGATCCAGTCTCTTGGTCCAGGGTTGGGTTCGACCCCAGCCCGTAACAAGAGACAATGGAGCAACCCAGCTGCAAGGGTTTGCTCCGAGGACGACAATTTAAGGGTGGGACGGGACAGATTGGACAGGGTTACACTGAAATAACAGCCCTTGGCCGGGTGGGAAAACCCGGGTCATTCCGGTGCGATAGAACCGGCTGTTGTGGGTTGATGAACTCTGTATAAGAATCAACAGTTACCTCCATGACCTTTCCAGCTTCTTCACCGAGCGTGATCTGACCCTGTCTCCGACTAAATCTACGGCGACCCTGTTTACTACATGGAATGCGCAGATGGGGCAAGAGTTAAATGTCCACGTAGATGGAGCACCTCTACCTACTGTCAACCACCCAAAAATCTTGGGCGTGACATTTGACAACGGCCTCACCTTCGCTGGTCATGCCACCGCAATAGCCTCAAAGGTACAGAGCCGCAATAAGATCCTCAAGTCACTGGCCGGCAGTACTTGGGAAAAGACAAAGAAACATTGCTTGCTACATATAAGGCTATTGGCCGGCCGGTTATTGACTATGCTGCGCCTATATGGTCGCCCAACCTTTCTGACACCAATTGGAGGAAATTGCAAGTCTGCCAAAACACCGCCATCAGAACCGCTACGGGATGCCTGCTTATGTCATCTGAGTCTCACCTCCATCAAGAGGCGATATTGCTCAATGTTCAAGAGCACGCGGAACTCTTGAGTAGACAGTTCCTTCTGAACTGTCACAAACCTAGTCATCCAAACCGACATCTTTTGGATGTAGCACCGCCCCACAGAGACATAAGGAGACATCTCCGTAAGCATTACGATGAGATCCGGCATCATATCTCTCTGCCGTTTGATCTGCGGAACCATAGACGGGCTCTAAATGACCTCCACACAGAGTCGGTAGACAGATCCCTCAGATCTCGGCCGATGAATCCCGTTATTAATACTCAACCACCTGAATTGGCTGAAGAGGAGCGTGTACTTCCGAGGGAGACTAGAGTCATACTAGCACAATTTCGCTCTGGATATTGTAATAGGTTAAACTCTTACTAATGCAGACTGAACCCCAACATACCAAATACATGCCCTGCATGTGGTATGACCCCTCATGATACCATACATCTCTTTTCCTGTTCAGTTGAACCCACTCTTCTAACACCCACATCACTCTGGTCCAACCCTGTGGAAACTGCGCATTTCCTCGGACTTCCGTTAGAAGAGCCTGATGACAATTTAGAGTGATCGAGCCCATTGGGCAGGGCGAAGCACTGTTAACAACAACAACAACACCTAGTCCCAAAAAGTTCCAAAGAATCCTGCTAAAACATTGATCTGACAAGAATTACCTGAGACGTGAGTAACTCTGGCCCAACTTATGCAGACTAAGCCCAGACATACCGAATGTCGTGTGTCCCCCAACAATACCAACTATCTTTTTAGCTACTCGACTTAGCAGCCTCTTCCAACACCAATTTCACTGGCCCAACATTTTTGAACCTGCCAGTTTTCCAATGCTTCCGTTAGAAACGATTGATGACAATGCTCGATAAGGAACGTGTCGATTAGGAAATATTGCTGGCACAAGTGTCAGACCGGTTACAACAACAATAACAAATATGAAACTTTGAATGACTTAATATATTTTGGAAGCCTACAAACCCAGCAGAGATACTCTCTCAGAGTAGGTAACTAAGACGTAAATTCTTCTTTCGACGATTGAAGATCGTTATACTTGTCAACAAGCAGTCGAATAGACCCTTGAATTATTCGGAAGAAAAGTTCTCCAGAAGATTTTTTTTTGTTATTCCCGTTCGTCCAGCGGCTGATTTCCAAATACATGTCTGCCGAACATAAAAATGCGCTACAGCCAAGAGGGTAAAACTGTCGACACAGAATTTGGATGCAGAGGAATGGGGTGAGCCCCACTGAGATGGGAAGAACACTTGGATAGTGGCTTAGCCTTCCGAACCATAAAATAACTTCTGTATCAATACCTTTTTTTCATCATAGTCGCGGGGTTTTAGGGGGGTTATAATACCTGCAACCCCTCCCAAATGGGGCCTTTTGTAGGCAACTCTGGTTTGTAGGGAAAAGTTAGTAGCCGCACACTACAAAATTGGAATAGAAGCTCCGCCTTATTCTTTTAGGAAGTACACATATCTCGGCAAATCGAGAAGACTGCCAACAATGGACAACTGGTGTAATGTTTCAGAATCTGCGATTATTCACCCATATTCCAAAGAGCAAATCAGCAATAATTTATTACAAGACAGAGCTTATTCTAGGTAAATCTGTCAAACAATATTTTAATGCTGCATCATTATACAAGGTGGCGCAAAAGTAAGCTTCCGATGTTCAGCATATCGGTTGTGGCACGTGCAGTGTGTACTGTTGCACCGTCTTGTTGGAACCACATGTTTTCCAATCCCAATTCATCAAGTTGCGGCAAAAAGAACTCGTTGATCATTGCTCTGTAGCGCTCACCATTCACAGTAACCGTTTGGCCACGACCGATTATTGGTCAAATAAATAGTCAGCAATATTCCGCGTTCTGGAGCAGTGTAGCGTAACATTGTTTTTTAGCGTGTATTTCGCATGTGTTTACTACACAAATGTCAAAAGAGAACTGACTTTAGGGGCCAATCGCAAAATTTATAGCATTTTCTGATAGGAGGATTACTTTTGCGCCACCCGCGCCACCCTGTATATGTATATGCTTATCAGAATTAGCACCCACACAAACAGAGGCAACCCCTTTGTTGCTACCAACAACCAATCCTCCACCATCATAGCCTTTATCCTAAAACGGATGAATTCTCATTTTGTACTCGAGGGTTGGTTTGGCAGTTGATTAAATTGAAATTGAAATTGCAATTGTAACGATATACCATCAACACCAGTCAGCTAGCAGCAGCAACAACAATAACAACAACAAGTAGAAATAATCATATCAATGAAATTTGCACTTAACACTGGAACAAATGAGCGTTAAATGCGCAATAATACTTTTACATTTTACAACATCATCATTGATTGTGCTTTTGGTAGCTGATTTTCCGCTGCATCCCCACTAAGTTTTTTTGGTTTTAGTTACTGTTGTTGGTGAGAGTTTTGGGTTCGCAGCGAATTGCTGAAAATTTAATTAATTTTATACCCAATCATCGACAACAACAGCATCATGTAAAAAGTATCATTTAATACAACAACACCATCAGCGGAAATCGATATTAAGAAGTGAGTCTTACTAATTAAATTTTCCATTCTCCCCTTTTTTATGCTCACATGGGCTATAAGACTGTAGCGTCAAACAATCGCATCATGATGGATAAGAAAGCGAAAAGCTAACCAATCATACCGCAATCAAGAGATATACAGCATCAACAAGGTGGTACTTAAAAGGCGTTTGGTCCTAAATGAGCTATGGTTTTCGTTGGCTTACAAATATAGCCAAAAGGGGGTCCTAAGATCGTCTTCCACCTAGTTGCCGCAAAAGGATAATGACGTGTACCTCTTTGAGCTCATCAATGTAATGCTTTTCTTCACGTTAAGTGACACTGTTGGGTTAGGTTGCGAAGGCTGAACTGAAATGCTAAAATAACAGCCCGACACTTAGGCCACCAGTGGGCCCGTTGTTATACCTTATATGGTCTCTAGCCCCTTCTATGACTAAAGCGGAGGGTCGAACCACTTCATAGAGTCAATAAATTTGGCAAAAGCCTTAACTTCCATTCTTGATACTTCGGTGAGGTCGTAGAGAAACCTTTCACCTAGAATAGCAAACAGTCGTCGGCTGAGTGCTGGACATTGACAAACAAATTCTCCTCACCCTCGGTACATCTGCAACTGCGACAGCAATCATAGGGCGTTACACCCATTTTAGCGCCGTGAGTTCCTATTGAACACTGCCCCGTTAGAACCATTCTCAGAGATGATAAGCCAGATTTGTATAGAGTCAGAAGTGCTATTGTGCGGCCCTTATCATATGAAGGCCAAGTTAGCCTGGATGTCTCGCACGACGAAAGGGCTGACCATAGCCCATTTGCCTTTCTTATAGTACTTGTGTTTACACGAAGCCTGAAAGTGGCCATGAGTATACCTACCGAGCCCGGGAGGATGTGGTCGGTGGTCCCTCTGCTGACGGGCTGTTTGCTCTGCAGTTGCCTTCAATATCCCTGTGTCCAGGTACCCATATAAGGCTGACACTGAAATGCTGAGCCATCTCGTTAAGAGATCTGCGGCATTCAGTGATCGACTTTGTGTTGTCGACGAATGAGTGCAATGCCTTTAGTGCGGCCTGGCTGTCTGAGAAGATAAAGATCCGTTTGCTACCTTTGGCATAGACAGCAAACGGTTCACAGCTCTGTGTATTGCTCGCCGATTGGCACACACTACAATGATGAGGAAGGCGGAAACTGTTAATTTCAAACTTCTTTGGACCAACAGTTAAACAATATGGGAAGACTCCAAGTTACAACGTCGGTGTAGTAGCAGAAGGTGGTAGAACAGTTTACAACCGTCCTCCTCTTTTGCTTATCTCTTCTTTAAAAGATGTTTGGACTTAACAACGACACCTTACGCCAAGAATAGCAGGAAGTTAGTGAGATCATCCTTATAGTAGAGCTCGAGTTACACATCACTACGCTTTGGGTGATCAATTGCTGAGGAATTTTTTTCATGCGGCACTCTTTTAAACCTTATTGGGTATGTTGGCAAAAGAAGAGACTCGAGCTTGTGACTTTCATATATCTAGACGATCTATGTTCCGGTATGCTCCACTTCAATTGTGATAGCTCTATATGTTACTAATAAGCTTCCAGTGGTTTAGCACTTTCTAAGCCACAGTACAGAGGTTGACTTATAAATGCCAGAACTTTTAGTTGAGCTAATAAACCTGAATATAGTAGTAGTAAGAAATAGAGTTTGCATAGGATGCTGATAACCCCTAAAAACTTTTTCCAAAGTGCCAGAAACTTCGGCGCAAAGGTTTTCGAGGAGCTTGATCACGCAAACTGCAACATGATTTTTTTTAAATACATACTAGCAGACCTTACCCTGCCCGAGAATTTACATGCCTTTTTACAATTTTACCTTTCTATTCTTCTGTCGCTCCATTTCCTTTCATTTTATTTTTATATATCTCCGGCCTTTTTTTTTGTCCCTTCTCTTTCTCTCCCCTTTCCTCGTGGACTCCCATTCCGATTCCTACTCATATCGCTAATATTATTCATAATCCTATTCCTATCTCAGATCCAAGTATATAGTATACTACCGTTTTAAGGATTTTTAGTTAGGTGTTGCCACTGAAGCTTTTTGCAAGGTTTGAATTTTTTCTTATAATTAAGTGAAACATGGATATCGAAAGAAAGGTATTTTGCGTCATATTTTCACAAAAACATTTTTAAATAGGGTTGCCCCCTTATCCTATTATATTGAGTTTCTTTTATCTATTATCCGCTGAATAAAGCTAAGATGTAACATATCAAGGCTTCCAACTTAAGTATTGCCACTTAGCACGTTTTTAGAGGGTCGCCACCTATCTGAATTTTTTATAAATGAAATAAGATAGTTGGTATCAAACGCAACTTACTCTATGTCTTATTTTGGTGACAATATTTCTAAGTGGATGCCACCTCATCACATTGTTTTTACTCTTTTCTATATCCGATTTTTTCTCGAAAACAGCCTGACTAACCTTATGAAATTTTGAATATGGGTTATCTGTTGCAATCTTAGCTCTCTCACTTAAGTGCCTCTACTTAGGATGCTTTTACGGTGTTGCCACCCATCTGAATTTAAAAAAAAAGTTTAATACAATAGGTATCAAACTAGAGTTTCTTTTCGGTACGCTTACCACCTAATAATATTAAATTTATTTTTTTGCATATTCACTATTTTTTCCTAAACCGATAAGTATCTAGAAGAAATTTAATTAATATAATATATAATTCGAAAATATCGAAGAAAGCTAGGTCGCCCAAGTATTAAACAATTTAAATACTTAGTGTAAGTCTCTTTGCCTTCAACTAAGGTAATCAATGGAAGATCTACCTTATCTACATATATATGTAAATACCCTGCAGAAAATTTACCAGCTCAAAACTAACCTTTTATTAAAATATTAGACGACAATAGTGATTTTAGCTCAATACTTAAGCAATGCGCTGGTAACTGTCCACTTTTGCGCGGCTCTTGTCGCCCTGGGCATTACTTAGTTATTCATAGCGAACCGGTTCCCGTTCGGGTAATTCTTAGTGATTGTCGATTTTCGATACTTCACAGTGTGTTTTAGTTATAGCTTTTGTAACCGGTGCAGAACGTGATACGAAGTGGCCTGTTTTGGCGATTGTTTCGCACTTTTACCGCAGGGTGTTTTGTCCACATTTGTTACATCTGCTTGCTGATAGAGTTCGATGATTTATTTAAAGTATTGTCCATATCAGCTACATACCATTAACGACATCAATTAACAAAGATAGTATACAGTGGCAAAAAGTTGCCAACACTTTTTGCAATGTGTCATTAAAATGTGCTAACAACAACAGCACACAGCAGCACCTAATCAACCCTGCAGCAATTGGTAATGCAATTTCGTTGGTATGAGACCTAAAAGTCAATACATTTAAAAGCGAATGTGGGCAAATCAAAATGTACATTTTAATTGTCACAATTACTTGTTTTTTTTTGCAATGTGTATTAATGCGTAACAACAACAAACTATACATTTTAAATTAGCGACATTTCCATTTGACAACTTTAGCAACATGTAGTCTGTAGTAGATTTGTATACTCGTTCCACATTATGTCGATATCTCGCAACTTAATTTTATTCATGTTTTCAATCGGATGGTTCATGATTAAGGTGACCAGCTTTTAGCACTAAAACCGTGAAAACTGATGGTGCACTAAAGTCAAGCCAATTCGCGATGTCACATCTTTCATTTACCCATAAACGTCATAATGCTGCACAATTAGAAAATAAGAAAATTTTATTGTACGGGGTAGAGTTTGAGTGCTGCCAAAAAATAACTTTTGGTTATAGGATCTTTAATATAGTTTTTTTATTTCATACAATATTTATTTCAAATTTATTTTATCAAAGCTAATTTTGCGGACTGTTAAGAAACTTTTTATGCGATTTTTAAATTCGATTATCTTGATGACACATAATTTTTTTGAAAAAATGTGAGTTTATGTTTTTGAATAAAAATAAGAATTGTGTTTATTACGCCGATAAATTTTAATTGACAGGACGAAAAGGCACTTTTGTTAAGCTTAAAATCCGTGCTAACTCACCTTTTATAACAAAAGACATTGCAGTAAAATTTAAAAAAAAGCGAATAAGTACTTAAGAAATAAATACAAAACTTACGATACTGGCAGTGTAATACCCACAGTTCCTTGTTAGTCGATAAGAAGTCTCAGGTTACTTTAAGTAAACAATCAACAAAGAAAATCAAAATTTTCAATTATATTGCACATTCAAAAAGAATAATTTTCATAAAGAGAACAAACATATTTAGTTTTTAGTAACATTTTTCGAATCTGGAAAATTCCTATATTGCTAGAAATAAGTTTTGGGATTGTCATCCCTAACAGGGATCGACAATAACAGTATCCAAGGGACTGGATACTGTAAAAGGTTAAGCTCTCACTTATCCGGACTATACCAACATTTATTGGCAACTATAAAAACTCCCAATTTCTAAAGATTTCCTAAGATAAACTGACAAATCAAATCTCAATTCAAAACAAGTGAGGAAAACGTTGTCTTCGGCTGAGCAGACGGCTTTATACCTTTCATGAATAAGCATCAATGCTTTCAGTGTCCAATTCTTACTTACAGTAAGTACAGTTTGACAGTCTTACCCTGCTAATTTAAGGATACGTGATTCCCATTTATCGAAACAATCGATTGTAGGGGGCTATACGATATATAGGCCCAATTTCACAAATCTTCACTAGCCCCACTAGACATCTAATAACTACAAAAGCTGCAAGATTTAACGTTCCTAGCTATTTAATTGCAAGAGTTATAGCCCATTTGTATAGGGGCTAAGCGTTGTATTGGTCCGATCTTGCTGGTTCCGACCAGTGATTAATATATTGAAAAATGGCAGCCGAATACCAAATTTCAGCGAGATATCTCCAAAGGGACTAGTTTGCGTTCAAACAGACGGACGGACGGACAAACGAAAATGGCTATATCGACTCAGCTCATCGCCCTGATCATTTCGGAATACTTGTTGGTGGGTCTAACTCTTCTTCTTTTCATACTTACAAAAAACGGACCAAAGATATAATACCATTTCATGTTCATGAAAAGTATAAAAAAAAATATTTAAGCAATGAGGCAAAGATTTTTCAGATTGTCATTACCTCACACCCCGATTTTCTCGACAAGTAGATCTCTCTTTTAACTTTCATATGTGGAAAGGAGTCTATGTCAGCTATGCACATACATGCGTTCATATGTATTTATAGCCTTTCACTGCTTTACAATTGCCGTAATTATGATGCTCAAATGTGGCTGTGTAATTTTGTATATTTGCAACTAAATGTGGCATATTCCCTTGGGATCTGCATGCTATGCCGCAAAAGTGATTGTGCGGCGTAAAAAGACGTTATTCTCGTTAGAAAAGTACTCGTAAGCGACTGGTTGACCAATTGCTCAGCCATACACGGCAAATGTAAAAATGAATGTGCTTGGAATACCTATGTTTATGAACATATAATGAATGATCTGCTCTCAAATGAAGTCAATTGGAATGTAAGGAATTTTAAATGAGACTGAAGTAAATGTGTTAATACAGTTGTTTTCATGCTCTGATCAGTAAGGTATTTTCATGTGAGCTGTTGTTTTGATCAATTTGTTTTGTAAATTTCCATTTAAAATTTATTTTTACGAGTAATTAATGTGCAAATTTGCAAAATAACACTGCTGAAAAGTGCAGCTTACAGTTTGCAAATTAGTAAAAGATTTATCCATTTTTAGGTGGTCAATGAAATGTTTCAATTTCTATAGATACATACATAGCAAGCTTATTATGAACGAGTCAGTTGGCAATCCCGCCAATTGCCGACAGTGTGGCAAGGCGAACAACTAGTTACGAAGGAGAGGGGGATTCAAGCTATGACAGAAGAAGAGTTCGCAAGCATCCAAAAATTCATGATACCTAATACTGAACTTTGTAATTTATTTAATTTAATAACCATATTTATCTCGGCATTTGAAATAAAACACTTTGCTTCACACATTTTTAGAAAATATTTTTTTGAAATATGTAACAAAAAGTACTTTTCCTTGACCTTAAATAAATTGCTTATACTTAAGGAATCGAAAATGTATTTAGGTCCTTTTGTGTGGAGAAAAGAAATTGATTACTTTTTCCATTACTTGTAATTGACAGCTGTCAGAAATTATATTTTTTACCTTAAGGAATTTCTGGCTTTCTTTTTACAATTCAAACATCGTAACAATTGCAAAAATATTAAAAGAGCTAGGCAATCCCCATTTAGGGGTTTTAGATCAGCATTCGGCCTCAAACGCTGCACCTTTATCAAACAATATTTCAAGCAAGCTGAACAACGAACTTTGTACTGGCGGGGAGTAGCTGGATATGAGAAAGCTCACTAAAGCTCTCACAGTTGTGCTTTTCTTTAGAACGTACTGCTTTAGACCAGAATCGTTTGTTGCGTAGACCGATCATGGATTGGAGCACGGTCGAACTAACAGGTCGTGTCATCACACCAGCTGATTTCACTTTTTTCTCTAATTTTGACATCGCACTTATTTTGTGCGATTTTGACATTAAACCTATGAATTACAAAAACAAAATACATTGAAAATGTATGTGTGTCTGTATGTTTGTCGAGCAGCTACGACCTGTTAGTTGGACCATGGATTGGAGTACATATATTTGCATTGAAAAAATGCACTGTGAAAATTTTAATTATATTTACCAAACAGTTGATTCACGATGATTGACAGTGAAGTTGTTTAAATGTTGGAAAGTTTGCGCACCTTTTCATATTTTTAAAACTACGACCGCTGCAATGGTAATAATCTTTACAGTCTAGTTTTGTCCATAACTCAAAAAGTTCGGACTAGAACATATTTTCTATAAAAAATTCAACCTAAAGATCGTTAACCGTATTTTTTATTTGCAAGTTTGAATAAATGGCTCTTATTTTTACTTCTTTGCTCAAATTCGTTGAACATATCGACCCCTTTGCGCATCACCTGGTAAAATATTATAGGTGAAATTCGTATGGTTGTGCCAAAAATTGGGTTTCTCTTTTATCGTAAGGGAAAACTAACTTTTTTCTTGACCGCGAAATTATCGTATCGCGGGTATACAAATATTTGGAGTGTAGCTAGTACGTAAATTGATGTATTATTTCCTGCTCAGCCTTAAAGTAGAATGTGAAGTGGAACGCGGACTTAGTGTTACAATCGCTACAGGATTATATTTACATTATCCTATAACTTTAAACGACCTATTCTTGTACGTATATTTGTATATTAGTTTACTTATATATTTCTATACCCACTACTATTTCGGGAACAACTGAACCAATTTGGATGAAATTAGTTATGCCTGATTATAAGACATTCTAACCAGGTAATAGTTACTACTGAGAATGTTTTGCAAGGCGGCCACATTTTGGAACTAAAAAAGTGTAGTGCTAATATGGGTATCAAATCAAAGGTTTTTTCCAAGTATTTCAACTAAAAAAAGCTACAAAATAAAAAACCCTTCAGGCGCTTAATTCATACGATAAGAACATAAAATTTACAATGGAATTGGAGGAGGAGGGTCAATTACCATACCTATATTCGGTAATAATCAAACGAGGAACAAATTAAAGTTGAAGTGGTACAGGGTGGCTAATGAAAGCCGCTACCAAAAAAAAATTAAATAACTTTTTTTCTATTTAATGAATCTGGTTAATTTTTTTTTTATTTTGCAGATTGACTTTTACATTTAACAAAAATGGATAACTGGGACACTGAAACAAGAATTTGGATTGTCCGCCGCTATCACGCACTGGAGTCCGTAGTTTCGGTTCAAAGAGAGTATAGGCGCACGTTTGGCGGCAATCCTCCGAGCAGATGGACCATAATAAGACTTGTAAACAATTTTGCCGAGCATAAGACAGTCAACAGAAGACCTTACCATCGAAACCCTTCAGTTCGAACGGAGGAAACAATCGCTGCTGTAGCTGCTGCCATACAAAACAATCCACGTGTTTCGACAAGAAGCTTATCTGCTCAAATGGGTGTAAGCAGACAGTCATTACAGTCAATTATGCACAAAGATTTGGACTTATTCCCATATAAAATTCAAATGGCCAACAAACTGAACGCTGCAGACTTGCCGATTCGCTTGGAATTTTGCCAGAAGATGCTTCAAATGGTGGAAGAGGGTGGAAACATGTTGAACTGTCTTTTCATGTCTGACGAGGCCCATTTCGATTTAAACGGCAACATAAACAAACAAAATTGTCGAATATGGAGTGCTTCCAACCCACAGATACTCCATGAGACGGAATTGCATCCACTTCGTGTCACAGTGTGGTGTGCAGTTTCATCACGCTGCATTGTCGGGCCCTACTTCTTCGAAGAAAACGGTCACACCGTTACGGTTACTGGAGACCGTTACTTGAGCATGTTGAGAGAGCTTTTCTATCCCGAATTACGCCGAATGAGAATTTCTTTCAACTCTGTGTGGTTTCAGCAAGATGGTGCAGCTCCTCATATAGCCCAACCTGTTATGACAGAATTGCGACGAAAATTTCCCAATAAGCTGATATCCAGAAACTCCACATTCCGTTGGCCACCCAGGTCGCCTGACCTTACTGCACCTGACTTTTTCTTGTGGGGTTATTGCAAACAGGAAGTCTTCAAAGCAAAACCAACAAATTTGAATGAACTAAGGCAATCCATTCGAGAAACAATTGCGGCTATTCCTGTCTCAACTCTCCAAGCAGTAATGAACAACTTTTTGGTAAGATGCCGCACATGCATCGACGAGCAGGGGGCGGCATTTAAATTCCATTATTTTTAAAACTAATTAAGCTATATTTAATAAAATTTAATGAGCTTTAACATGAATAAAAGAAAAATGAATTCCATACACAGAAACAAAAATTATTTGAGTTTCTTAATGTAGCAAAATTCATCAGCCACCCTGTACAAAAAACCAACAGCGTCAGGACGACTCATCAATTTCCATTCGAAACATCCGAAATCGATGATATTGAATACAGCAACAGGCTGTATACGACGTATGTTGGAGATATCCGACAAAGTTTTCCACAAAGAAATCATTAAAGAAGCAACGTATCTACTAAAAATTAACGATTTCCCTGAAAATATCATAAAAACCTTAATTAATAAAGCGAAAAGTCAAAATAATCAAAACATACCGCAAAAACCTACAATATTTAAGTCGGTGACTTATATACCCAGCCTGTCAGAGCGCCTAAGCCTACAAATACACTAAAATCACTATTTAACCAAACAAAATCAAAAGTACCCACATTGGAAAAGAGCAATGTTACTTACAAAATAGCGTGCCAAGGTAAAACGGACCAGCCCTGCAATAAAATCTACGTTGGAAAAAAGAAATCTAAGCTAAAGACTAGATTGGCGCAACATAAATCAGATATTAAAAATTTTAAAAATTCTACTTTTCAAAAAACAGCACTTATGGCCCACTGTGCTGAGAGTGGACACACAGCGAATTCGGAAGAAGCGACAATAATTCAAAAAGAACAACATTACAGTAAACGGCTAACACTGGAAATGCGCCATATTATTTCGATTCCCACCGACAATAGACTGAACTACAAAACAGATACAGACCAATGCGCGCATATTTACAGACATTTACTCGCAAACAAAACGACAGTTTCAAACTCCACGTTACAGCAAACGGACGTGAATTAAATGTATGTACCTATTCTGTGATTTTATAAATTGCTTACATAGACAGATGTATATATTTTATAAATAATTTAAAAATTTGTTTGTAGTTCCCTGAAGACGGTTACCGTTGAGTAACCGAAATATATCGGAGAAAAAACTTAAAGTAGTGTTCTTCACTTGTTTTACTGACCTTGAGCCGGCAAATCCAAGTTATTGTTCATACACAACAGGTCGCCAAAAACAACATTATTAAAAAATATGATAATAAAAAGAACAGGGAACATTTAGATCTAATGTAAATTATTTCGGGGGGTTTTCTAACATGTACGAAGAGGAGTCGCTGTTGCAGACTTTCGAAAGTCTTAAATTGTAAGCTAGAAACCCGACAATTGAGTTAATAATATGAAATCTCTATGTGTTTTGACCTGTCATAAGAGTTTGACACAGTCAATCATGCGCAGCTGGTTTCTGATATGGATTACTTACAACAAAATTCTCTAGTTACTAGCTGGCAGCACAAGCCAATCAGGCAACCGGTTCTGAACTACGCGTCGCTGATATAGTCGCCGGTGCTAAGAGACATACACTGGAATAAATTGTAGGCCTGCCAGAACACCGCAATCAGGGCTGATACGGAATGTCTTCTTATGTCACCGGAACATCATTACACAGCGAGGCAAAATTATTAATGTAAAATAACATAATGAGTTCCTGTTAAATTTCTGCAAATCGCCTTATCTAAAAGGCAAATTTCTTGAGGCAGAGCTACCCCCGGTTGATAAGGACACATCTTCGTCAGCGCTACAATGAGATCTGACACCACATAACAACGCAACCAAAGCTCAACAATATTCATACAGAGGAAAACAAGAGTCACTCTGACCCAAATTCCACCTGGGTACTGTAATGGGTTAAACTCTTACCTATCCAGATTGACGTCATGTATGCCCGGCATGCAGCTCGTTCCCCCAGATACCAAACTATCGAATCCCCCAGATACCAAAATCGAACTATGAAACTATAGTATGGAAACCGAATACACTATTCCCTCTATTACCGTGAATTCGCCATTAAAATTAAAAAATTATGGAATAAAACACTTGCATTTGTCATATATGTAAATTTTTTTTTTTCAAATTATTGTAAGTGACATTTATTGAAACACACTTATAAAACATGGATTTTTGCAGAAACTGCGGGTTTTTTTAAGAAAAAAATAAGAGGTTCAGTATATTAAGTAACTATATAACAGCATGCTCAATTTTGTTTCAATAAATCAAAAATAAAAGTGATAAAAAACCCAAAAAAATGCTCTCCTGTAAAAATTGTTTTTGGTCGCTTACGATAATTTATATATCTACATAATTGAGTTTATATTATCTACATAATTGAGTTTTCATAGCATAGATTTTATAATTATTACGGATTTCGTAAGTGTTTTTAATCGAAAAAACCTTATCATGTTTTTGGAATCAAAAATAGAGATTATAATTAGTCACCCCAAATCATAAAGAAATACATATTTAGTATATGTCTTGATTGCTAAACTGTTTTCATTCACCTCATATACAGTTGTGTTCAAAATAAAAAAATCCGTGATTTTGATAGTTTTCATTTAAAATATAGCAAATTTCATAACAGAAATCTCATGAAAAGAAATTTGAAAGTTTACACAAAGTTCATTAAACTTTTAAAAATTTACATCAAACTTTCAATATTTTTGGCCAGAATTTTTGAGTATGCACTTTTATATGTCATTCAATTTTAGCATAATAATGTGCAAGTTAGAAGAACCTCAAAATTTCCCTTGAATTTTTAGAATGTTCTTGTCAAGGCTGTTGGGTATTTTTTTCCATACAAAATTAATTTTTTTTCATTCGTTGTATGGAGGAAATCACTACACAAACTTGACGAAACAAGTTTTGAAAATTCAGAGCAATTTTTTAAGAGTTCTAACTTGCACAATGTTATACTAAAAATCTAAAATTTTCTAGAAATTCTGAAAAAAATACTTTAAGATTTTAATGGCCTTCTTTTACAGTTTAATTTATTTCCTGAACCTTGTGTAAACTTTGAAATTTCTTTATATGTAGTTTCTGTTATGGAGTTCACTATGAAAATGATTAAAATCACGTCGAACGATATCCAATTTAATTTCACTATTATATTATATTAAACACAGCTGTAAGTAAATTGTTACTGACTCAATTGTGAACATTAAACAAAAAGTTTAGATAAAATTTTATGAGGTGACTTAACCGCCCATCGATTAGTGGCAGTTGCTTTTGATTTGAAATTGTTGCAGTCGCAGCCATTAAGTAACTACCGGTTTTTTAGTAATGTCAGTCAATCACCAGTTTTCTGACAGCAATAAGTAGTGAAGCTCATATCAGAACCGGGTTCTTTAATGAGTCCAAAATGTTCGAGTATGAAAAAAGTATAAAACGCAACTTAGGATCGGAATTCCATAGGACTCGCGAAACCTATTTGAAAGAACGTTCGAACAGCTCCAAATATTGAAAAAAAAAAACAAACTCTTTTTTTTTATTTAAATGTAAAATTTTTTATCAATTTTATATATTTTTTAAATATAACACACATTCTTTTCAAGCCATCTTTTTGTTTATCAAGTTTTAAAAAGTTGCATAGAAAAATTAATAAAAGTTCAAAAAAAAAATAAAAAAACTTTTCTTTTAATTAAGAAACATTAAAAATTCAATTATTATTTCTTTACTTTTTTAAATTTATATATGTAAAAATAGCGAATGCTCCAATCAAGGTATTTTCTTTCATATGAGCTTGCCATAGTAATTCAATTTGTGAGAAGAAAATACCAAACACCATGACGAAAAAAAATTTCCAAAAATCAAACAAATTTTTAAGAGCCTTTAGACTTGCACTTTGTGAGACTAGAATTTAATAGGCTTCAAAACTGCAAATCATTTTGAAATTTTGACACAAAATTGAAAATCTGACGCCGTTTAATGAATGTTCCGCGAATTTTAAAATTTTCGCATAAGCTTGGAAACACTGATTCAAAAGATTTCAATGAAAGAAATTTATATATATTTGAAATTAGTAAAGGAATTTTAGCTGAAGAAGTTTTCGTAATATATTAGAAGAACCAACTGGTTCACTTTGAAACAGAAGCGGTTCTTCAAATGCTTCGTATCCCACATCACTAACAAAAAGTAACAAGGCAAAGCAACGTCTCCAACTGTACTAATACAGGGTGGCGCAAAAGTAATCCTCCTATCAGAAAATGCTATAAATTTTGCGATTGGCCCCTAAAGTCAGTTCTGTTTTGACATTTGTGTAGTAAACACATGCGAAATACACGTTAATAAACAATGTTACGCTACACTGCTCCAGAACGCGGAATATTGCTGACTATTTATTTGACCAATAATCGGTCGGGGCCAAACGGTTACTGTGAATGGTGAGCGCTACAGAGCAATGATCAACGAGTTCTTTTTGCCGCAACTTGATGAATTGGGATTGGAAAACATGTGGTTCCAACAAGACGGTGCAACAGCACACACTGCACGTGCCACAACCGATATGCTGAACATCGGAAGCTTACTTTTGCGCCACCTTGTACATTGTAAGACTGTGATAGTTGAATAGTTGTCTGCATAGCAGCCCATTTTTTAACTAAGCTATTTTACTCTAGGGGCTCATTTTGTGCTGCTTTTACAAGTTGCTGATATTTTTTTTAATATAAAAATATTCAAACGAGTTTATGTTTTATCACTAAAAAATCGCACGGTTCGGCAGGATTGGAAAATATCGCGAGTTTGCAAATTAAGTTATTTCAAGCTCAATGACTTTTACAAAAAGTGTGAGAACGAAAAGATCTTACAATCACTTAGAAAGTTTATCAGGAATAATTGTCTGTATTGCACTATTGCGCTCGTTTCTGCCTCGAATTCGCAGCTCAACTCTGTTTTAATGTTGGTAAAGCAGGCTTTTCTAAAAGAAGACAAACAAAATTTGCTCTGGAATCTTTAACTGAATGCATCTGATATACGTATCCGAATTGATCGTAGCTGAGTTTAAAATGAGCTAAATATTTGTTCAAACTAATTCACTAGTCAGCGCAATAGCTGCCCTAAAAGCTTGGATGATCATACCAAGCTGTAATAATTGAAGTAAGGGGGTTTCATAAGTAATAACGCTTATAATTCCAGACATATTAATGGAAAATTTCAGTCCTGAAGCAACATTTTTCCATACGCTTTTTATGAAATCGTAGTTTCAAGCACTAACTTTTAGAGCGCTTAACTCATGCACCAATGGAGGGGAGTTAGGCGGACTAAATATGTTTATATTACCCTTGGTCGGGTAACTCTCCGTTCATTCCGCTGAGTAGACCCAGCTGTAGCCTCTATCAGCGCGTCAGGTCTTTTAAATTTAACCAAAGGGTCGTTTTCTCATGTAAATTTTGAGTTTATCGGTCTAATAAACACACGTTCTTTCACAAAAATTGTTTTTATCACGATGACCCGCTTTAAAAATTTCAAAGAACAATCCCTTAACCAATCGAAAATTTGCTCGAAAACTCAAAAACTTTGAAAAAAAAAATTTGGGTTTCTATTTAATTTTTCTCTGTTAATAAAGAAATAACTTTTGTTTTAAATAAAAAAACCTTTACAAATCCAATTATGCCTTGTAAATTACAAGGTCCGATAGTTCCCCAAACAATTTCCATATTCTTTCAAATTCAACTTTTGGGAAATAGTGAATACTTAAATCCCGGGAATGTAAAATTAAATCCTGAAATTAATGGGATTCTCAACACCAAAAAATTGGCATCCCTACCACCTTTTATTATCAGTTCTTAATTATACTATTTTCACTATTGAGGTTCTCTTGCATCCTCTCTACTTTCTCATAAATTTTCTACTTGAAGCTATGTATGTGTTCTCGGAAGTTATTATATCTGTAATACGTACAATGGGCCATGTAATCGTTAAACCTCCCACGCGTTTCCTTCCTCGCAAAAGTATGTAAGAACAAATGTAAGTCCTTAAATGTCGAGCTTATCGAACAACAAACAACAGATTTAAAATTCAATAAACGCACGTGCCATGCTGTCTTATCGCACTCAAGCCACCGTCACAGCTATGTGGGTGTCGCTGGGAAGTGGATTTTTTCTACACCAAATATTAACTCTACATACATATAAAGTTAATAAGATTATACCCCAAAAAGTTAGCCTGCGCCAAGCTTTTAACGGGAATAAAAAACACCTAGTGAAAATGTTAGAGGAGATCGAGGATAAAAAAGTGGACAAAGAGTTTAAAAAAGATATTACATTTACAAGAGCTAGAGTAGTGCAGAGATAAGTTTTCCGAATTATTTGTACTTGCTTATACCAAATCTGGGCTTATAAAACTGTTTCAGTCAAACGGTTCTAGTCGTTGTCGTACATTTAAACTTTAGTATGAGAGCCCATCACTCTATCAGATTTATAAATGAACAAAGAGGTTAAAAAAAGGTTTGATTATAATAAAGATATTTATAACTTACCAAATTTAAATTTTTATTGCTTTGTTTTTTCAAATTATGGATTATTTTGGACTTACGAGGTGTGTTCAAAAAGTATCGCGAATTTTGAATTTTCGCTGGTTACGTATATTCGAATTTCGAATTTTTTGTGGCGTTATGTTGGTACTCATGTCTCTCACTTATGCCGACAAGCTCGGCCATTTTGAATGTTCAGTTAATTGTTGACAGCTGCTTTGCTTGCACGTGTTTTGGATCGTCTTCGATTTTTACGCGAAATTCGTACCAAAATTGCTCAATTGTGACAAAAAACAGCATCGCATGAACATTGCTAATGAGATGTTAAACTCTGTCCGCGACGACCCAAATTTGCTCCAGGGGGTCATAACTGGTGACGAATCGTGGGTTTATGATTATGACGTGGAAACCAAAGCTCAATCATCTCAATGAAAGCTGCCGCACGAACCAAGACCGAAAAAAGCGCGCCAAGTTCGGTCGAATGTGAAAGCTTTGCTGACAGTTTTCTTCGATTGCAGGGGCGTGGTGCATCATGAGTTCTTGCCACAGGGAAGAACGGTCAATAAGGAATATTACCTGCAAGTTATGCGCAATTTGCGCGAACAAATCCGCCAGAAATTCCCAGATTTGTGGAAGAACAAAAATTGTATAACACGTATTCCCCAGATCTGGCCCCCTATGACTTTTTCTTGTTCCCTAAACTGAAGAGGCCCATGAAAGGACGACGTTACGCTTCTCTTGACGAGATAAAGACGGCATCGAAGGAGGAGCTGAACAAGATACAAAAAAATGATTTTTTGAAGTGCTTCGAAGATTGGAAAAACCGTTGGCACAAGTGTATAATATCTCATGGGGATTACTTTGAAGGGGACAAAATAGATATTCCTGAATAAATAAATAATTTTTGAAAAAACACAAAATTCGCGATACTTTTTGAACACACCTCGTATCTGTGTTGGCAAGTAATACGACGGCTTAATGGAAGAACATCATATTTCAAAATATTAAAAACGCCTTATCTTAGAATTTGTTTGAAGAACCTTCATCTCAACGAAAATGCAATTCATTTTGAGCTAAGTCGGTTTTGAATCAAACGGTGATATAGGGCGACATTTAAAAAAAAAATTCTGTAATAAGGCGTTCAACAAAAATGTTCCGAAAGAGGGTGATGTGCTAATCAGGTACCGAATTACACTGTTTAGAATTTTTTTTAATGTAGCTTTTTGGATGTAGCGCAGTTTACTTCACAATCTCTTTTTGACTTAAGCAATATTTTTAAATTTATCTAAGCATACGTTAGAGGACGAATGAAACTAGTTCTTCATTACTTTTCTGATACACTGATTTATCATTATGCATACGTGTAGATTTCGAAAAGTGTGTCTCCGTCCCCCACAAATGGGTGTAAGTGTTTTATCGTTTTATTGCCTTGTCATTTTGTTTGTAACTTTTACGCTCTTTCTATTAATTTCTTCCGCCCTCTGTTTATTTTGATATCCCCTAGCTCTTGAACAACTTTTATGTACAACCGTTTGTTTAACATGTAGTGGGCGTATATATATGTATTTACATCCCCCACGCTTTGCTGATTTTTTTCATTTCTGCTCTTCATTTGTTGATTGTTTTCCTTCCTCTTCCATGGTGTTGACTTTTCTCAGTGTGCTTTTCACAGCTTTCAGATGAACTTTCACGCAGTAGTCTGCCCTTGTTGGGGTGGTTAGCTTATTGAGTGTAAATTTTCAAGGGTGTGGGGTGTGTGTGTATTATGGATTCTATATAAATGCCATTTTATGATTACCATGAAAAATGTATTTGTATCTGCTATGAATGAGATTTTTTTTGACTCCTTTTGTGCGTATGAATTTATTATTTATTGGGTTGTGTGTGTTTCTGTTCTATTTCTGTTGTGGTTAGTTAAGTGCTTGTAAGTACTTGTCAGATTTTGGGAAGATTATTAGCTTTACGCTTATGGTAGCAAATTGTTTTGGCAAAGTGTGGGATGAAAATGGAGTAGGTGAGAGGTTTGGGTTAGATAACTTTAGCAGATTTAATAGCTTATTTTGTAAATTGGGTTATTTAGACGTATCAAGAAGTACTTACTCTCCATTTGTATCTATATCTTCATTTTTATTTCTCCTTTTTATTTTCCCCCACCCCTATATCCCGTTACTCTTCTCTACCCTCTTCTTTTTCCTCTAACATCCCCTCTGCATCTCAAATTTCTATTCCTACTCTCGTTCTTCTCCCATTTCCTCCGCGGGGACTGATATGTACATGGTTTCGAATATATAGCGAAATAACTTTAAATTTGACCCTGGTACCGCTTCCGTTTTTAAAAGGCTTTTTTGATATATAGAACACATACTAATTGTATATAGCCGGGGGGCGTCGCACCGCCCACTTTTTCTAAAGCATACATAGCCTATGCTGTAATCAGTGAACCCAAGAATATACTGTATAAATTTCATAAAGATCGGTTGAGTACTTTGCACGCTATAAAAGACATACATTTTTTTTTATTTATATGATTCGCAAACATTTTATTATTTCATACTTTGTTTTTGACCTATGGAAACATTGGCTATTGTGGAGAATCCGTTGATTTATAAACTCAAAAGGCTCCAGCAACCTCAAAATACGTGCGAGCGCTGACTATTTTATATATAAAACCATTGGGAACACTTGACTGATGGTTATAAATTTGTAAGATAACGTTCACTTTTCCATAAGAAACTTGCTCTTAGTGACGTGCAAGATAGTGTATTTGGTTGTTCCCTTTTTCTATTCTACACCAGACGATAAAAATCTTAATTCAAAAAGTACACACTTTAAGACTCCATCAATCGATTTTTGGAAAAGAATAAATGTTTTAGTAGTCTTAAATAAGAAACGAAATACTTGAAATCTTACTACACTGCAGTCCACCCAATTGCAAAACTATATTTTATTCATTATTCCTTTAGTAATACAGTTGCTATTTTTTATTTTATTTTGTTATTGGTTTTTACGGTCTGTTCATTTTACATATAGCCTGTATATGTTTGTTGCTTTCAATTTTTTCTCTAATCAAAAATAATAATAATTAACTAAGAATTATTATTAACTGGTATTGAGCTCGTTATACTTACAAAAATTTATTTTATTTTATTTTATTTTATTTTATGTTATTTATTTTAATAATTTTAATTAAATTTAATTTTTTTAACTTTATTTGCTTTAATTTAATTTAATTTTATTTTGCTTGGATTTATTTTATTTTATGTTATTTAATTTTATTTATTTTTTTTTATTTTTTTTATAATTTCTATTTTGGGCCAATGTTTAAAATACTTGTGGGATTTTGAGCTTATTCGGCCGATAATTTGAAGACAAAAACGAATGCATTCATTTTTTTTTTTTCTTTATGTAAAGTTTTTATTTTATTACTTTTTTCTTATATTTTCTTATGTTTTCTTTGTATCACTAATTACGCATTTTAAGCAGACTTTTCGATACATATATAATTCTGTATACAATATACTTATAGCTCGGCCATAAAAGGGGTGAAACTTTCTCAGCTAGTGCTTTTATATAGAAAATATCACATTTTTATTGCATATCACAAGCAAGCGATGACAGAAGTGGCACTATCTCATTGAGGGGGCATGGCGTCGCCCACTTATGAGTAAAGCAAAGAGGCAGGAAAACAGAACATACCATATCTCCATCACTGATGCATATAGAATGCTAGAATTTGGTAGTTACAATAACCTGATGATCTTATTATTGATTTTCTTTTAATTTTTAAAACGTGTGTGGCACACGCACAGCTGGGTATATAATGTTCGTTTCCACCCGAAATTAGACTTCCTTACTTTTAATACAATACATATCTCCCATAAGTATTTCATATTGAAAAGGTTTTCGAAATTAAGATAGCAAATCCGTGGCATGTGATATAATTACCTGAAAAGAAAACAAAAAATTAGTGGATTGCCGAAGAAAAAAAATAAATACAAATAGTCTTTTTGAGGTTTTTTTGTAAACATTTTCCCTTCACTTTCAAAGATGATTTAGGAAAATTCAATCTTAAGCTTATAAATTTTTAATGTCACCCTTTACTTAGAAATATT